>PVJL010002654.1:0-157730 GCA_004026885.1 Lyroderma lyra
CACGCGCCCCCGGGGGCACGGGCTCCGAATTCCAGCTCCGACGATCGAGCCTGAGTCCCTGACACGACTTGTTCGCTCACGGAAGGGTCCACTCCAGTTTTACGTCAGAAAATCGATCTCATCTTGGACTCTGCTGCATGACACAGGCAGAAATAACTTGTCCCATCTTTCTGGAGACCAAATTCATAATGGCCATTAGGAATCAATTTTAGTTCTCAAAACTACTGAACAGAAAGAAGTCACATGGTTGAAAATGCATATAGAAAAGCACCGACATGTATCATGTACTTAATAGGTCGGACAGTTAATTTCGCGAACTCATCCCAGCAAGTGCTGCATACCTCATGGCTGAAGACCACCACTACGGTCACCTTCGAAGTGCTCCCTGTGCCTAGTCCACCCTTGAGAGCAGTTTGAGGACCCTTTCTGGAACGGCCATCAGAACTGTCGTCGTCCCCAAAATCTGAGAATTAAGTTCGTGAACTTACCCCCGTGCGCTTACGTCGGCAGTGCTGTTCAAACAGCTCGGTGAGGCGTCATAACCTTGGCCATTCCAGGAGAGGAGTTCCAAAACTTCTGTGAAGGGTGGAGCGGGCACCGGCGTCGGTGCACAGCTTCCCAAGGGGAGGACTTTGAAGGTGACCGCAGTGATGTTCAGCAGTGAGGTGTGCAGCACCTTTTCTAGGATGAGTTCGTGAACCTAACTGTCCGACCTCGCACGTAACGACGTTGCTAGAACAAAACCTTTTGTTCCATCCTTCACCCTGGTCTTCCGACAGCAGCACGTTTAGTGACTGATGCGCTTCTGTAAGACACCGTCGTGGGTTCCGTGAGATCATCGAACGTACGTGCCACCAGGTGCCTGCAGGCTGCCCGTGTGCGATGCGGCAGGGGGAGGGGGCGGCTAAGGAACCTGCACCACAAATCAACAGACTGAAGTAAGGGAGAAGCGTATCAGGTTGTCACTTGCCTAAGGGCAAGGGTGCCCCTGGCTGGTGTCCTCTCTGTTTCTGAGTGTCCGAGCAGCCCCGGGGCACAGCAGATGCTCAACAACGATGCGACCGAACGAGGGAATGACAAACAGGGTGAGAGGAGACCCGCGGCAGGACAGCACACACCTGGAATTCGGAGGAACAGGGCGTTTGGCTGGGCCGTGAGTCACGGGCAGCGTTTCCACAGGCGGCACGTGATGAGGCGGTGCGGTGCGATGGTCAGAGTGGAGACAGAGACTCGGGGTTCGGGGAGCCGGGAACACAGGGCACCCGTGGGACAGCAGGCATGAGCTCGGCTGTCCCACGAAGGACCTGTCATGCCAGGGTGCAGAGGATAAACCCCAAGTTTCGGGACAAAGCGGGGCCAGCTGGGCCATCTAGGGATGAGGGTGACGCACGGGTGATGGAATCAACCCTGACCTTCGGCGAGCATTCCTGACCGGAGAACCTTGATGAAGATGGACATAAAGGGTGACAGGTGAGAAGCTCTCTGCCTCCTCCAACGGGGAAGAATGGTTTCTGAATTGGGACGCTGGTTGCCAGGGCAACGGAGACAAAGAGGCCGCACCCAGGACCCCAAGGCCTTGACCTGGACAGGATGTAAAGGGGCAAGGGGGGAAGAGAGCTGTCAGAGATGAAAGAACGCCTCCGGGGGGAGAAGGAAGGTCCTAGTGTGTGCGCGTCCTTCCGTCAGGAATCTGTTCACTTTACAAAACTTAGAAGAAGCAAATGGGAAAAAAAGTTACTCAGATCCCCACACCCGGAAAGCCGTTGCACATCTTGGACGTTTTATATTCGTGCATTAACGTGTGTGTGCGTGCGCGCACCAGTTAGTGATTTTAACAAAATCTGATTATGCAATGTATTTAAAAATGTGTTTTCCTTACTCATAAATGAATGTGAATACCTTCCCAGGTTAGTAAATACAGATTTACACAACATTTCAAAGGCTACACACATAGCCTTCCACTATTAAAGTAATTATGGACAGATACATATGTATGTGATATATATATGTATGTATGTCCAATTTCTTATTTTTGGCTATTCAGGTTGTTTCAATCCGTTTGCTTTTAAATCTTAGAGGAATGTACTACAACGTCCACTGGAATTTCCTAAACAGACTGACCGAAAGGGCCACGTGGAGCCCTCACGCACATTAGGCCCCAGTTTACGACATATTGCACAGAAAAGTCACATGCAGAAAGCCTCAGCATGCTTCCCCTACAGGTGAAGAAAATAAAGGCCGGAAAGGTGGGACTAGGTGGGCCCCAGGTGACACGAGTAAGAGACAAGAGCACCAGTCTCCAGCCACGGTCTCTGACCCGAACCTGGTGCGTTGCTTCACCGTGGACTCTGCTCTGAAACAGACTTGCAGGTGGATAACCACTGACCCTACGCTGCGCGCACTGTGACGGCTAAATTCAAGGAGATGAGTGAGGTTGGGGGCGGGGGTCGTGCAGACGGCGCCCCTGTAACCCTAACTCATTGAGTGGGGGGCTCTGAACAGCATCTCTGGCGCAGTCACGGCCATCTGAGGAAGGGGACTTAGTGACGGCGTCAGGCAAAGGTGCAGGGGGCGGTTCGCCGACGGACTGCCGCGATCAGACTGACCAAAAGGAATTACGACTGCGGCATGACTGCGTTCGCATCTGGGAGAGAAAACGCGGAGTTCAGCTCCCGTAAATTCCAGTCGTTCAAGACACAGCAAGGTGTAAGGGTTAATCATTTGAATATCTTCCCACTGGATTAGCTAACTAAACAAAACACAAGGCTGATGGAGGGGGGGAGTGGAAATCTTATTTTGTTGCTAATCTTGGTGAAACAAGCACTTGAAAATAACACATATCCCACCAAAGTGTGGGGGAAAGTAATTCCAGTGGCAGAATCAACCATAATCAGATTAAGAAAACAGCAATGTATTTTTGCATGGCTAATAAACAGATCAAAAACCTGCAAACCTAAGGATATTTGGGTGCCAAACCTGACTGTAATTTTTAAATATCCCTGTCTGGTCCTGCCATCTCTCCAGTGAGAAAATTCTATTAGACCTAGCCCTGCTTTCTCCTATTCAGCAAGTAGCCCCCCACCGTCAACCTTAGATGTGACCTTGATTGCCCTTGTTATATTTAGAATTTAAAAAAATGTGTCCCCTTAAATCTTTAAATAGGAGGATTTAGCAAAGAATACACGACGTTGCGTGAAAGCTTCAGACGTGTTTCAGACCGCCGTTATGAAGGCTGCAGCCACTGTATTTTTCAATCATGAATTAAAGTCAATTGTACTTTGATGATCAGAAGCTGTGAGTTTACAATAATAATATTTTAATTAAAATTATAAATCCATTTGTTTGGTAATCAAATGATGCTTGACACATTACCTGATGTCTTACTATCTACCCCACAAGAGGAAAAAACAATTTTAAAACATGCTTAGAAGGAGTTTAATTCTTTAGTTTACATAAGAGAGAAATGAATTCAAATATTTTTTTCACCCTTCAAGAAGAAATTTAATGCAACCAAAAAAAATTCTCCTTACACACATGGACTTACTGCTCCACAGGACACCCAGACACAGGCAATGAGAAGTATTCACGTTTCTGTCTAACCGACTGAAATTAGAGAGATTGTATGAATTTGGCATTAGAAATAAGAAAAATTAAATAAATAACATGGGGTGTAAGCAGAAGTATGGTCGACTTACAGCCCCACAGTGGCTCGAATATCTAAACTGCTCGTTTTCAGCGAGACATCCAGCCTTCCTGCGGTCTGCGGCGATGTCTCAGGTTTAAGTAAACAGGTGGGCTCTTTGGTTCTTTCTCTTTCTTTGTGTAAGGACTCACTTTACAATAGTGAATTTCCCAGAGCCAGGCAAAATAATTTGTACAATTATGAAAATTGTCCAGTATTAAATTCAACAAGCAGAGAATTGTACTTAAATATAAATTTAGTTTGTTCTCTTTTTAAAAGTAAACAGAGTTTTCAGACAGTTCAGAAGAACCTTTTGATAAGAAATCATACACACTCTATTAGTCAATCAACAAACACTGGTCAAGCCAGGAGACAGGGGTGGGGAGAGTTTGGACCGGAGCCTGGAAGCAGACTAGACCGGGGTCCTGCTTCGTCCTGTGGAAAAGGCACTCTAAGGACAATGGGAAATAGTCAATGGCATTAAGCACAGAGAGCCCACTATTAGATTCGTCTCTTAGAAAGAACGTTCTGGCAATATGGATTGGAGAGGAAGGAAAGGGGACTGGTGGGAAGCAGACGGGGGCTCACGGTTGCTGCGGTCGGAGTGGAAAGAATGATAATGCGGATGAGACGAGACCTTCTGAGCCTTCGATGAAAATTAGAATGGTCAGGACTTCCTGGTACGTCGGCCACGGGGTAAAGGAGATGGCGACACCAAAGACAGCATCCCACCTGCTGGGTACACGGTCACACTTTGGTCAAGTGGCAGCACAGGGACTGCAGTGTGTGTCCCACTGGTGTGTAGTCCTGGTGTGGGTTACGTAAGTACGTGACGCTTTTTAATTAGCTTGTTTGGAAAAGGGTGTTAACCCACGTCAAGGTGTGGACAGGTTCTAGAAATCGGAGCTGAGTGTTGCTTGAACTTGGGTTACCTAAAATGAGGTCTGTCGGGCTTTCTGGTAGGCATGGGAGTGGGAGCTCGCAGGGAGGGCCCGTCAGGTTTGAGTTTGTTTCAGGATCTTCGTCAGGGAGACAGTGGGCTGAAGATTTGGGGAGGAAAATGAAGCATCACGTTGAAATTAAGTTTCTCAGCATCTCATGTGGGTGCGTATGGGCCAAGAAGTCCGAGGTTGGTCCCGGCCTGAAGCTTTCCAAGGGAAGGAAAGCTTCCGTTCTTGCCCTCACTGGGAATGCTGCTGCTTCAGGAGAGCGGTCGGATGTAAAGCAGCCTGGGAATGCTGCCCGTGTCTTCCACAGGTTGGCACACACGTTACACACAATCTCGAAGGTGCCAGAGGGGCTGTGAGGTTTGCAAGTCCGGGCTGCTGCCGCTTCCACAGCCACGTTAGCGTTACCTTTTCCACGCGGAAGAAGGGATACGACGAACAAGAGCAAAATTAAAGCAGGGGGCGGGTGTTTGTATGAACCCGGATCCAGTTCATAAGCCAGGGCCTTACACGGACCCCCAATGCCACAGACGTCGATGTCTCCTCTTACACTTTGCATTTGCTTTTCAATTGCACGTGACATCGATGTTGCATTAGTTTCCGGTGTACAACAGGGTCCCCCCGCTAAGTCCAGTGCCCACGCGACACCACACGTAGTCAGCACAGTCCACGGGCCACGGTCCTCCTGCCGCGCTTTCACCCCCAGGACTGCTGCAGCTCCTGGCGGCCTGTACCCCGTAATCCCCGTACCTCCTTGTCCATCCCCTAAACCCCCGCACATCCGGCAGCTACCAATTTGTTCTCTGTCTCTGTGAGTTCGCTTGGTTTGCTTGTTTGTCTTTCTTAGATCCAAGTATGAGTGGGATCGTACGGTATCTGTCTCTGTCTGATCTGTGGCCCGCAGCGCACTCCCCTCTGGTGTCGTCCATGCTGTTGCAAATGACAAGATTGCGTTTTCTTTTCACAGCCGAGTAACATTCCATTGTAACATTCCACTTCTCTTCACAATTTTTAAAACTGATTTTCACTTGAAATTGACCTTCCACATCATATTAGTTTCAAGTGTAGAGCACGGTGCTTGGCCACCGCTGTAACGCACAAAGTGGTCTGGCCATGCCGAGGACGCCCCCGGCACCCCACACGGCTGTGACCCTGGCACTGACCCTGGCACTGACCGCATTCCTGAGGCTGACCTTCCATCCCCAGGACTTACTGGTCTTACGCCTGGAGGTGCGTGCTGCACCTTGAGCTGTGCGGTTCTCATCTGTCCCCAGGGGCTCCGAGGAGTGCTGTGCTGAGGAGGGCTCTGAGTGGGCGAGGGGAGCCCCGAAGAGGTGCTCGCCAGAGAGGTGCCGTCTCGGTCCCTGATGTCCCCAGCCCCGCGCCAAGGGTACTGGCCCTTCTCAGGAGACTCTCGGAGGCAGCAGCAGATAAGGTCAGAGAGGCAGAGAAAGAATGATGCACGCGGCGTGCGCAGGGACAGAGCTGCGTCCGAGACCCCGGGGCGGTGCAGGAGGGGACAGAGTGCTGTGTGGAGCACGCAGTCACCCCCGTTTTCAGTCACACTGAAGCCACGGCATCGCGCACATACCGAGTGCTCCTCATTGGGCCAGCACTGTCCTGAGCACTCACGTGTTTTAATTCACTGAATTCTCTCGGGATTGACAGGAGATGGCTGCTGCGATTGTCACCGCGGTAAGGACGAGACAGCGGAGCTGTGGCTCAGCCAGTGCCTTGCTCACAGTCGGTGGGTGGTAGGTGGGGAAGCGGGGTGCAGAGCCCCGGTGGCCCGGAGCCCTACGTCTGAAAAGACCTTTTTTCCTTTACGGGGTGTCTCCTACAGAGATAAGTCAAGTTACTTCAAGAATATTATTTTCCTTAGTAAGAAACAAGTCGCTAGGGAGCGCAGCGATTTACGTTTAACGTCGGTGAAACTTCAAAAGCGTCGGCGGCCCGCCCGGCCACTCTCACGTCTGCCATTCGCCGCGGCGTTCCTTTGTGCTTCTGTTTTCACTGGTTTTCAGAAAGGTTAACAGAGCTTGGCGGCAAACGCGTGAAGAATCAGGTACAAATTGTGAGAGCTTACGATTTGGACCTGGGTTCACTTCGGTTTCTAAGTAATCACAGGGCAGGACTAGAGACATAAACCGTCCCGGCGAGCGAGCGCGGCGCCCCGGCCTCGTCACCCTCCTGCCAGTTCACGTTCACTACGTCCGACGAGATAAAAACTAAACAAAGCGTCACGTGACCCTGGCCCTCAGGGACCTTGAATCCGATCGCGGTGACAGCTGTAAGAGCTGACCTCATGGAAAGCAGTCTCACTGGGCTTTACCCCACGTGCCGCTCAGGACTGCAGAAAGCCATCAGCCCGCGTCCCCGCCGTCCCCAAACACGCCAAGCCCTTCCGTGCGCGGGCAGACCGGGCGTCGGGGTCAGAGGCAGGGAGCGTCGTCTTGGAAGACGCCCCACAGCAGCCGTAATAACCACCTGAGTTTTCACACCTTACACAGCCTTTAAAAAAGGGACTTTCTCACCGCCCAGACCTCACAGATGATGACACGTGGCCGCATCTGTCCCAGATTCTTCGTTTCCTTTTCCTCCCCCGTTTTAAGAAATAAGCATTGCACACTCTTTAGTCTCTTCCTCTGTAAGAAACCACAGTTCTATGAGCCCCCTCCTGTTTCAGACATGTGAACCCCAGCTCTCACTACAACAGCTGCAAAGCGCCGGACCCGAGAGTCCGTCCATCAGTCTGAGCAAGTACCGCAGTGGTGGTGACACGATTATGCCCCTCGGCCAGTGACATGCGAGGCCTTCCGGAGAGTACCCAGCCATGACCCGTAGTTGTTGGGTTGACAAGGGCTGGGTTTTTCCGGACGGACCCTGCATGTGGGATTTGAACCCGGCTCTGCTTGTCTTCAGGGTCTTTGTCCTTTGCACACGTCTGCAGTGCCCAGGAAGAACAGTGAGAGCCATCTCTCTCACTGTCACCCCAATACAGACCCTACTCATGCCACCATGCGGTCCGCCAGGCGCCAACCAACCAAGAGCCCCCCGTCAGAGATCACACGCCGTCCAGGGTCCTGTGTCCTCCTCCCCGACAGAGCTGCGTCCACAGGCCCCTCCTGCCCCCGCCCCGGTCACACCCCACCTGCCTAGGGCTGCTGTCAGTGACAAGACAAATGGATTCTGCTGTCTGCTTATTAATGCCCCAAAGCCACTGGCGGAGAGGACCCTCCCGAGGCTCCCAAGCCACTGATCTCAAAACCGTGGAAGATGGGGGGGGGGGGGCGGCACCCGAAGGCTCTCAGCCTCCCTCTCCGTGCCGTCTAAGTATCACACGCGTTAGTCGTGGGGCCCAGGGGTTACAAGACGCAGCGTCTTCCCCTTGTTACCCCACTGGGACAATGTTGGCAGATTCACTGACGCTACAGATATTCACTGAACACCACTCTTTGCCAGGTATTGTTCTAGGCAGCGTGGACGTAATGAACAAAATGCCGGAGTTTTCCGTGTACAGGATGACACTTTTGTCTAAACTTCTTAGGCCCAAAATTCGGGGTTGTCTTATACTTGACTGCAACCAGTCAAGAGGGTCTCTTAATGTTCGGTTAGAAAAGCAGGGGTCGTCACATGCATGGGGGTGTCTTATACACGGACAAATTCGGTAGTCACGAGACTTCTGTTAGCAGAGAACGGCAGACAAAAAGCAACTAAGTAAGCAGTAGTGTGTCCGGTGGTGAAAACGCTACGGCGCGGGCGGAGGGAGGTCACACAGGGGAGTCAGGGCAGGTAATGCCCGGCAGAGACCAGGATGAAATGAGTGCAAGGGTCACGCGTGTACCCAGAGGGACAGCACTTCTAGCACGGGAAACAGCAAGTGTGAAGGCTGAGTCACAAGAATGCCATGTTCAAGGCCCACGAGCCAGGCTGAGTGCCACCCTGGGGCCACAGAGGACCAGAGGCTCGGCACAGAAGGCTGAAACCGTAGTGAGCGAGAAATAGGCGAGAAACCGTAGTTAGCCGCGTAGGTGACGCGGTCCGATTTACGACGCCGAGGGTGCAGGGACAGGAGACGTAGCCACTCGGGATTCTGGTGGAAGCAGCTGCGTCTCCCAGGAGGGCTTCCACCACAAGCCAGGGTGTCCAAGCAGACGGGGGGCCACCGCGCCGGAGTCACCCAAAGAGCTTCTTATGTAACTGAACATTTCTTGAGACCCCCCCCCCCCCCCCCCCCCCCGCCCCAAGGTAGGCTGAACCCGGACTTCTGTGGTCAGGGCTAAAGAATCTTCATTTCAAACGAGGAGCCCTGGTGACGTCTATGTGCAAGAATTTTAAACAATTACTGAAGTCAGGGAACACTCTGCAGGAAAGAGAATGTTTTTATTGTTAAATGTACTGGGGTGACATTGGCTAGTAAAAACGACAGGTTCCAGGTGCACAGTTCCACGGCGCGTCGTGTGTGCGTCGTGTTACCTGCCCCCACCACCCAGAGCCAGTTCTCCTTCCACCACCAGGTATCTGAGACCCTGTCCCTCCTCTCCCACCCGCTCCCCACAACCCTCAGATAACCCCTAACCATGAAAACAGTGACGTGTCCTTGAGTTTTGGGTTCTTTGTGGCTTTCAGCTTTGTGTTCCACAAATGAGTGAAGTCACATGGTTCTTGCTGTTTCCGTCCGGCTTATTTCGCCTTGCAGGGTGGCCTCCCGGTGCATCCATGTCGTCACAAATGGCCCTGCTTTATCCAGAAAAGACAATTCCTGAACTGAGTTCACAGAGAAGAAAGCAGCAACTTGTGGGGAGGGGGTCGAGAGCGATGGTGGTGAGGAGCCCTTGGGGCCAGGAGGGGACCGACAGGGACCAGTAGCTGCAGACCCCAAATGCCACCAGCAGGCAGAGTCCTGCACGCGATTTGACGGGCGTGCAGCAGCCCTTCTCCGTGCTTGTGCCCGCCTGTCCCTGGTCTCCACTTATCACCCCCGTTACTGTGAGAGGGGCTCTGGGAAGAGTAAGGGGTCTGCCCAAGACCCCTCGGAGGCTCAGTGGCGCAGGCAGGATTCACGTGAACGGGGCTGAACCCTGAGTCGCCTAACCTTCACCCCTGGACGGAGGGGAGTCGGACAGTGAAACGTGGGAGAGGGCGGAGCAGGAGGTCCTCGAATGCCCCCCTCTAAGCCCAAGAGCTTGAACGCGGACACAAAGTCCATGAGGAGGTCTCCTTGACGACATCTGTACGAGGCAGCGACGTGATCAGAGATGAGCTCGGGCACGTGACCCGTGGCAGCAGGAACACCAGCAGGAAGTAGTAATGGCTGGATCCAAGCCGACAGCAAAAGCGAGGCCCTCGCCCCGCTCCACGACAAGCGGAACCCGCGGCGAGGGCCGGCACGCGAGAGGCTGGCGGGCGAGGCACGTACCCAGTGTGGTGCAGGTGCAGGTGCAGCCACGAGGCGGGTGTAGGAGCTGCGTAACGGCCCCCCGGTCCCTGGAACCCGCCAGCGGCACCTGGGGGAAAAGGGTCTTTGCAGAAGTGATGAAGTTCAGGATGCTGACCGGGGGAGATTAACTGGGATCACCCAGGTGGGTCCTCAACTCAATCCTACGTGTCCTTGGTGATGTGACACGGAGACAGGCAGGAGTGAAGCCGTCACAAGACAAGAAAGGCCGGAAGCCACCGGAAGCAAGAAAAGCAAGGGATGGACGCTCCCCTCGAACCTCCAAAGGGCGCGCAGCCCGGCTGACACCTTGACTTGGTTCCAGCGAAACTGATTTCAGACTTTCGGCTTCGAGAACTGGCAGAGAATGAGCTGACGTTGTTTTAAGGCACCGAGGTTGTAACTTTTTTATAGCAGCCTTAAGAAGTTAATGCACAAGGCCCGGAAATAAAGGACGCAAAGCAGCGTGATGTGACGTGCTGGGACACTGTGCTGGCCGCCCCTTACAAGAACCAGGTCACCACCTAGCAGGTGGGTTGGCAGGTGCAGCTGTGCAGCCCGAGGGGCTTCCGGACAAGGTATGCATGAAGGAGGAGCACTGCGGAGCAGCCCATACGAGGAGAAGGGGGAGGACCTTCCCGCCAACAGTATCACCCAGCCCCCGGGAAGCTACTCAGGGAACGGCACCCCACGTGCCATGGGGGGGGGCGCTCCACGTAAATGCAGAAATAGGGGAGCTACTTAGAGCAAATCGGACTCAGCATGTGACTCAGGAGACCTTCTTGTCCGAGTCCACCTGGACTGCGAGCTCACCAAGGGTACAGTAAGGCAATGGTGGCCGACGGGGGACCTGAGGCGGTGCATAAGGTTTGCGTGCAAAATCGGGCACACAGATGAGATGACATATTCAGAGACGCAGGGGACTTTCTGACGAGGCTGACACACAGGATTGGAGTTCACGAAAAGCGCACTGGTTTCAAATCTCAGTCCCGCCACCCACGCGCCACGTGACCAAGGACACTTGCACGTCTCAGAGTCCCAGCGTCTTTCTAACTACAAACAGGAACGGATAACCCGCACTTCCCGGGGTCTGACGAACCGCGGGGGGTGAAGCGCGTACCCCGGGCTTGGGCACACAGAGCTCTGTAAACGGTGCTCCTCGTCGTCGGCATTGCGAGCGGGGCGGGCGCGCAGGGCAGAATGCAGCAGGGCGCACCCGAGTCCGGCCTGGGCAGCGGCGAGGCCGTCGGGGAGGGGCGAAGCGTACGAGGTAGAAAGGGGCAGCTGGGGGCACAGACGAGTCTGCTCCAGGAGCGCCACCGCCCACCGGGACGGAGAGTGAGCCGGACACCAGCTGGCCACGTCACACGTGGGCCGTCGTCGCTTGTCTTTGGAACCGCCCTGTGATTCGGGGTGTTCCGCGATGCGTCCCAGGAGCAGAGCAGGAGGCACAAGGAACACAGACACCTTTGCTGAGGCCACTCTTCACAACCCGGTAGTGACAGAGGTGTCGACCTACATCCCTCTGATTCCCAAACGTGTGAACCACCTCCCCATCACATTCCCCACACGTGCTCCAGGGTACACAGGGAACGAACCCCAAAGCCACATACACTTCTCGGATGTTCTGTACACGCAGTGCGCAGGCACTCATCAGCCGCAACGGTGAAGTATCAAGGGCCAGCGACGACAGGGCGCAGCCCGCTTCTCTGTGCTGCCGGGCCATTCTGGAACACCGCCCGGGGCCTCTGCCTGAGGCTAAGACGCGCCCGTCCACCACGTGGCAGCCTGGCTCCCAGCTTCACCCCCAAGAAGAAGCAGCGCCTCCATCTCTCATACGAAAACACGTGTGACAATGTTCAAATCAGCTTTGTCCCAAATGGCCAGTCACTGCGAACAGTCTCAATGTCCCCCGACGCTGACATGGGTGGATAAAGTGTGTCCTGCAGTGAATTCTACACAGCGGCAATAAGAGTGAACCGCGTGTCCATGTAAAACCAGGAAGAACTCTCAGCCATGGTGTCGAAGAAGTCAAGCCAGACACAGGAGCGTGCACAGGGTGTGACCCCGCTTGCAGGAAGAGCAGCCACAAGTCACCGATGATGGTCACGCTCAGGGCGAAGGTGCTGATGGGAGTGGGGTGCTGACGTGCTCCGTACCTCGATGGGCCACGCTCGCACGGGCGTACACAGAGATTGGATCAGTCCATCCACTTCAGATCGCGTACTTTATTCTACATGAGGTGCAGCCCGATAAAAATTTAAAATATTGAGGGGGGCCAGTAAACTCTGACCAGCAGGCCCTCAATCCTCAACCTGATTAGGACTGAGTTCTGCCGTAACCAAATCTGTCTCAGCTTTTATCGCTGCGCCTGGCACAGAGCAGGCCTGAAGGAGCACTTCTGTGACCGCCGAGCACGTGCCCATGACAGGAAGCAAATGCCCACCCACTTCCGAGTGCATCACTTCCTGCTGCTCCGCAAGGTGGTGGGACCCTCCCACACTTGGGCATCGTTTCATTAGGAGGAAGAAGCCATAACACTGAGCCACAGCTCTAGTGTGACACAGCAGTATCGCTTGCATTAGGCCAATTTTCCACTTAGGACAGCAGTAATAGCACTAAAAGCCAATAAAAGCGGTCTGTTCGTTCAGAGATCGGCTTTTATGGTTTATTCTAAATATCATCAAGCGCATCGAGAGCCGTCAAGTGACTAAAAAGCCTTCATACCTTGTAGCCAACAGTGCGACTCTGACAGATGACCATCACTGTGCCTGTGTGAGGCCAGCACTGGAGAGAAGTCCACTACCTGTGTTCACGGACGTCATTCAGGTGGCGGTGGTGAGTTTCAGCGTAAACAAAATGGACTTCACGTGCGAGATGCTGGACTGGTCCTTTCAACAACCCCAGCATTGCGCGCAGCCTCCACGCAGCTGAAGACGCGGACGCCCTCCGTTCCGAAACGCTCCCCAGGCCTCACGAGCACCAGGCGCGTTTGCTGAAACCGCCGGGGCCCAGCCGGCCCCCGGCCTCGGCGTGCACTTCTCATGTCTCATTTCAAGTGAAGTTCAGTCACTCTGATCCCACTCATTTCACACTTGGTGACCGCTCTCCCCCGCCATGCTCAGAGCGACTTAAGCAAATAATAAATCAATCCCGTGAAAACCAAGACGCGTTTGCCCTGTTAATGCGAAGACCCCTTCCGGATTACCGTTGAGAACAGAAACTGCTGCGGGCAATTTGACAAAATCACAACCCACGAGAGCCGGGGTCGGCGGGCTTTTTTCTGTGACGGGCCAGATAGTAAATACTTTCAGCTTTACGTGCCGTATCGTCCCTCACCACAACTACTGAACTCTGCTGCGGTAGTGAGAGAGCACAGACAACACATAAGCTAGTAAGTGGGGTTGTGTTCCAAGGACACCCCACTTATTAAAAAAAAATAAGCAGGCTGGCTTTGACCCACGGCCCGCAGTTGACCAGCCATTGCAATAGACTGACCCCAAGACCCATATGACAGGGCTGGACCTACCTTTTCCCTCATGGGGTCCCCAAGGCGGTGACTAGCACAGACCACAGGTCAGCTATTTGGTAGATATTTACAAAGTAAATAGCGAATGAACCATAAACCTTAAAATTGTATGTGATTAGTTACCTAGCCACCTCTGGGCTTTACCCCATGAAAATAATCAGAGGTGATGCAAACATTTTGCTATGAGGACTTGTCACAGTATTAGTTGGTACTAGCAAGACAAGTAACGTAATAAATGTCCAACAAAAAAGGGAATGGATGAAGAAATATGTATATTAATAAGATGGAATGTTAACCACTCATTAAAATGATACTACACAACCCTGGAAGAATAATATTTTACACCTTTAAAGTATCTTCCAATGTATAAAGTAGAAATCTTTATTAGAAACAAGTATTTTCCACTGAACAAATATTTATTGAACACCTACTACATACCAATCACTATGCTACACACTAAAATACAGATCAAAATTGTCAAATATCTTGTCTACAGAGTTAGTATCATACTATCTTAAATAAGCATTATTGTATTTTTGTTAAAAGGAGTACTATATACACATTTTTTAAAAGTTTGAAACGTTCTTCATCAAAATATTTTTAAAAATTCATTGTGGGGGAATAAACTTATGGGTAATTTTATCCACATCATTTGGTTAAGAATATTAATCAAAGCTGATTAGTTAGCATGCATTTCATCCACAATGAATAATCTGATTTCAAGTAATTATTGCCTAATTAAATACATGGGTTTTAGAATCTTTTAACAGAAAAGTTTTCATTTCAAATGAAATTTATTTTATTTATCAGGTCTTCATATAGCAGCACTTGTATCATATTTTTATGATACATACATTTATGTGATATCATATATTATATATACATACTACATATGCTATACAAATATATGCGAAGCACTGCTGTGAGTACTGCACACATATTAACTGACTCAATCACTGCAACAACTCTAAGAGGTAAGATGATTATTAGCCCCGGTTTGTAGATGAGGAAACTGAGGCACGGCGGGAACGGAAGGTCACAAAGCTGACCAACGGCAAAGCCAAGACGTCAACACAGGGCCTGTAGTCTAAAAACCCACGAGGACTACTTGGAAATACAACATATCAAACAGAAAATCATTTGTTAACATCAGGCTGCCATCAGTTAACACACCCAGTGCTCACAGGATGACACGGGAGTGGGAGAGGCGGGGGCGTCAGCGATGCATGCAGAGGGAGCCGGGGGACTCGGGATTGACAGTCGCAGCCTTCGTCACCCCAAAGAGGGGCCCGTGTCTGCAGCTTGCCTTGGAAGAATCGTCATTCTCACAGACACGTAGTTAGAAATGGTAATAGATTTCATTCTCCTTTTTTTTTTTTTTTTAATAGAACTCATTTTGCAAAACTGGTAAAAGTCTTGAACAGAAATAATCCAGATCTTACAGGAGGACGAGAAAGAAATTTGGGTTTTGAAGTTAAATAATTAGCAATAGCTACTAATTGTGACACGTGTTCCACTGGAGGCTCCTGACTGGTTCTGCAGTCAGTTCAACGTTAACTATTGGCAGAGGACACCTGGCAGGTGAATCTTAGAACCCAAGTGGGTTTTTAAGGTGTGATTTAAGAACGCAGCTCAGTACCCCTTCCTGTCAGAATGCTGTTTTACTTTCACCAACCCTAACTTACCCGCAGTTAGAAGCACCAAAATCCTAGAATCCGAACCGTCTAATTAAACTCCCTGAAATCCGGAGTCCGGCGCGTGCCGGGCCCGCCCGCAGGAAGGCTGGTTCGCGGAGCCCCCTCGGCCGGCCCGGCCCCTCTGGGGCGGGAGAACTGCCCCCCGCCGGCCCCCCGCCCGGCCTGACGCCCGCAGGACGCGCGCATGCCCAGAGCAAGGCCTTGCGCTGCCCTCTTCCCCCGTTTCCCACCCAACAGGGTGGGCTTTCCCGCCTCGCACAGCTGACATCCCCCTCGGCGGCGGCCCCTCGCCAACGTACTCGCGGCAACGCCGCCGCGTCCGCGCGCGCAGCCCGGCCTCCCGCGCCCCGCCGTGTCCCCGTTGGCCTCCGTGTTGGCGCTTTGTGGTACCAGGCGCTGCGGCCCCGTTCCGCGTCCGCTCCCACGGCCTCCCGCTTCGCCGTCAATCACAGTGTGCGGTTCCGAAAACGGCTCCGCACACGGCGAGCATGAATCCGGACACTAAATGTTGGGTGGTGACAGTTTAAGTTCTTGTGCAGATGAAAGAAAACTAGTCTGAAGCACATGAGCCCACTCAAGTGGAGACTTCACTGAGGCACTTCTCACATGGAGGGGCCAGAATCAAAAGGGGGACGCCGAGAACTCGGTGGTTTGGAAAAGGATGCTCAGACATCAGAACCAATGCCCCGAATCCCAGGCCCAATCTTCAGAAGGGGGACTAGCCCTCCCACTGGATTAGCACTCCTGACAAATTCCCATTCCTACTTAGCAGAACTTGTCTCCTTAGCTTCCACCTAGCGGGAGCCTTTATCCTAAACTGTCCGCTATGCGGGTGCCATTAAACTATTATTTTAAAAATCTATATTATAGAGTCCATAATCCTCTAAGGTTAGACTACATTGTTTTAGAACATATAAAAATACATTTACAATACTAAGTTGTATCCACTGGTTCTTTGTTTTCCTTCCACCCCTGATAAAAATGAAGCTTCCCTATCTGAGAAGTAGAGAAAATGAGGTATAAAATCATTGTATAGTTTATCTAAAAAAGAATTATAAAACTAGTAGCTTGACACTCCCTTCTCTGCTCACCACCCCACTCCACAGCCACCCAGCAATTCTGGGTAGTGACCCAACTCAGTCCACCGACACAGCACTGCTCAGACGGGACTCAGTCCACCGACACAGCACTGCTCAGAGGACTCAGTCCACCGACACAGCACTGCTCAGACGGGACTCAGTCCACCGACACAGCACTGCTCAGACGGGACTCAGTCCACCGACACAGCGACACAGCACTGCTCAGACGGGACTCAGTCCACCGACACAGCACTGCTCAGACGGGACTCAGTCCACCGACACAGCGACACAGCACTGCTCAGACGGGACTCAGTCCACTGACACAGCACTGCTCAGACGGGACTCAGTCCACCGACACAGCGACACAGCACTGCTCAGACGGGACTCAGTCCACTGACACAGCACTGCTCAGAAGGGACTCAGTCCACTGACACAGCACTGCTCAGACGGGACTCAGTCCACTGACACAGCACTGCTCAGACGGGAGCCAGTCCACTGACACAGCACTGCTCAGAAGGGAGCCAGACTCGCTCAGGCCTGAGGGGAATACGGAAAACCACGCAGAGCAGAAGCGGGCGGCGCCCACCCAGGCACGTCCGTCAGACCCCAGTAACTGCCCTTGTGAAGATGAACCGTTGCTTCAGAGTTCCAAACTTCCCCTTCACGGTTTTTGACGTTTTCCTGTACCAACTGGATTGATTTGTACTAACTTGCTTGAAAACTGATGCATATATAAAAAATTACCTAAATATATTTTAAAAGAAAACTATAGATCTCTAAGATCAGTGCAACAGTAGAGCAGTTAAGAGTTGCCATAAAATGTTTAGATTGAAAAAATATTACCATTTAAAGAAAATGTCATTCGACTTCATAAATTAAAATTTTGACAGCAGATATGAACAATTAATATAAGTAATAAAAAGACTGAACCAATTTATACCAATGTATAGCTAAAAACAACAGCCTCAAGGAAAAGAACAGAAACGTTTGTAAATGCTTTGTAATAAAGGGACATTCGGTCTAAGGTTACTTAATTGCAGAAAAAAGACATGAAAACCAAAGTAATGGAAGATGCTTTGTTTCAGTGAACTTTTGGTTCAGAAGACCAAGACCCCACCCACACTCTTTTTCTTCTAAAAACACCTACACACGTAGAGGGTCCAAAGGACATGGCGGAAAAAGCGTCCTATCCAGCAGTCTTGCCATCCCGTTGGGGTGAAAATATTAATGAAACATTGTGATCGTGTCTTGCAGTGTCTGCATAATGTGCCAAATACCTCCGTGGAGCCCTTCAGATGGGTTTAAAATAAGGCTGTTCAGAGAAAGGAAAAAGCTTTTGATATTTGTCGATAGGTTAATGGATGAATGGGTTTAATAGAATCTCTTCCCAGTCTCGGGGGGTAGGGCCTCTGATGCAGGATGAAAAAAATAATAATGCTATCATCTGCTAGACACCCAGCAGATACAAGGGCTGCATTTAAACACACCTCATTTCAATCTCATTTACATCGACTCATTTAAGTCTCACAATAACCACGGGAGATAGTATCATTATTATCCCCACTCTGCACCTCAGAAAACGGAATCCGAGATTTGCCCAACTCCTCAAAGAGTTAATCTACCTCCCTAAAGTAGAACTGGGGGGTGAGTTTTATTAGTTACAGTTTACAGTCAGCACTGCATCTTAAAGAAAGCTTAGCGATTCGTTTATACAATAAATCATCACACGGCCGGTTGATGGAAAGGCCAGACCGTGTCTCTCGAATAACGAGTCCATTTCTCTCGCTGTGTGTTTCAGAAGGCCTGGAATACAGATACATGTTATCTTGGTTCCCAGAAAGTGGCTTTATTTTTCCTGGCAGCAAACAGCTTGTGATGTAAGTGTTTCTGTGTGAATTAAAAGGACGCGTCGTAAAGAGCAGTTCCTTACCATGGGGAAACGAAGAGCTAAAATGACCCGAACTTGTGGGTTCCTGCCCCATTGCCTAGAACCCTGAGTTCTCAGTTTGTTACTACTGTTCATACTTCAGAAGAAGTTGGGGGGTACTATTAGTCCCACCTGTGAATTCAGTTCTAATGGGGAGAGAGGAGGAGGCAGATTCTGACTTTCAGTTAAAAGTTTTCCTAATTCTCCACGTAACTAAGGTTTTTGTCATAAAATGTTCAGGATCCACAACTTACATCTAACCAAGGCGTCGAAGCCTTTTCCAAAGTGACAGTGGCTTCTCTCAGTGGGTGCACTGCGACCCAGTCCCCAGCGTCCAGAGGGCACATGAGGCATAGATGCGTCATGCTGAACCCCAGAAGCCACAGGCTCATCTCACAGCTGCCTTTACAACCCGGGGACCAAGACTCACCTTTGCCCTTTCTGACCTGTGCACTCATGACACCCACGAACTTATGAAGTATTTCTCACAGTGGCTTTATTTTACAAGAGAATGATCAGTCAGTACCATTTCCTTTTTAGCCTGTAGTTTACTACTATTTAAATTCCTTCTACCTTCCTTTTAATAACACATCTCCAAAAAAACCTCATTCATCCCAGAGGGTAGGCCCGGTAGAAGGCATGCAGCCGTCTGCTGCTTCCGTCAAGGGAAGGACACACTTTTAATTAGCCCCCAATTTCAACGGCACCTCCCCCTCCTCCCCACTCAGTCCAAAACTGATTGTAAGCTCACAGGAAATAATCTTAATATCCACCAACTTAGCACCGGTCAACTTCCTAAGAGTATTACGAAAGCATTTAAGAGAAATGTTAAAGTGGAAAAAAATGAATAGAGCCCATTGCACCTAACAAGCTCTCCCTTTGTAACTCAAAACGGGGTGCTGTATGTGCCTGAGTCGGGTGTAGAAGACACAGACCGGGCCCACGGGTTACGCGGGGCGCTGACGGGGTCGGTCCACGGAGGCACTGTGGAACCGCAGGAAAAGCCCCGCCTGCTGTCTCCCTGTGACGGACTCGGTGACCAACTTTTCCGTAGGGGAAAGTCGCTTCCCACCTCCCGCTTTCTAAGCACGATCGCCCCGGTTTCCTCGCATTCGGGAAAACAGACTTGCGCTCTCCGTCCCAACGCCCTCCAAGCAAACAGTAATGCTCCCCAACGTGCAGTGGAAGGAGAGCCCCCAAAACGTCTGCGTTTGCTTTTAGAGTCTTTGTGTCTAAGATGGATTATGCTATTTTAGTTTGTTCTGCTTATAATAATGTAATTAAAATACATAAAACAAAATAATTGACAATAATTGCATAGATGAATACAAATAAACAATTTTAGAACGTTTCAGGTTGAGCTTTCATAAAAAACATACTCTTTTAAGTCGTCTTAAAATGACTTTATGTAGCCATTAAATTCAACAGAATTCAAATCCAGACTAAACAGCTGTTAAAATCATGAAACTGACATTCATGTTTCAGCAATACTATTTAGCATACAATTTCTTTGTAATTGGAACTAAGTTTATTTATATACAATTACCAAAAAATGTAATATTCTGAAAAAAAATATTAAAAATATGAATATGCCTACTAAATACCTAGTATTTAAATCAAACTAGTCATAATTGATCTTTGCATTTGTTAACCACTTTTTAAAAATTCTGCTGAACTAGCTATATTATAACGATGACCATAGTAGAAAAACTCTGGAATCTGTTTGGTTTGGTTTGGTTTTGCTTTTAGACATGATAGTACAGTTTTAATATATTTAAATATTTTTGTTTCTTGGAACAGAATTTTTTCTTTTCGGTTTATTTGATGTGGAATTTCAAACTTCTCTAAATGGGTTATGGTATAGTCTTGTTGGATGTTTTCTGTTATCTTGCTTTTCTGTTTTTTTTCCTCCTTAGCACTACTTACAGCAATCAAAAAGACTTCATTATACTTTTGTTTTTAATGGTCTGTTTCATGATTTAGAATGCTAATTTCATGAAGATTTGTATTTGTTTCGTTTACTGTTGTAGCCACAAAAACTAGAAGAGTTCCTGGTGTGTAGTACATGTTCAAAAATTTTTTAATTAACAAAAGGCAAAACTACAGTGCCTGAAATAAAACCAGTTGGAGCCAAACAGCCGCCTCCTAGAACTGGGGTGCATGTCCCCCGTTTTACGGTGGGTGCCCCATTCCTGTTACCTGGCCCACTTCCTTGACTTAAGCTCTTTGCCTGGCTGGGCCTAACTTTTGAGATTGTTACACTTGAATCATGCTTCCACCCTATTATTCTTTAACTTACCTTAAATGAACTACTTAGCCAGTAACACTCTGACAGGTATTACTGTAAGAGCTTTTATCCTCGGTTGAGACTCGCCCCCGCCCCCCATTAAATAAAAGCCACGCACTGATGCAAATGAAGGAGCACTTGAGAAAGGCTGATGGGCCGGGGTACGGCCCACCACGTCCCAGTGGAGAATCACAACATGTAGCACACAAACTCTAAGCATAAGTGATAGGGTAAGAATTCCACCCAGACTATGTGCGTCTCCATTTCAAAAATTACTTTAAGTTCGCAAAAGCCGTCTACTTTGTGCTAGTTCAGCGTTTAACAGGTGCGGGCACCAATCGATGACACATGACTCATAACTTGATTGAAGCTTTTCAAGTTTATATGAGCGGCAGTCAGACTGCAGCTGCAAAGACTTAATTAATAAAACCGAAAGACTTAATTAAGAACAGAGACGCCTTTCTGAAGAGCAGCACCACTTCCCCCACAGAGAATGCTGGTTTGAAAACGCGGGGTAAGGAACTAGAACTGGGCGCCCTGCAGCCGTCAGGTCTTCCCGTGAGGATACGGCGTACCAGGCCACCCTGCATTTCAGTGGCAAGTGACAGGGAGCATTTGCTTCCTGCTCCCATGTCTGTGAGTGGCTGCAGTTGGGCCAATCGGGGCCGGGGACGACGGGGCTTAGGTCCAGGTCTGCCCAGCACATCTCCATCTTTCGGGGGCCAGCAACTGGCTAGGCCCCGTGCTCTTTGTGCAGAGGCAGGAGCCCGTACCTGCAAGAACACTGTTTTCATATTGTTGGTCCAGTCACAGCACTAAACTCCACCCCACAAGAAACAGGAGTGTGCACCCCACCCATCAGGAGCCGGTAAGGTGGTACTTAGGGGAGTGAAAGTTCTAGACCATTAAACCAACCTGATACACACCCACTGCTCCAAACAAGCCCATGACGCCCTGCGGTATCTGTAACCCTGGACCCCGCACGCAGAGTCGGATAAAACAGAACTCAGACATGGCCACTCTGGGGCAAAGGTCAACCCCCGGCGTGCGAGATGGGGCCTGAAGGCCGCCGTGAAGCACTTCAGCTCCTGGACGTGGCGTTCGAAGAGCTCATCTTGAAACCTGGAGACAGCTCTAACCACAGAACTCGAGGAGCTGGGGGCAGAGGCAGCCGCTGCAGCCCCTCCAATGGAATCGCAGTGAAGCGCAGCCCCTCGGTGAGCAGGGCTCCGCCGGGTACCGGGAGCTCGCTTAATGGCACCAGCGCCGTGGAGTCTCTCTGGAAAGGTACCCAAGCGGTGAGCACAAAACAGAACTTCTGATCACGTCACGTCGGGACGCGCCATTAATTTGTAGTTGGTGTTTCTCGAAGTCGTTTACGTTTCATCAAAGGCCCCCCTTTCCAGCCTGCCGTGCCACGGTGCTCTGATGACGCGGCCCGTTAACCCCCGCCCCCGCCCCCAGGGAACGGGGGGCCCAAGAAGGAAAGAAGGGTTACACGTGTTTATGGCTCCAAACCCAAAGGGAACACAGTATTTTCTTGGTCCCAAATTGCAAGATTCTTCCAGGACAAACAAAGGGTGTGCCAGTGGAAACTCTGGCTATGAGGGCTCCAGCGTGCTGAGGAGGCTGGGATGTCTGCGGCACGGAAACACGCAGTAATTTGAAATCGCACACACGCACAGCACGGCCTCTGCCAAACTGGCCGCCCAGACGCGGTTTTTCCGCCCAGATAGCTTAATGGCTTTTCTTTTCAGTCTGAGTTGAAAATATTTACCTACAAGCTCAAAAGAAGGTCCCGGAGTTGACTGAAATTTGGTTGGAAAACATTCTGAGTTTTTAAAAAAAAAAGATTCATCATGAAGAAAACTACAGAATGTTTTCTTGTCAATAACAATAAGATCTGAAACCCAGGATGTGGTCTCCTCTCTGTTACCCAAAAAACGTCACCGACAACAAAAAAATGACAAGTAATTTACCACTTATGCACTAAGAAAGCAGACTTAATACAACGGGAGAGATGTGTGGCTCTCGCTACACAAGATGACAAGAATCAAGAGGCCCAACCCAAGCAGTTGCGTGAAACTGTTAAAACCCCAAAGTCCTCAAGTATTTATTGTACAGACAAAACTAACCAGCAAGAGAAAAATCCCGAGGCTTTAACCACTGAACAGAAGAGGGGACATCAAATTTGCACCACCTGACCCCTCCCTTGGTTTACGAACCATCCTGTCCCCAACAACTTGGAGCCACAAGTTCTCTCTGGGGGCGCACCGTCCGCGTTCTCGCCAGAAAACTGCCTCGCCCCCTCAGGAACGCTTTTTATGGGACTTAATAGTGAAGAAAGGAATTCTAGTTCCTTTATGACCACTGGCCTCCGCGGTTGCAATCTGAAATAACTACTGTATCTTAGCAACTCTAATCTTCACAAAATAAACACAGCGAGGAGCCGGCGTCCCCAACATCCCAAGAAGGCAAGGCCGGAGCCGGGCGAGGGGTGCCGCTCGGGGCTCAGGAACCGGGCTGGGGGGCCTCACTCCCCGCTTTCACAGCAGGGGCACCTGCGAGGCTGTGTTTCAGGGGAAAATGTGCTCAGCCCCACGGGGGCGAACAACAGGGACGGAGGGAAAGGGACGGTTATTTGAAAAAGGAACGGTGTAAGGGGAAGAAAATGAGACTGAATTATTTTTTTTGCTCTCTTCTCTCCTGGGGCACGGTGGGCACACTATTGGGGCACCTGTTCGTTTTCTCCTAAATTGCACCGAAGCCAACGCTGATACGTGCACAGCACGCACGCTCCTCTCTGAGACATCAGAACCCAAGACAGCCCCAAATGACCACAGAAAGAGAGAGACGGCACGAAATAAATCTTCAGCGAGTGAATGGGCGAATCTCCTCTGTCCTCGCAAGCTGGCTAGAAAATATTAAAACCTACTGGATAGATGGCTTGGTGTCCCTAATGCAGAATCAAATTCTCGTCCAATATGGTGCAAACACCCACATCGGTCTGAGTCGACGTCACCCTGAGGCAGTGCGATTTAAAAGGAAGACCAGGGACTCTGTGGCTAAAGGGACTCCAGTAGGGACCGTGTGTCATATTTCCTAGCTCTGTGAACTTATAATATTACATTTAACATCTCTGAGCTTCAGTTTCTTTTTCAGCCAAATGGGGTAAAATTCCCTAAGGAAAAAGATGGCAGTGATGTTGTCAATCGGAAAAACAAATGTAAAGCTCCCGAGCCCATTTCCTTGGACGTAGATTTACCGTCCACAAAGCTAACGCACTTCGCTGCTCCGGATGTGCTTCTGTCTGAGTCCCCTCCCGCAGCCTACGCCATCCGGCCGTGTCCCCCGTCGCACCCTAACCAGGACCGCCGGCACCCCCGGGACCTTGGGCTGTTGAGTGCGTGGGGCCACTCTTTCTTGAGTCGGTTTCATTCTGTGCATCTCCAGTCACAAACTTTCTCCTGTTTAAGGCGTCACGAACCCCTGCCCGGTTGCTGCAAGAGCGCATCCTTGGCCCGTGTGGCCTAGTCCTGGCCCTGCCCCTCCGCTGCCAGCATGCTCTTTCTAAATCTGACCGTGCACGTTACTGTCTTAAATTCCCCCTTCTACGACACAGGCCTCCAATTCCTAGCGTTCCCTGTCTCTCAGGCCCCACTCCCTAGAACCCTCTCTGCCCTATACCCTCCGCTCCCGTCAAGTCGGTCTGCTTACTTCTAAGGCTCAGCACTTGGGCAGCTGTGCCATCCACAGAAAATGCTTTTATGTCCAGTCGATAAAGTCCTCAGAGCTCAAGTATTACCTCCCCAGCGAAGGCAGTCCTCCGACCTCCTGGGCTAATCACGCTCTACACAGGACCGTGTCAGTGCAACATCCTGTCTTTGTAGCACTTAATGACAACGCACTGCGATCATCTATTTCCTCATGTGTCTCTTTCACGAGATGTGCATCAGAGAGTTACAGTCATTAGGGCACAGATTAGGTTTAGTACCCCCACTGCCTGTCACCGTGCATGCACATAGTAGGTGCTCAGTAAATGCTAACCCAGCTCCTTTCGCTCTTTCCTTCCCACCCTCCAAACCATAAACGATGGATTCAATTCACTTGTTTGGACATTTAGTTTGATCATCTTAACTGAAAATTTTGCTTCATTTGTTAGTGTAATGTCTAGTATCATCTAAAGGTAGGGTAAGCATCCCTTTACCCCACACGCAAAAAGAAACTTACATTGAAGAAGAAAAATAATCTGATGTTATCTGTGTACTTGATGAACACTTCTGATTTCTGTTTTCCTGACTACCATAATCCTGTTTTGTCGAATGTGACCTTGAACCTTCCTTAAGGCTCGGTGTCACTCTGCTTCTCGTCCATACACCTCTCACTCTCTATCTCCTTGGCAGACGAGATAGTGTATATACGACAGGAACGGCACCAAAAGTAATCAGGATGGAGATAAAAAGAATTACCATTTGCTATTAAAGAGTCATAAAATTGTTTTAAAATAAATATAATGAATGTTATATGTTAAAATTCTAACACAATAAATATAATGAATGTTATACGGTAAAATTCTAACACTGTACTTGAAAAGTTGGTACCTAAGATAAAAATTCTATATGTTTAAAGCCTCCTGAGAAAATTCCTGACTCATTCATCTAATAGATAATATACATAATGAGGACTCCAGGTGAAGTGCTCAAGAGTACATACAGTTAAATAGCTCAGGGTAAATGTTTCTATAACAACTTTCCTCGTGGGCTTTACAAAAATACTTCACCACTTCTCCCCATCTTCAGGAGAGTCACCCTTCATCCATCCAGACGTCATCTCGTCCCATCTTTATTAGAAATGCTGCCCACACCTTACTGCCAAGATGATGTGAAATTTCAACCAGGCCATGCTAAAGAATATCTAAAATAGGAATGAAACCATAGAGGAATCATTACCATGATGTCTGAAAAAGAAGTGAGGGGACAAGACGTCCAAAGAACAAATCCTATGGTCAGAGAACAAATTTATGCAAGCAGCATGGACTGAGCTCCTACCATCTGTTTGGCACCATATCTGGGACTCAGGAAAATAAATGTTAAAAAAATCATCTGTCCTTCATGGGCAGTCAGAGAGACAGACAGGCACCCACCAATTATTATGGTCTCACCCGTGTTTTGTATTGTTCAAGAACATTCTGACCAGGACCTATGATAATGAATTATTGAGCGAAGAGTCATGTGTAAATACAACACTATAAATTACCATGCCGTGAGGAGACAAAAGATTTACAAATTTTTAAGATGGCAAGGTTGTTTTAAGGATTAACAAAAAATTAAATAAATAAAGTTCTATGGGTTTTTTTCCTCTCTAAAAATTTCTGCACCCCAATTATAACCTCCTTTCTACACAGTATGCAAGCGTTGTTTCCATAGTTAGGGTTGCCAGGTTAAATAGAGGGTGCTGAGTGAAGGCTGAATTTCAGATACCTGATAAAACGTTTTGGTATTAAGTATTCCCACACATTGCGCGGGACGTTCTGGTACTACAACTGTGCACCGTTGAACTGAAATTCAAACTTAACTGGGAGTCTTGCATTTGCATTTGCTGACGGGCAATCCTCTTTGTAATGGTCCCGCCCGTGGTCACATTCCCCGCTCGGAGGTGACCGCGTGTGGCGTCAGTGGACACGATGGGCGGCACGTGCCGAGGCTGAGACACCACGCAGCCCACGCGGCCGGGTTCACACTGCCTTGTCCTTCTAGGACGTACGCACACCGGCGGCCGTGTTCCCTCCCAGCTCACATCCCCAAACGGCTCCTGCTTGACGCCCGAGGTAACAAAGTGTGACCTTTATCCTCTCCTCCTCCTGGAGAACACAAACTTCCTAAAGGGGCGACAGTACCAAAACCCCAAATGACTGTGCACTGCTGGGGGACCCCGAGGCCGTCCACACCTGACGCGTGCAAGCAGCTGCCGTGCTCCAGCCGGAGGCTTGTGCCTGTTCCCGGGGTTTCCTTCACGATGTGCCGTGAACTCTGGTACCTCTCGGGAATAAAGGAGCGATCTGTCTATCTGCACATGCACACACTTAACAAGGCAGGTTATTGTTACGAGACGTGGGCTGTTGTCAACTTCAGCTCCCTGCCACATCGGAAGAACAAAGCCAGCAGGAGGGCACGAGGCGGGTCTAACAGAGCCCGCGTCCGCGGCGGCCCTCTTCTGCTGAGACTGGTTTTAACGCCCTAAGTAGACATTTGAAAAAAACGGATGGTGACAGGAAGGGTACATTTTAAATTGTCAACCTTCACGGTGTCCTTTTGAAGAATAGCAATTACATAACCAGGGAGCTTTATTTTGCATTTGAAAAAAAATACGTGCATATATAGAGAACGCTGCAGTGTTATGCAAGATTCCATATTCTGAACTCTTAGCCTAAATCACGTATTCTTTACTATAATCGTTTTTCTCCTTATTACTCAATTACTAATAGTTAAGGTTGGCATCAATATTAAGTAAGTTGTATAGAATTATAACCGTTTGCTATTTAAATTATTAACAAATTTATTTTAAGAGGCTATTGACCATGTGCCATTTCTTAATCATATTGAAAGTCCAGTTGGTAATATTCCAAGGGTCACATTTTTGTTTTCATTTTTATGGCATTAAAAGAGTTTGCTAATATTCTAATATTTTGTTAAAGTTTTAACTCGTTTCTTCAGGCAATGAGAGGAAAATGCTATCCGATGTAATTTTATATCACCAAAATGTCACATGGCCTTTTTTTTTTTTTTCAAATTCTCAGCTCCTTTCTTATATATATAAGAAAACAAACCAGTCTTTAAGAAAGGCAGACTTACTGCCAAGAGAGATGCGATGCAAGTTCCCTAAACAGTCCATGTATTTTCTAAATGAACAACTTAAAATAGCGATTACAGGAGAGGAAATGAGTTTAGGTTCCTAGTAATGACTTCTCTTCAAGATGAATCCTGCAAGTCCCTGACCACAATTCCAAGTCCCCACAGGACAGGCAACACCGGGACCAGGCTCCCGACTGCACAGCTAGCTAACAGCACACGATACGTAGCAAGATTTCTGTACGTGTAATTTGGGAGAAGAGTCACAATGTACAGTCCTAGAGACGATTTATGAATGAATTTCTTTTTTAAAGTACACGATTCCAGAAAGCAACTCTTCCACCCATACTGTAAGCAGAGCAGAGAGGAATGGGTGAGGCACGGACACCTACGTACAGACAGGTGTACGTGTACTTCCACGTGCATGTACACACGTGCAGGAAACATAAGCACCGTTTTATTCGTGAGAGCGTAATGACTCGGCCTGTGATTGTTAATAAAAATGCACTTCTAACCAGCAGATTTGAGTCTATTATTCTAAGTTAATTGCATTTGCCCCGAAGAGACTCACAGCTGGCTGTCAGCCTGTTTGTGTCAGTTTCGTTCTATTCATCAGTCAATCTTGTCTCCTCTGCTTGTTACAGCCCACGTATTGATCAAATAGATTCGCTAGCTCACCTCCACTGCCTTCGCGGCACTGCAAAAGATAAAAAATAATCTTGAGATTATCGTCAGATGCATTGGATCACTTCATTCATTTGGATGCTACCTTAATTGCTATTTCAGTAGCAAACAGACGCCCCTTCCACAGGCCCATACGACTGACTCTAAGTAACAGATGCAGCTCACTCAAAAAGGCTTGAGGGACAGCTGGATGTGAACAAGTCCATACTGCGGTGGCTGGTGGGACCTCTCTGCCTTTCACTTGGGACAGAGGACGCTCATCGGGGTAAACGTGCGTCCTCACTGGAGTGCATTACGGAGGAGAAGGCGCCCCGTTCATATGCATCCTCAGGGGAGAACGGACTCTCAGGTGGTGAATGGATTAAGGAAATAAATGGGCGCCGTGTTCCTGTCTGAGCTGGAGCAAACCAGTGGGGGAACCAGGGGCAGGGGGGTCACAGGGTGGGACAGGAGTTAAGAGGGAAACTGAGAGCACAGCGCTCCTCCTTCCGTGAGCCAGGTCGCAGAGAGGAGACAGAACAGGCATCGCGGTGGGAGAGATAATTAGCAGACCAGGAGCAAAGCAGTTACAAGGTGACCCTCCCCTCCTCTGTGACTCGGTCTAAGAAACTCTAGACAATTATTACCGTACTTTCCCCGGGGACGTGTGATTCAGTCAGTTCCCCACACGTCCCCCAAGACGCAAAGCCCCCTCGGCACTGTCACTGTGCTGCCTGAGCTCAGTGCGCTTTACAGAAATGCCTTCACGTCCTGGCATCCTTGTCTCTCAGCCTCGCTTTGGGTCAGTGACTCTCACGCTGCGACACTAGGGCTACCTGGAGACACTAGGAAGGCACATCTGGTAAGCAGAGGCCAGGGGTGCTGCTACAGACCCCCCAACTCAAAGGACAGCTCCCCACCGCCACGCTTTCCCAGCCCCATGACAACAGGGCAGACATTAAGGAACCGGGCTTTGGGGAGACGACTGAGACCCCCCCTCACAGCTCCGCAGCAGGCGAGGGAGGGCCGGAGGGCTGCTCACAGAGCTCCACCCTCGCCTAGCAGACGCCGCCATCCGTTACCCAGACCCGCGAGCGGTGCAGCTGACACAGCCCCAGTTCTGGTGAGAACAAAGAAGAGTGAGAATCACTGCCCGGCAGAAGACACTTCAAAGATCTCCAAGACAAACCCACTGGGACTCCCCCCTGAAGAGGACTCGGCAAGGGAACGGTGTGACAGCCCCGATCCTCGCCAGATCTTCACAAGATGTTTGTGAGCCCAAGACTCACGTCTGCAGGAGACAAAAGAGACAGGAAACAAAGGGGTCTGGAGAACGGGCATCGTGCCGCGGCCGGACAGAGATAGAGCGATTCCTCACGCTCACCATTAGACTCCTAAGAAGAGGACCCAGAAATGCGCTAAAAGTCACGTCCCAGTAACTGTTACACCTTCCTGCTCCTGGGAGGCTCATATTTATTTAGCTTAGGCCTGGGGCACTAGTTGTCAAACCTTCTCGTTTTTGATGGATGCTTTTACCCCACCTGAAGAGACACCCCCGCCACCAAGCCACTCCCGGGCACAGATGGCCAAGTCATTTGCTTTCTCAGATGCTCCACATCTCCACAGCCACCCACCAGACAAAAATTAGATTACCAGTGCTTGTGTAAACCTTCCAATCTCTGACACAATAAGATTCCAGAAAATGCACATGCACAGCTAAAAGCAGCATTATACATAATACACTGTAATTCCAACAGACACGTTGCTATCTTTGATAGATACACAAAGTTTCCATGACAAACACACGAACGTCAATACATTTTTCTCAAGTTAAAATGGAAACCATTTAGCGGATATAATGGGCACGGTGACTCTCATTCTGCATCACCAACGCAGCCGAGGAGGAGGGGAGCTTTGGCAAGGATGCGATGAGACCAAGAAGAAAAAGAAAAAACCCCAAAAACCCAGGAGACAATCAGAAGCAATCGTGGCCGTCCGCACTCCTGCCTCGAAGCCCGGCCGCCGAACCCGAGGGCCGCTGGAGCTTCCTCTTCTCAGAAATCTAATTCCACATAATCAAATTTTCTACTTATGAGAAAAAGGTTAAAAAATGGACAGAAGAGCGTCTGCGTTCTGTGCAAAAAGACCAAGAGTGTCAGTGTGAGTTTCCCCCGCTCCTAAGGAGCCGCCATCGTGGCCGACCTGACTGCAGGGGAGGGACTCCAGGCAGAGAAAGAAATGACGTGTTATGTAAAGGAGCGCTCGGAGGGCCCTCCCGGAGCCCCATCCTCACCCCCTGCTTGCACCCCGGGAATACACCCGCACCTCCACTCCTTCCAGCACCCAAGACCGCTGCCTCGGGAACGGCACACAGAGGAGTGGGGGGCGGGGTGCCAGCGACCGCATCTAGGGGCTCAGTGCCCAAGCCCTAGTCCGCCGTCACGTTTCGTTTTGCTTCCAGAGCACGGGGTGTGGCTCGGGGCCCCTGGCATCGGGCAGACCCCAGTTCTAAGCCCAGATCCACTACGGAGGGACTCAGCAAGGGGGGGTCTTCATGTTACCAGCATTTCGGTAAACGGGTACAATTACAATAAAGGGCTCAACGACCCCTAACGTAAAGCTCGCCGCGTGTTAGCAGCCTGAGGCTCCCCAGTGCTGGTGAGGGTCTCGCAACACGAAAACGCATCTCAGAGGCCAACGCGAGGGCCCGTCCGTTCGTTCGAGGACAGAACAGGAGCCGGTCCCCACTGAGTGTGCCACCCGTCCCGGCACTGACGGGCCTTTTTTATTTGATTTTCGCCCACATCTCTACCTAGCAAAGTTCTCAGAGTAGAACGACGACCATGGTCAGGCCCGGCAGCTCTTCCAACATACCTCCACGCACAGCGACCGGACTTTCAGGCGTAGGTGGCACCTCATCTAATTACAGAAGTCAGACCACCACAGTGAGTCCCGCGGCTGAAATCGTGTGACGGCAAGTGGCTTACCGGGGCTGAAGCACGGTGGACACAGAGAATCACGGAGAGTTTTGACTGCGTGGAGCGTTTGTTCACGTGATGAATCGGCTTTGAAGAGAACAAGCCAGTGTTTTCCAGCCACCTGTCAAGACCCTTCCAGACCTGTCCCCTGTACTACTGAGACCTTCGAACACGGCGTAACATCTGGTTAAATCACAGCGAGGTACCAGGAGTATGAAAATCACTCAAATGTTTAGCCCGCTTCTGTCCTCCTGTGCACAGTGAAGTGCAAAACGAGGGGCTTCTCAGGTGCACCACTCTCAGCCAGATGCAAGGCCAGCCCCGGCCACTGACTGTCAGCCCCAGAAAGACAAACGAATCAGGTACCTACCGTTAAAGCCTGAGAAATGAGAGTCCACACTTCCTTAGAGCTATTATCTCCGACAGTCTGGTGTCAGGATTAAAAGCCGACCAGCGCGTCTGTTTCTACTGCGAAGGGTTTTCACAGTAAGAAGGGCTAGGAAACACGTATTTTTTTAATTAGGGTCCAAATTCCAAAGAACACCAAAAAATAGTACGTCGAAAATACATGCTCTTGGGATTTGTATTGTCCAATGTCTAAACGAAGACAAAACAATTTTGTGTCTTCTCCGTGCCAAGCGCAAGTGAAGGGAGAACAAGGAAAGGAGTAGGTCTGTGGCTTCGGCCGGACTCGTCCTTTCCCATTGTCCCACCTGTCCCGCTGTCCCACCTGTCCCGCTGTCCCACCTGTCCCGCTGTCCCGCTGTCCCACCTGTCTGGCTCAGCTGCTGCTTTTCTTTCCTGGGAGGAACCAGGACAGGGAGAGTCCGGTGGGACAGGCACCACGCATGGGTTGGTGGCCCGGTTGGGCTCAGCCCCCACGCCCAGGGCGCAGCGTCCCCTCGGCCACCGAAAATGACCATTTTACACTGGAAAGTACATCTTCTAGTTTCAAATTCTGAGTTCGCTTTTTGCTTACCGTAAGCTTTGAATTAAAGTCTTCCTTCAAGTCCGTGCTGGTATGTAGAACTTGGTAGGACTCGAGTCTGTTATTAACCTATTTTTACTTCTTACTTGCAAAATTAGAGGTATTTTCTGCAATTTCAAAGATAACTCCTTTGTTCAGTTGGGGGGGAAAACAACCAAACAAAATAAAAAGTAGTATTCTGTACACAAAAGTGAATAAACTTGATCCCTTTATTTATTTACTTATTTCATGTATTCAACAAACGTGAACCGATCATCTACTATTTATCAGACACTGGGCTAGTTGTTGGGGGAATACTGAGTCGAAATCACATCGCTGCATCTAGCACATAATCACAAGGAGGCCGACAGACGTCTCATTTTAAATGGGACAGAGGACAACGGTCCCGTCCCGTTTCAAACAGGACGTCTAGTCAGCCCCGACACCTTGAACTTAGCCCAGAGAGACGAGGCTGACCAGACGTCCCGTCTGAAATGGGACAGGACTGTTGCCCTCTGTCCCTGTCTGGTCAGCCTAGGGGGTACGCTCTCTCATGGCGAAGTACAGGGTTCTAGGGGAGTACCTGCCCAGAGAAGACGGCTGAAACGGACCTGAGAGATGATCGCGCCTTTCTGACCAAGCAGGAAACTAAGATCTGAAACGGCTGAGCTCCACGGTCACAGGGTTCTTTCATAAAAAACAAACAAACAAAACTGACATGTGTACCTCCCATTACGAATGACCCGAAGCTGTCTCCAGTGCAGGGACCTTCCCAGGAGCTGTGTGTCCAGTCCCATCAGAGTCCCTGGCGTACACAGGGTTCCCAGATGGTCAATAAACATCAGCTGAATGAAGAGCTTAATAAACAGACAAATGTGTGCTTCAGGTAGCAGCCCAGCGCTCTCTCCACGTGTCCAGGACCCCGAGGGAAGTGGAACTGTCTCACGCGCGACCCCAAGTAACTCAGCGCCAGTGGTTTCCCACACCTCCCACAGAGCGGCCGGGACCTCCACTGCCTTCGCAGGGGGCAACGCCCCTCCCCGTACTCTCAACAGCGTCAGTAACAGATCGTGCGTGTCAGATTTTTACTAGTGTTTGACAAATGTCAGAAAGCAAGGGGGAGAAGGGGTTTGTCCTCAGAGCACTGGCAGCCATGTAAGATGGGATCCCGGACAGCCACGCTGCTAACGGTGTCGCGCGCCATCCTCATCGGCCACTGCGAGTGCAGCTCCGTGCCGAGACCTTGCTTCCTCCCTCCCTGCTGCACTCCCGTTTCCCACAAGCTGCAACAGCCCCGCCCAGACCACAAGCTCCAGCTCCCTCTTATCCGGAGCCTTTTAACTGGGACTACTTCCTCCACCACGCCTTAGGGAAAATGCACTTTCAGTACCCAAACTTTCCCAGAAATTCTTTTGCCAAACGAAAGGTCAGACATTAACCCCATCGATTTTCGGGCCTCAAACTTCCATAGCCAATTATGGTTTTAAATGTCCATTTTTTTCCTTCCTCTCCACACAAAAGAATCACCCAGGGAAGACAAGTGGAAAGTCTCCAACCCAGTAACGACGGAGGCCCCATGAGGGACTCCGCATTCGCCTTGGAACTCCACCAAACAGTGTGCATTCAGTTCTTGCTGTGCATAAGCTACACCCTCTGTTAGAGACTCTCAAAGTCAAGGTCTTTGTCTTAGAACGCCACGGCCGTGGCCAGTCACAGGAGCGGTGGTGCGAACAAGGAGGGCGCCTGACGTGCACACTGATCATGGCAAAAAGGGTGAGGGTGAGATGCTCGCCGAGGTTCTGTCCCTTATAGTGACAGCGGGCCTGATCGCCACTTTGCGTGTCCGCAGCCGTTTAAAAGCATTAACATTTCACACAGTGCACCATCTCAGAAAGCAGATCAATATTTATTCTTTCTAGGAGGTCAAGCACACAGTTTGGGGCACCTCTAGGTGAAAGTGCCGCCCTAACAGTGTCAGCTCAGAACTTGGAAACCGCGTCCCCCAGTTCATTATGTCACAACAACACAGTGAGCCGGCCAGTGGGACCTGTTCATTCACGGCTCACGTGGAAGTGGGTGGAAGGGGCGGAGAGTGGGCGGTGGGGGCTGGGCATGCACGGAGCAGTCACGCCCGCAGGGCTGGTACTGGGGGGAGCAGCAGTTCTGGGCGGGACGCACGCACGTCATGGCAGGCCTGTGCAGTCCTCCCAGAGGGAAGGTTATTTTGTGACTTTCGGTCCAAGTAATTTCACTGCCACTAAGGGAGGGCAGTGGGGACCCCTCTCCTCTCTTTTCTTCTCTCCCTTCTAGTGTGTGTTTCACTAATTAAGCGAATCAACCTTAATTAATAACTAAGTAGAAAAGGACCCTGCAAGTTAAGCAGCATCAAAATGACCACAGCCTGTGCTCAGAGCCCATTAAGAGGCAATCACCCGGCACGACTCCTGAGTCCCTGAGACCACACTTCTGAATGTGGCTCTTTCATTGTCACTTTGAAGAGTGTGGCACACGTGACACACTAGGGAATGGAACTCTTAGAACTTCCACTCGGGAGGGCATGGGGGGCGTGGGGGAGAAGCTCACAAAGAAGAAGGGACCCAGGCGGCCTGGTGGCTGGGTCCCCAGCAGGGCGGCTGGGCCTGCGGGTGGTCTGGGCGCAGGAGCCCTGGCCTTCCGCACGTGCACCCCCAGCCAAGGACAACTGCCTCCCATGGGCCATGTGCACGGCTGCTCCCTGCAACAAAGCCTCTTTCCCTCGCCAGAGCCTGCCCGGCATAACGTTTTTCCAGGCGGTAGGCTGCGCGTGTTTAATGCACTTCTAGTTGATAGCAATGGGCTGTTGTGGCAGGAAAGGTTAAGGAGGAATTTATTGAGAAAGCACAGCAACAACGCGACACGACGTGCAGAGCCTGTGCGTCTGGGCTGCGGCCCCCCATCGGGGTCCGTCCAGTCCCCGCGAGGCAGGGAAAAGAGCAAACGGGGTCGCGTTGTGGTCCTTTCATGCAAACGGAAGCTTACTTTCTAGATAAACAGACTCTCGGCTCCCACGTGGGAGGGGGGTGACACGGGGCACAGGCAGCGTGCTCACGTTGGGTATGTTTTGGCCAACGCATGTGCTCGTTTCCTGTCATGGAGGATCGTCTTCAAATTTCAAGTAGGATGAAGGGATGGGACAAAGAGATCGCAGATAAACCACTTAGGGAGAAAAGGCTTCCGCCTAAAATCCAGAATGTTGGACTCACAAATTACAGCTTGCTGTTATCACAGGTCAACTTCCATCAGCCAATTTCAAGAGAGATTTCCGTTATTCAAATGTCCATTTAGCTAGAGTTATCAAGCGTGTGTGCCTGTGTGCGTGTGTGTGTGCAGGCGTGCGTGTGTGAGCGCGTGTGTGCGTGCGTGCGTGTGTGCGCGTGCGCGCGTGTGTGTGTGCGCGCGTATGCGTGCGTGCGTGTGCGCGTGTGCGTGCGTGCGTGTGTGCGCGTGTATGTGTGTGCGTGTGTGTGTGTGCGTGTGTGTGTATGTGTGCATGCATGTGCGTGTGTGCGTGCCTGTGTGCACGTGTGTGTGCGCGTGTGCGTATGCGTGTGTGCACGCTGTGCCTGCGTGCGTGTGTGCGTGTGTGTGCGCGCGTGTGTGTGTGTGTGTGTGTGTGTGTGTGTGTGTGAGAGATCTATTATTTCCCTCATGGAAGCAACGAGTTGGTTGAGCTTCTGAGAACCAAGTAGTAATAGTTCTAGTGGTCAAAACTAAGGGCTGGCTACTGGCCCGCAAATAAACACGTGCTTTTATGAAAGGGCACCGTGGTAAAGAGAACTTCTGCCATCATACTGAGGGTGACGTGACCTCCCACATTACTCTACACAACGAAGGGAACCTTACTGGATGTCGTTCGGCGACGGTGACCTGCGGGAAAGAAATGAGACAGTCGTTGTTCAGCATGCACTCTGCTACCTGCCGGGGGGAGACAAGGTGTAGCTGAGTAGACGGCTCTCTGCCGAGCAGCGCAGACTCAAACCCTGGCCACACTATTGTCAGTGCCGTGATCGCAAGTAACGTCTCTGATTCCCCGAGTCCCAGTTATGCAACCACTACGGCGGACAGGGCAGTAACGGTGCCGACCTCACGGCATTGCTTACGGGATAAAAACAGATAACAAATACATTGTGCTTGGTACGATCTTGGAATTCAAAAAATAGTAAATAGTCTTACTATTCTTCTATAATAAATACTTAGACCTATTGGTTAATTCACACCAGTTGTATTTCATATTATTATATTATTGGCCAGATTTACTCACAATAGCTTCTGTAACAAAATAACCCCTAATTTTCAGCAGCCCAGCTTAATAGAAGTTCATTCCTGGCCACCCAGCCCTCACCGCACATGAGTATTTGGGGGCTGCTCTCCTCCACGGGGTGGCTCAGGGATCCAGCCTTTCTTCGTCTTGTGCCTCTGCTACCTCAGGGGGCCGCTCAGAGTTTTCTTCTGCATTCTTTGCTGAAGGCTGTCCACTACGTACAGGACGAAATGTGGAGAACCAGGTGGCATATTTTAGGTGACAAACTCGGCAGTGAGGTACGTCATTTCTGCCCATGTCCCTTTGCCCCACCCAGGTGCAGGGAGGCGGGAAACGCAGTGGACCTACGTGACCAGGAAGCGGAAGGTGGGCTGGCTCACTGTGCAGGCAGCCAGTCCCCGTCGCCAACATACACCTTTCCCAGACAAAGGGTAACGTCATGGGGAGCATCATCCCCAGCCAGGCCCAAGGCGGTGGGTCCACCAATGGTGAGAATGAGGGCTTTCTGGATGCACAGCATTCGGTTCACATGCACCAGTACCACCGATCCCTAGAACCCCTTAAACACTCACCCCAGGTTCTTCCTCTCCTAACTGTCCCTCCTCCTCTGCTGGTTCTCCCTCTAACGTGCACACCACAATGCTGATGATTGGGGGGGGAGGGGGGAATTTTTTTCCACAAAACGTTTTACACTTTTTACAAAAGAAAATCTGCATCTCTCCTACTCCTCCTCCGAATCAGGTCCTAATTTCTCTTCTCTGGGAAGACCATTTCTGTTATGGACCTGAGGTAGGTACCCCACTAGTGTCCCCATAACTTCAAAGGTGATAGCATTTGTCACATGGAATTCTCAGTGTCTCCTAATTGAGCTTTGCTCCTGGACTAGAAGCTACCTGCAAACTGACTTAGTCTTTGATCTGAGGTTCTCCTCTCCGAGCTCAGTGTCTGCCGCATAGCAGACAACAATACCACTAGCTGGACAAGATGAAGGAATTTCAAGGTGAAACCCAGCTGTACATCGTAGTCAAGTCGAGAACACCAGGATACAAGTGAAACTGGAGTGCTGCCTGTCGAAGAATAAATAATGCATGGGAGGAAGACACATTTGCCATTATAAAAGTATAAAACTTTCGTTTTTATTCAGTTTTTAAAATTAACATTTAGCACCATACTTAGAAAAAGTAAGCAGCCTTGAGCGTTTCACCAGTAAACTGACTTTGAAAACCTTTCCATCTCGTACATGGACTCATTCACGACAACTAGTATACGAGCCACTTAGGACAAGCGGGTCCTTTCCCCGAAGCTTCGTGCTGTATTAAAACAAACAGGCGAGACCCTCCCTCAATCTCTGTGTGTGAAACTGCTTTTTTGGTGGGGGGCCACCTAACATCACTTACAAGACATGAGTTTCTTTGAGAGGCGGTACAGAACACTTAGGCTGAAGACGGATTGCTTGTCAAAGTACATTTTGATTAGAGAGAAGATGTTTTCATCAAGATTTTCCCATTCACAGTGAAACACAAATAATGTAGTGTTATATTTTATCCAACATTTTACATTATTGTAATATTTTAGATGTTGCTGAAGATACTGACTTCCAAGAAAATGTCTTTCTTCATACCAGAACTTCAACAACTTGGAGTAAAGAGGACTGTTAGCACCTTGTCCATTCCAAAATACTGAACTATCTGGCACCGTTCTTGTAATAATAGTGGTGACTGTTGCTGGTCTCTCCTCCGTATACAGTGTGCATCGCTTACTGCCTCCTCCTACAGTACGGCTGTGCGGTCAACGTTACCTACTGCAACACACACCCCTGGGAATGTCACCACTCACCTGCTAAGCCTACCTTACCAGGGGCCGGGCCCAGCCTGTGTCCCGGAGCCACACCGCCTGGGTTCAAGCCTCAGCTCCGCCACTCACCGTCGGCAACGGTAACTCACAACTCACATCATCTTTCGGCGCCTCAGCCTCCTCGAACGTAAAACGTGGACAACAGTAGTGCTGGGCCCATCGCGGGAAGGTGAGGATTTATGTAAGCTTATGCATTAAAAGCTTTATAAAACATTATCTGGCACATCAAAATCTTCCAGAACTATTTAGCTATTACTTATCGAGACAGTAATGTCTCTGTCTTATTCCTGCTTTCTCCCGTCATCCTACTTTAATCTGTCGTCTAGACGTACTCATCTACTGAAATTGTTCCAGCAGATGTCACCAACTCGTCAAACTCAGTGGGCTTTTTCCCATCCTGAAGTATCTGCGCCTCCTCTGCGGCATTTGGTCCTGTTCATCCCAACCCCTCACCTCCCCGCCGCCCCTTTGCATGTTCTCATCTCCAGGACAAGGAGAAGACGTGCAGACGACTTCAGAGGGACTGGTGACATTAAACGGCCCCGGGGGAGAAAACGGCTAATTTGAAGGACAGGAGACAAATAATAACTAGAATCCTGGACTTTCCCTCTAATTCATTCTCCACATTGGAATTCATAATGCAAAAATGGGGTCCTGTTTTATTTCCCCTTAAAACCTTTATTTCAGGCTCTTAAACAGGAGTTAAGGGAACTTGGATGCAGTTTTTATGTTTGGGGGGCTAGGGGTGAGGAATCTGCATCGTAGGTCTGCGTGTGGTTCATTTTCCTGAAGAGAGAACCCATGTATATTTGGGGGGGTCCATCCTCCCAAGTCAAGACCTAGTGGTCCCGCTGCTCAAGTTTCAAACCCACAGGTAGAGCTACGAAGCTTCCCCTGGTCTGTCCGCTCTCCCTGTGTCCCCACCACACGCTGACCATGCCCTGCTCAATGCCACCTTTCACGCTTCTGTGTTCTACCAGCTGGTTTCTTCTTCCTGGAACATCTTTGCTTTTAATTGCTACCTGGCCTTTGAGTTCTAATTGTTTGAGATCCTGTGAAGATTCTGTCTTTCCTTAGACACTTCTGCCTTGCACTAAGCATCACTGGAAATTCCTGAAGTTCGCACCCACATAACCGCGCGCATAACCTCTATTATCCATTCATTACATTGAAGTTATCTGAGTGTCCGTCACCCCCCTGAAGAGCACCCTCGCAAGCCAGGGGCCATGTCTCCGTATTACTGTGTTCCTCCCAGCAGTCAGCACGTGCTGGGTATACTAAGGAGGTCACAGTGTTTTCCGAATGAGTGAATCACAGATGACTGTCTTGCTTTGAATGCATCTGTTAGGTGGGGTCCTGGATTGTGGTTTTGGAGGGGTCTTTTTAGTTTGCTTTTTGTAAGTGTTGGGGAATCCACTTGACTACCATACTCCTCTTGAATACGGAAATGAATTCAAGAAAAAGGCTGTGTTTCACACATTTTCAAAATTGTTTTAAATCACGTAAGAATCAACTCAAAAACAACTTGGAGGTTGGTAATAAAACAAACTTCAAGTCCTAGGAGGCCACCACTCCTGCCACCAGCAACACTGTCTAAATGGGTTTCGTTGTAAAGTTACTGCAACAATAGGATCACCATATATCTTAGACTGAAATACACAGCATGACTAGAGTAAAAGCCACATAAGTGAAGTAGAACCAAATGACATATTTTAAAAAGACATATGAGGTCAGACGATTAATTTCACAAACTCACCCCAGAAAAAATGCTACGTACCTCACTGCTGACTATCACCACGGTCACCTTCAAAGTACTCCCCTGGGGGAAGCTGTGCACCGACACCAGTGCCTAGACCACCCTTCACAATAACTCTGGAACTCTTTTTTCTGGAATGGCCATCAGAGATGTGGGTGTACCTTGCCAGGGTCATGACACCTTACTGGATTGTTTGCACAGGGCTGCCAACGTGAGTGCACAGGGGCAAGTTTGCAAACTTAATTGTCAGATTATTTTGGGCACGATGACAGCTCTGATGGCCATTCCAGAAAAAGTTCCAAAACTGCTCTGAAGGGTGGACGAGGCACTGGCACCAGCGCACAGCTTCCCAGGGAGAGCGCTTCGAAGGTGACCGTAGTGATGGTGTTCAGCAACGAGGTGTGGAGCACTTTTTCTAGGATGAGTTCACGAACTTAACGGTCTGACCTCGTAAATGTAAACTACTTTTGTTCCTATTACTAAAATGTACTTCCATTTTATTGTTTCATGTTCGTGGATTTAAGAAACACCAAACCTCTTTTGATCCAAAAAAGAAACACAACTTCCTTATGACAGTGTGTAAAGAGGTTGGAATCAGGCAAGCTTCTGGCATCCTCACTTTTTGTGGAGAAAAGGCTTTTGAAGCCGCGAGCGTACATATATAAACAGGATACACTGACTCTTGACACGCCATTGCTTTCTTAAACTAGAATAATAAAAATTTGCAAATGAACAAAAGAGTGGGAGGCAGATATCTGATTTACAATGTTTCTGAGATAAAGAACACTATAAAAAAAGATCGATGTGAATAATAAAGCATTGTTAACTGAGTCATGACATTTCTATTCTCGTGATGACTTGAACAGCAGAACTGCAAATGAGCACCTTGTACCACTTTCAAAGTGGGAGGAACACATATAATTATAACTCTTACACTGACGAGGATTCAAGAAAATCTGGGGAAAAGTTTATTGAAAAACATATTGACATATCAGTATTATAAATTACTTTCTCTTATTAAACTAAAAAAAAAAAAAAAAAAAAAAGAAATTCTTTTGTTGGCTATCTCATCACGGCACAGAAGGTGTTTCATGAAAAGATGTACCTGCCTTGAAAATCTTTTTCTTACATTGAAAAATACCTGTCATCTTGTATTTATTCTGTAACTTTCTCAACACGCAAGATATATTAAAGAACTATTATTTTCAAAACAGTTTTAACCTTCATTGTCTGGAGCACACGCATCACACTGGCATGTCACTTATCGAAAATCCTCGTGGAAACCTTGCATTTAGTCAAAAACTAAAGAATCTGTTTGAATACCCGTCGTGAAAGTAGAAGGAGATGTAATATTGTATTTTCACTTCACTTTACGGGGGGAAATAACTGCAAAAACGATGTTATCAACGGGGCTGTTTGCACTAGCGAACGGAACGGAAACGGCATTTAGACCGCAGAGGGCCAATCCCGCGGACAGACGCCCAGTGCGGGGCTCCGCCCGCCGCGGACCTGCCCCTGGCCCCGGGGAGCCGGCTCGGACGCCGTGCGTGCCGGGACTGCAGCTCTGCGTTCTCCCGGCCCTGTGCCCTGCGCCCCCGTCCTCGGAGAACTCGCTCACTGAGCGCTGCCCACGAGGAACGCGGCCGTCTTGCGTGGACTGGAGCCCAGCCGCAGGGCGACCAGCTAAGGGCCCGAGCGTCACCAGGCAGCACGGCTCCGCGCTGCCGAGGCCGCCACTCCGGCTGAGCCGGGAGTCCTTTCCCCGTGGGCGCGGGGGTCACTCGTCCGCCCTTACCGCGCTCCGAGGGCGCTGGGGACCCCGTTCATGCGTTCGGAGGGCCGCGGGGGGACCCTGTCCGCGCGCTCGGAGGGCCGAAGGAGAGTGCGGGGCACCTGGTACCCTGGGGTCCTAGGCTAGGACTTGGGCCTGTCGGCGGGAGGCCGACTTGCGAACTTAGAAGAGAACCTATCTTGGCCGCTGGTTGCAGTTCACGAACCCGGCTTCATCCGCCATCAGGTAGTTTCTGCCTGCGCGTTCGGGGCGCAGACGCCCACGGGGACGGGGGCTTTGCGGGGCTCCGGTCTTTCCCCCACTCCGCTGTGACAAGGAATGAAGACCGTGGGTACCGCACGCTCGTGTGTGCGCGACGCAGACGGCACGTCGCGTCAGCGTCAAGGGAGAAGGGGAAGCACGAGGGGTGGGAGGGGAGGACGAGCCGAAGTCACACCGAGTCGCACCAGGGGACGAGCGCAGTAACACAGGGTCAAAGAGGTCTGCCTGCCAGAGCGGCAACGAGCTCACCTGCGAGATCAAACCCTGCAAGGACCCCAAGGAACGTTCATTTGCGTGCGAATTAGTGACCGCACGGGACCTTGCGGCCTTGATTCTGTTCTAGAATGCTCCTAAAACCGGGTCGCGTGTTGGGGACAGAAACTGCTCAGGCGATACTTACCTGGCAGGGGAGATACCATGATCACGAAACTGCTCAGGCGAGAGTTTTGGAGACAAACCTTTAAGGTGCACGGTGAGCGCCCAGAACACAAGAAGGTGCGGATGCATTTCTCACCTTTCTGAATTGAGGTGCTCAACCAGTCTCCCCGGGATCCGGGATCCGGAAAGGAAAAGACGGAATCACTTCCGACTTGAACGCGAGCTTAGGCCGCGCGTGCGCGTTCACGGCGCTTTGCACTTTGGCAGCTTGCTGTGACCGACTCTGGGCAGATACGGCGGTGGCAAGAGCTGCGACTGCGGGGTTAGAAGCAGCTGGGGCTGAGTCTCGGCTGTGTGACCTGGGGAACGCTGCTGCATCTCTGTTTTGGTTGACTCGAGGCTTATCGTGGGTGCACAACCAACACAAGCTTTGAACACAGTGCTCCAGTTCACTGTCATCCTGCTGCAAATAGGCCACAAGGACAGTACAGAATAGAAGACCACCTGAAGCCGGTGCCAGCGGTGTGGCCATCAGATATGCCAGGTCTTCCGCCACGTTCTGTTCAGTGCACGTATTTTCGATCCCAGTTGGGAATCTGTGGGTGCAGAGGGCCAACATACAGGATATGGGAATTCTCCACTGTGGGGGAGGGGCAATGGCGCTCCTAACCCCCTCGTTGTTCAAGGGTCAAATGTAATGCATTTGAAATGAGAAGCTGCCCATAACTCATAGACTTACAGAATCAGAAACTCTGAGACCATTATCACAGCACCTGGTTTAACAAGCATGCAGGTGATTTGGAGAAACAGTGCCCTAGGAATTACAGAACAAGGTGGAGGTGATATGTAAACTATGCACATCTACACAGTCGGACTCAACAAGCTGATCTCCTCTGAAAGTGCACCTCTCAGAGCAACCCTGACAATAGCAAACAGACTTCCTTTAGAACACTGCAGAACCGTCTGATGATCTGTGGAGCTGCCTGATATTTAGAGAAAAAAACACCTTCCAATCTACCACAGTTATTGGACTGGAATCACCTGGTGTATTTATACTTGTTTGTATCACCAAGGGACTTCAGACAAAGCATGGCTGGCTCCTTCCAGGTTTAAATATTCCATTAGCGAAGTGGCAAGGAAGTTTATAAAGCCCAGGAGGCCCTATGGTTCCATCGTAAGGACTATTCCTTTGGCGTTTCTGTCACCATTTTCAACCTTTTGAGCTTCTGAAAATGTATTTGGCATTCAATTAAAGTGAAATTAATCCAAAGCAGATGCAGCTGCAATAAAGGGGTGCTCTGATGAAACCCTACCTATCTGAAGCACAGACAAACAAATCCATAAATATCAATTATTTAAAATGATTTAAAATGCATAGTTTCCTATAACTCATTTGAAAAAACCCAAAATGCCAATGAGCTCTTAACAATGAGCTAAAATTACTAGTTTTATCTTTAAGGTGACATAAAGCCATTGCTAGAATTTCAGAGTCTTCATCTCCAGTTGCCAAGAACAACTCAAAATTTTACCCAAGTCTTCAACTCTTTAGTTCATTGACTGATCTCCTACCTTAGATCTTAGATGGCCAGAGAGAGAAACCAGCAGAACTTCTTTGTCCTGTAAGCTTAGGGGGACAGTATGTGGATCATAAAATCAGCTTGAAAAATCTAGAGCATACAGCGTGGATGTGGTAACGGTTAGTACTGCTTCTGTTTACTTAGGGAGACAGAGCCAGAGCCCCCAGACACAGGATCTCAGCCCGGCTCAGCTGTCCTTCTGCTGCGACGATGTAATGGATAGAGGCTCTTCGAGGGGAATCAGGTGACTACCGGACCCACCTGAGGAATGCTGACCGACACTCACCATCTACATTAGCAATGCCCTGTAAATGTGAAAGAACACATCAGCAAGGACAGCTTGACAGGGTCATGTGCGTCCACGTCCCAGGGGTCCAAATGGACGCACCTCCCATCACGGAGGATCCATCTCTTGTCCCTGTTCTCCCTTCACTTGAACCTGGGCCTCTCTGGGGGGGATGGGGGTGGGGGGCTCTGACCAGCCTTAGTCATTGAGGAGCATGGCACTGGCACAGCCACCAGGTTGCGGATGGCTGTGAGCCATGCCTCTGTTGACATGTCCCCGTCACACGGACTGTAAAGTTCCCAAAGGCACAACCACACCTCACTCATCTCCATCTCCTGCACGTACCCAAGGGGGTAAGAGAAAGCGCTGTAGCCTGCGAGTGCCCACGTCCTTACCGGCTTAGGGGGACAGCAAAGAATGAGGCGCCACCCCACCTCCGCTCTCAGTGGCATTCCCTCACTAGGACAACTGACCTTGCAGTGACGTGCTCATTGGCTTATTGTGAGCATAACATGAGAATGCCGCCAGACTCGCAGAGCGTGAAGCAAACGCTCGCCACCATTATTTCCATTACTACAGTCGGAGCAACGAACGGGCGAATGAGGGGGCGCGGCGGCGCAGGGGAGGCGAAGCTGACATCTGCGGTCTAGTCCACACCCCAAGTTCTGCAATTCCACTCAGTCCCCAGAGCAGTTCCGATCTGAACACCTCCCACCGGAAAACACGTCACTCGTGCTGCTGTCGGTGTGTTTTGGACGCAACAGGGGGCAGGAGAAAGCGCGCGGCACTGGAGGCCGCAGGGCCAGGGCGCGGGCACCTGCTCACTGCCCCTTGGTAAGCCGGGAGGCACGTGCCCTCGTTCACGCTCCCGCCAAGCACGCGCTGAGCTCAGCTGCACGCAGAGCCCCTTCCCTCGCGGCGGAAGACACGCGCGTCCCGCGGGGCGCCGCGGCGGCGCAGAAATGACCGGCTTTTGCACAAGGCCTGGGAGGAGCGGAACCGCCCACGGGGGCGGGGCACGGCTTTCCCTGACTCCCGGACCCCCGGCGCCTCGCAGGGTCTCCGAGTACGGGAGTCGCCGAGGAGTCCGGGTGGCACGAGGACGCTGCCGTTTCTGCCAGGTCGGGGGTGCGGCTCAGGACCCCGGGAAGGTCGGGCCGGAGGAAGGGGGCGCCGGCTGCGAAACGCTCCGTGAACACAGCTCCGCCCCCCACCCCCACCCCCGTGCCTTCGCGCCCCGCGTGGGTCCGGCAGGGGCGCCTCGTGCAAGCCGGCACGGCGCCTTCCTCACTGCCGCCCCGCTTCCTCCCTGGGACCGTTCCCGGGAGTCACAGAGACACGCCGGGCTCGCCTTCCTCACTCCCCGCAGGAAACGGAGTGACCGCAAGGCTGCGCGGAGGACGCCGCGGTCAGCGCGGGCCCACGGACCCGGGCCACCAAGCGTCCAGTCCGCCTGCGCTCTCCTCCGGACCGTCCCATCAGCACTGCGGGGCACTCGGCTTAAAGATTCTTAGTTTTAATTTGTCATTTTGAAAAGGAATAGTTCTTCAAGAAGTATGTTTACTTAGCTTTATGAAGGACTTCCACACTGAAATGCTCAAGTGTTTTTAAGAAAACCTGAAAGATTCAGAAAATTCGGAAAACTCTTGCTCATGACCAACATTGGGAAAATTCAGGGGACACTTGTGTGGATGGAGGTTTTGTCAGAGAATTTTCATTATGTATGATTTCCAGGTTACTGCCATATTAAAGAACAATTAACAATGAAAAGATTGCCTTATCCATCACACCCAGATACCATCCTACAAGGAACCCCAACAGTCCCACACCCTTCCTGAATTCTGTCACCTCCAATCAGAGCTAGCTGAACGCTGAAATTCGCCGCAACGCTCTCTTCGTCATTTTGATTTCATACCAATTGTTGTCTCCTCTGGACAACTGTCATTCTTTCCTTGTCACAGCTGTATTTTCTTCTAACAATGTCTGATGGGAAAACCTTGTACCCTCACACAGAAGACAAGCTGATGGAGGGTAAAGTTATCGAGGAATATTCTTATTCCCTCAACATTGTTTAAACACTGCACCACTGGTGTCTGGCACTTTTGCTCAAGAACAATTTAAGGACAACCTCAGGACATTTCTTTCTTACGTGGTCAAGTTTTGCTCGTCTGAGTGCTTGGAAAAGATCTCTATTCTTGTCATTCAAAGTCCTCCCCAGGGCTGTGGGTCTCTTGTCACTAAATTTTAGGCTGAGAGCTACACACTCAGAAATGGCTTCTACTCAGGCATGTTCCTAAGATTCTCTTTGAACCAAGCTTATGTTTAAACGGTCTTCGTGTCTCTTTAGGAAACTCTCTCTCTTCCGGGAGGTCTGTGTGCTCTGCACCAGCACTGTTTCTATCATTGTCACTTTAATCCTTTGTCCTTTACTTTCAACGATGGGGCAGTTTCTCATACCTGCTCTCGGCATTATTACTGGTACCGTCTGTGGTGCCGACGCTGTGTTTTACTCGGCCCTCAGTGCAGACTTTAAGCCTGGGATCACAAGTCTGACCTCCAGAATCGCTCCTGTCCCACAATGTCCCTTGGAAGCTTTCCCTCCCAGGTTGTTAAGATTCTCTTCTCTTTTCTTCAGAGTTCCTCGTGCAACACGTAATTTAAAACCTGGATAATTTTTGAAATTTTCCTTCTGTTTTTATGACAAATCATATCTGGGTTGGTTAGAGTGACAGCAAACTATACTCCCTGACCCGGTAAGAAAGCACACCTCCTCAGCAGGCCGGCAGCCCACTGCCCTGGCTGACAGACTCCTGCCGGCCGAGCTGGGAAGGGACAGGGGAAGCAGAGCTCCCATCTAGCAGAGCGAATTCTTCAGTTCCATTCTAATGGGCTGACGCGTAGCATAAAAATGTCCAGGACTATCCAGCTGATATTTTGTAGATGGCGAGCATTTTTCTTTTCTGTATTCTCAGAGGAATTACAAGGAAGCTAGAAGACAGCCTATCAAGGATTGTTATAAGGACTATTTTAAACTTGGAAAGCTTGTCCATAATGACTACTGCGCTTTGGAAATAATTTTATAAAAGTCATCATTATTAACAAATGGAACAAATGAACACTCTTAGAAAGGAGACTTTTTTAAAAAATGGCCCAACCCCTTCCTAGAATTGTCCTGTTATTTTTAAGACCTGAAACTTGAACCCACTTTTGTGCTACTTCTCTGAACCCTAAAACGCAGGCAGAACAGTCCACCTGACATGCTTGCGTGCGGAGCTCGTTACGCACGGACAAAGAGCAAACTGCAGGGCTCTCGCCAAGCACAGGCAGTGCACTTGAACATGGGTTACCAAAAGCGCTGGAGGATTTTTTTTTTTTCTATTTATTGTTATAGCTCCCATCCTGTGTCTCTGGGAGGCTTTAAGTGACATAAATATGCATTTCCATCTGCACATCCTCGTCAGGAATAGTTCTGCTGGGAGGTGTTATGCCACCCAAGTACTTCCAGAATAGTCTGTTAATCCTGTTACCACTATAGAAATTCAGAGGAGAAGTCTACTTGGGCCCTCCTGCAGCTGCTGCGGCTGGAAATGGTCCAGGACCACACCCTGGGCACCAAGGAGGAGAAACGCAAATTCCCTCCAGGTGGGGCGGGAGGTAGAGAACGGATCTCAGTGCACTGTGTAGACCAGTGGTTCCTGAACCTTCTGCTGTAAACCTTCATTAGTAAAAATGGGGAAAATAGCAAACCCACCTTGCGTGCATACACACACACACACACACACATGGTACATAAGCTGCCCTATTAATGGCTATGTACATTGTAAACTATGTAAAAGTGGCTGTATTAGCATTTAAAAAGAATAAATGTAAATAGATGTTCTAACCCCATTAAACAGACTTCTATCTCCCCTCCGTGTATGTATGTGCCACTGTGGAGGCCATTGGGCTGAACTCCCACCAGACGGGCCACAAGGAAAATAGACCTTAAACTGCCAGGTGGGCTGCTGATGGATTCCGTGACACACTGGGCACAGACAGGGGACAAAAAGGAGTTGTGATTAAGCATGTGATTTGCTTCTCCATCGGTTCCTCTTGTCCTTCCTTATCATGTGGCTTGACTTCCGGCCTTCCTTCCGTGTAGGTTGTGCTCCGTCCCCCAGTCATATAGGTGTTTTGTTTCATAGGTGGACACTGACCCACAGGGGCCCCGAAGCTGAAGGACCCTCCACAAGGGGTCCAAGCCCTCGTGACACAAATGCGAGGACCCGCTAAAGAAACCCCATGCAACCATCAATCATCCAATAAATATCCTCCTGTGAGAACGTACTGACCTATGAACAGAGGGTGCGTGCTAACTGCCCGACTCCATACACTGCAGGAGATGCAGAATTACCCAAGAATCTCGTTCTCACAAGGCAGAAAAGATGAGTAAAACCCCTACCTCTCATGATATGAAAATTACCTTTTCAGATAGAGAAAATTCGAGATTTGACTCAATGCTCTTTTCAAATTGATAAAAATAAATTATTTTTTTTGGTAAAACCTAGAATTGGTCAGAGAACGGCAAATAAATCCAATCACTGTTGGCGTGAGTATGAACTGACATGATCTTTCTGGAAGACAATTAGTAAATTATAACAGAAATGAGAGCTTCAGAAATTGGACCATAATTCAAAAAATTCTTCCCTGTGAATTTAACCTATAAAAACAAATAGATACATGAACATATTTATGAAAATAACATGAGAATATTTATAGCAGCAAAAATTGGAAACCATCTACGCTTTAATTGAATGGGGAAGTTGTTAAATAATTGAGGACATACCATGCAAGAAATGCTATTCATTCTTTGAGTCCTTATTTATTAAGTACCTACTGTGCCTGTGACCCAGGCACTCCTCTAGGATGTAGCAATTAACTAATACAAAGTTTTCATAAAAATCAAGGGTAGAAGAGACATATACGTCATGAGCAAGTGTACTGATACATACACATAACATTTTCAGAATACTGAAAAGTGCTATGCAGAAATGCAATGGTGCCAGAAGGGAATGGCCGGTGGGAAGGGACAGGACTGCTTTCTACAGGGTGCTCGACCTCGGCACTGACATGGGAAACCATATCTTTATGCTAGTGCTGGTGTGGGGTCCTATGCCTTGTAGGACCCTTAGCAGCATCCCTGGCCTCTGCTCACTATTTGCACCCAGTGAAGATAATAGAAAATGCCTCCAGCCATCACCAAATGTCCTGTGGAGTCCTTCTGCCCTGACCGAGAGGAACGGCTTTCGATGTTGTGCACAGAAAGCGTCTCTGAGGAGGTGACATGTGAGCTGACACTTGAGTGTGCTCTTCGATAACCTTTAGGACACAGGGAGAGGCTCATGATATAACGGTACCATGTGGGCTACGATACACTCAATGAAATCCCAGGACTGCTTCTCTTTTAAGTCTCTGCCTAGAGGAAGCGACAGCAGGATGGTTAGGAGTGTGACCCCGAGCCAGGCTGCCCGTTAGGACCCCAGTTCCATCACTCACCAGTTGTGTGGCCCCGCGTAGTTACTTTACTTCTCTGTGCTCTTGTGTCCTCACCCAAGAAGTGCGGCTGACAATAGTAGTACCTACCCCGCCGGGTGGCTGGGAGTACTACGTGAGTTACATGCAAAGGGCCTACAAGAGTGAGTGACACATCTTGGGAGTACTAGATAAATATGCATAGTGCATGTGTTTATATGCATATTACATATAATTAGAGTGAGTGACATCTGAGAAGCACTGTGCATATATAACATATATGTATCACGTATATTATATATAATATGTGCGTATGACATATGCTATACGCATATACATATATATGTAATATATTCTAATATATAATATATATTCCAGATTTTATATATTCCGAGGGTACCAAAAATATATGCGCATTTTTTTCTGTTTACATTGTTTGTTTATTGAATTTATTGGGGTGATGTTGGTTAGTAAAATCACACCGGCTACAGCGCATCGTCTGTGTGTTGCATTGTGTGCTCACCACCCAGAGTCACCTGCATGTGAGACGCCCTCCCTCCTTCCCCACACCCTTCCCCCATACCCTCAGGTCACCACTGTTGACTGTGTCCAAGAATGTTTTTTCTATTTTGATTGTCTGTTTATTCTGTTCTTTAGACCCCACACACATTGTGTAATGTTGGGCTAACGTCTCGGCCTCCCTGCACTTCCCCCTTCAGATAACAGACAGTAATGCTTTGCAAAACTGGTGGGAGCCTCAAATGAGATAATGGAGTAAGGGACTTTAAGTGACACTGAAATAGTTGGGATGAATGAACTGTCGGGGCTTTAGCATAATAGAGAATATTTTGTATAATGATGGTTTAATTTTTAACATTTATATTTAAGCACAGTTTAGAACACCAGCTGCACACGGAATACCCGTTCCGCATGAGTTTACAGCCACATGGGTCTTCATTTGTTTTTTTCAGAGTCCTAAACCTATTGCTAATCCACATGCACCCAGCTACAGAAACTGAATTTTTTTCCCGAGATAACATAATCTTTATTTCTTGAGACACTTTCTGTAAACATTAAAGTGAAGGCAACCGCCTGCAAGTGCAATGGAGACCCGCAATCGCGAACTGTTTTCGCGTCTGAAGGTTTAGCCGCCGTCTAGGGCTGAAGTGCGCCTGCGCAGCTGTGGCTGCGGCCGCAACCGTCTACCGCCGAGGCCACGCGTGTCTGCAGGTGTGACGTAGTGGGGATGGGGGAGGCAGAAAGCTGAGGTCGTCATCCAGGTGAGTTAGCCCAAAAAGCCCACTGCGGCCCCAAAAGGCTGAGGTGCTGTGTGGGTTTCAGGGAGCTTGTAAGGGGGGCCGTGTGCGACCTCCTGCCCTCGGCCCCTTCCTAGCGTCTCATCCTTTTCGCCTTGAACGCTCGGTGCTGTTACTGCTGAAGAAATCGTATGCTTTTGCTTTTGCTTTTGCAAAAAAAGGGGTTGACTAAGGCTGATTGGAAAGGCTTACTACTGCATGTCCTCTTGTCAGGGCTCTTGATGAACACGTCACCTGCCGTCTTTAGGACAGCGTCCTCATTGAAGTGCTGCTGAGACCGCGCACGTCAGTGACCTCGGGCGTTCTAACGTGAGAGTCTTCCACACGCATCTACCCACCAGAGCTGGTGCTGGGAAGCTAAAGAGAAAAGCGCCCAATATACTTATTTACTTATTCCTCCGCCCCCAAAACACAGATTTAACGGACCCAAGATTTTGTTTTGCTCACTTCCGCACCAGGACGTGGCATCGGAACACTCATGAGTAAGTTAGTTCTGCTCACTCCAAAAAGGTGAGGGTATTTTAGGAAGCCTTTGCCTCTCAGCTCCAGGCGGCCACACTCAGCTTTGCAAAAGGGAAACTGCGTTTCTCTGAGTCTGTTCTCCAGCCCCAGGACCCCTCGGCTCCCTACTTTTCTGTCTTCAGCCATAGCATCCGTCTCCAGTTTCTCTCAATACAGTAAGTGCTCTACAGATCTAGCCTGTGTGATTCCAGCTCTTTCTAATAATTTCCAGCAAGTTCAACCATGCTCAATGCTTTCCTACACTTGGTGTATTCTATTACCCTACCAAGCGGGGCAGAACATATTACATACAGTCATGTTCTAACAATAACAGCAAAAAATCATTTCTGGCATTGGTCTGAACTTTACAAACTTCACAAACAAAGGAAAACACTCTTTCCCCCTGTACAGAGTCAATTCAATTAGCTACTTTTACTAACCTTACTTATTTGTTAATCGTTTGGTAGCATATACCTTGAAATTTCATTTGTCTGCTTTGATCCGATTTCAACCATGGATAATTACAGTATGAAATTCTAAATTAGAGTATAGTTCAAATCCAAGGGAAAACAGAATTCACCATTATAGCTTTAAAAATCATCCACGCATTTGAAATACTAACTTACCTTACACGTTTCAGCCTATAATTAACATTAAAATCCTTTCTTAAAAATTTACCTAATAATATTCATATAGGCTTCTGCAGTTCACAAGAAAAAGCTAAACAAGCAGCTGCCTTTTTCAGTAGGCAGTTCGGCAACAGATTGGATAGGTTCATCGAGAACAAGAGAATGTGACAATATTCAGGTAACAACAAGCTATTAGTTTGTGTGTATGCATGTCATGTGTGTGAGTTTAGCTTTTGTTCATGAGTGATAAACTCAGAGGAATATTGCTGAAACATCCTTTTGACTACAGTGTAGAAGATGTCTCAGGGAGGACTGTCATGCCAGCCGACGCCAATGTCCGCATTTCAGAACACAGAGGATTAAACCTGACGGGGAGTTTAGGGAATAAAAAAGCAGAGATAGGCTTGTGAGTCATTTAGAAGGAAATCCTAAGAACTTGCACAGAAATGGATGGAGGGATGAGACAAATCAAAGCGCATTTTTAAGCTTAGGAAACAGGAAAACGGAAAAGAAAGTGAATTGTGAACTCTTCAGTGATGTACAGAGCCACGCAGTTTGGGGTAAAGAACGAGGGGCTCAGTAGAAAAGAGATGTCGTGATCGTACGGGTCGGGCCAGTGGGTGAACTGAAACATCCAGTGGCCAGTTACAAGTGTGAGACTGGAATCTGTCCTCACTTCACTGGGGTTTTTTTGTTGTTGTTGAAAAAAATTATTTTCTCTCTGCTAATGTCAAGACCTATCTATAACATCCCAAATATAGTTTCACATCCTCCTTTTCTAATTCCAGAAGTTTTCTCTGATTCCAGAAGATGTGATGCCACCTTTTATGTGTTTCTCCTTTTAGCTTATGCTATTTTATACTACTACTATGGGTACAATGTCAAATAACAGCACAGAAGAAGGAATCTGGGGAAATTATTGTTAGCCTGCCATATAAAAGATGGAAGATGTCAGTAACATTCACTGAAACATTGTGACTCACTTCAGATGTCAGAATTCTGGGTTGAACAGACTGGGTTTGGAAACGTGTGTGTCAGATGATTTTCTAAGGAATGAAAAAAATAAAAATATAAACAGAGATACAGAGTTCACATAACCATATGAATGGCAGTTTAAGTTCTCTACAAAACCCTCTCCGTATAAGCCCAGCGCCTCTAAATGGTTGCTGGATGTAGCACACCCCTTAGACTCAAATGCTAGAGTTCAAATGGTCACCAAGTTAAAAGGAGAATCACACGCCACTTGGCTGTATACCGTAGTGTCTGCATGTTCTTACGTACCAGCAACCTCTATCCAACTGCTTTTTTTGTTACTGAATTACTTGTGCAAAAGCAATTTGAATTCCATGCAGCCTGACTACGTGTGATAATTTGACCTGATTGTTAATTGATTCTGTAAGTGAAGAGCTGCTGCAATCTCCACACTCATCAAGGGTTCGCTACCCATCAACCCTTTCGGAGCTGCTACTCCCCGTGCAGAAGCCGCTGCGAGTGAAGGGCAGGCCTGGGGGTGTGGGAAGGCCATCTTGCTCTACAGAGCCTGCTCAGACAGAGGCACGTCTGCAGAGCTGCTCACAAGGCTTGATTTGGGGGCAGGTGACACATCATGGGATTTAGGGCGAGGAGGGTCTTGCTGACGTGCAGGCTTAACAGCTAGAAGCAGCAACAGAATGAAGAATGAAACAGAGGAGATATTGCACAAGATAAGAGGCCACCAGGCCTGGGTTCAAGTCCCAGTACTACCATGTGCTAAAGAGGAATCCTGGGACAACTTATCTAAATAAACTACCTTAGCCCTGGCCACCCTCGGTCATCTGCTAACTGAGGATCCCAGCTCCCACGTGTCCCACCTGTTCAGGGAGGCTGGCAGGATCTGCCTCCGGAGTTTTGCGAGCCTGCGTTCAGAGAGGTATGGAGGTGGGGACATGGACCTTCACATAAACGCGCAAGCTGCGTGGGAGCGCACTGGTGTGGTTTTCAACCTGGGGGATTTTGCCCCATAGGGGAAATGAGGCAGTGTCTACAGACATTTTGTTTGTCACCACCTAGGGTGACGGGTACCACTGGCATTTAGCAGGTAGACAGGACAGGGATGCTGCCAAACATCCTACAATCTCCCATGACAAAGAGCTATCTGGCACAACATGTCAACAGCACTCCAAGTGCTCTCGGGCATCACTCAGATGACTGTCTGCTGGTGACATTAGCAGCTTACTGGACACTTTGGTACCCGAGTAAGGAAAATAAGCCATTTTCATCATCATCATCATCATCATCATCATCATTTACCACGAATTTGGTGAGTTCCTTTTGAGTTAGAGGAGCCCAGAGCTCCCCAATCTGCTGCGCTAATCCTGTCTATTCAATATTATGTGAATTGCTCTCAACAAGGGTTGTTTTCCTAAACCCCATTTCTGCCACTCCTTTTTAGGGTGACTCACACTGCAGCCCAGAGATTTAAAGCCAGCAGCGTAAGGGATATAGAATAAAAATTAAACCCTGTTGAAAACCAAGGCCGTTGGAGGCTCAGAAAGGAATGACAGAGGCCCGAGGCCGCGGGGGCGGCACACGGTCAGCCCCGTGCCAGGGCGGCGCGGCCCAGAGCTCTGCCCCAGCCCGGTTCTGAGAACCACTGCAGCCCGGCCCGGCGCCGCTCCCTCCCTTTCTTCACTCACAAAAGCCGAAGGCCCCGCGGCCGCCGACCCCGATTTGGTGACGTCACCCGAGGAGTTATGGAGATCTGCAGGGGCGGGGGGTGCTGTCTGAGCTTAGAAATTCCAAATTTTGAAACATTTCCCCAGGTAGTTTTACTTGCGGACTGGTCGGGGAACCCCCGTTCTAGGAGGCAGGACCCAGAGGAGATTCCTATCTGCCCCCGACTAAGAAGCACCTTCCAAAGGGGTGGGGTGCAGATGGACGGGGCAGGAGCGCACCTCCTGCAGGGGGGCGGTGGACATGGCGGCGCTGCCCAGTGTGTGACGCGCCTCCAGAATTCACTTCCTCAACTCTCAGGAGTGCCACCAAGTCCCCAGGGCTGCTGCAGGCTGAAGTCCTGAGATGTCCCTGGGGTCAGCCTGGCAGCATGTCTGAGACTGCCTTCTGTTGACTCTTCATCTTAGGACCTTCTGCTGACCGAGTGCAGGTCAGGACTAGGGCTGCACTGACACCCACTCCGCCGTCTCTCTCTAATGCGACGCCATGGCATGCGGCCTTTGTACAGCTCTGCAATCCTGCAGCTTCAGCAGTTACGTTCTGCTGACCTGTCCCACGCTTGTGAGAGCCAGGGGCCACACCTGCCTTGGTCCCCACTGCATCCCCACCGCCCACCCAGTGCTTGTAACAGACCCTCAGTTACTACTTGGGGGTGAATGAGTAAGCACGGGAGCTCTGGAGTGCCTAGCACCTAGCTCTTCTCAGCCTTCTCTCTGCCTCTCCGAACCAGAATCTCAACCAAGGACTTGGCTAGCGGTTCCCTGAACATCTCTAACAATTGTGCCAAGTGGTCATAGGGACATACAGGTTGTTTCCGAGTCGCCCATGTCCCAAGCCATTCAGACCATCATCTGATTAGGGGGCCTACAGACACCCTAGCAAGAAAAAGGGTAGCGACATAAGAGTCTTAAAGGACAGAAATAGCTTATTTACTCATGACTACTTTTCTTACTCGGGGAAGAAGGCTGAGGTTTGTAGAAACAGGTAACACCACTTGCTTGAGGTCACATGCCATCACTGAGACACACTGCTCAGCCCTGAAGACCCTTTGACGTCTTCTCAGACCCATAAAACACGACGACAGCAAGGTGACAATACACTGTGAGCTTGTACTGATCCAAGACAGCAAATTCCTTGAGTCTCTCCACCCACCATTAAAAAACCCACAGTAGAACTAAATGTCACAAATTACTATGATCAGTAAAACTTGGAATGTGTGTAAAATTTTATAATTACTGCACTCTTTTATTCTCACTTGTGTTTTCATTCATAATTTCCTGCTCAATAATAACTTTGTTCTTTTAAAGAAGACTTGATTCTTACGGAAGGCTAGAATGTGAGGTTTTCTGCAAATGTCCGTTCTTAGATCACAAGGTCAACGACAGTGGGTTTGTGTGTGTTTTCTTTCTTCATCTAGATACCCAACTTACAAATGAAAAACATGCAGAAGAGAGACCTATTAACGACATCGTTATAAACTCAGTATCCGAATTCAGCAGCACAGATGGACCAGCCAGGGAGACTCCCAGTGACAAAACCCTGTCAGCGTCCAGCACGTCACTGTCCTCCCTTGAAGAAAGCCAAACGCAGTTTTCTTACCTTCAAACTGATCCTTCAGTTCATCAGAGAGATGCTGACGGTATGTGCCTCAGAATCCCCCATCCCCAAATCAAGCTCCCCAAGCCCCAGCCCCTGTAAAATCATCACATACGCTATTGGGGGCGGGGGGGGGGGGGAACAGGCTTTATGAATATTAAACAGGAAGACTTCGATTTGAAAACCCTGGTGAATGACACATGTCCAGGTCGCTTTGCAATTATGAGGTGCTTGGCAGATTGTTTGCTCTCAAAGCTGGGACTCAGAGGCGACGTGTTTTAAATAGTAGGGCTGCGGTGTCATCGTTCTTGCTATGGGGCTAAGTGGATAGAGAAAAAAATGGGAGATTTCCCCCCAGACCTGGGACTGTTTAGCCTGTGACAGCTGACGGAGAGGAGGGGAAGGCAGAGGGGAACGTGCTGAGATGCTGGAGAGGCAGAAATGTAGACTGAACAGCACATCCAGATGCTCCCATCAGCGCCCTGGGAAACGGGCTGGTTCCGCTAGGGAATGTCCCTTCCTACGCATCCTGGTGAGTGCAGACCGACACCCAACCATCCCTGCACGTGACCCAGAAAACGGCACGTTCCACTTGTAAAGCCGGTTTCAAACGGATCTGGTGCTAAATGACCAGCAGAGCCAGGTTTGAAGTCGGGAACGCCACGTGAATGTCACTGAGGCTAACTTCGCAGTGACCCAGACAGGGAATACACACCATTCAGGGAGTGTGCAGTGCTCGGCATCGACACCAGCGTTTAAATAAAGCTGAGGGCTTTCTCGGGAAAATGTTCGAGGGTATCGTTTCTGGTCTATACTTAAATTCATATTTACTTTTTGAAAATAAGAAAAAAAAATTTAAATAAACCCTCTAGAAGAGAAACTTGGGACTCACACCCATTTAAGTGCCGGCTCTGAAATTTATTAGCTGTGTAAAACCGGGTGAGGTTCCCTCCGTCTCCGACTCTCGGTCTCCGAGTTATATGATGGAGCCCGTCACACACAGTCAGGCGTTGGGAAGATCACAAGAAATAACAGCTATAAAGCAACCAGGACAGAACCTGTCACACAGGATAGCCTCAAGTTTTGCTTTTATGATGATTACAGTTTTAGTAAGTCAGATTTCGAGCACACGCTCTATACGTGGTCTCTTGCATGAATGTTGTCATGGGTGCTTTCAACCAGAAGCTACAGACATGATCGTCTGCAAGTACCAGGGGACAACGTGGGGGATGACGCCAACAGGAGCTATCATGACAATGGGGGTGGGAGAGGACCGTGGCAAGGTGAAGACCACTTCCTGTCCTCAGCTCCAGGGCACTGCTGCCAGACCTAGAGTTCTCTGTGCAATCGCTACAATGTTAAGGGCTGACAATAGTTCTACTTCTTTTGTGAAGCCCCAGACACCCGCAATGACACACAGCTTTGGGCCAGCTTTGGCCTGTGGACTGTCAGGCTACAACCTCGAGTCCAAGACAAGGCCCAAATTTCTGGCTGTTAGAGTTTGATGCCAAATAAGTAAACAGGTAACACAGGAGAATGTCTGAACCCCATCGGGACGCCAGAGCCTTTACTCGAACAGTCTCACGGGTGCACGGGTCTCGGTGTGAGTGGATCTCGGTCGTATGAGCCCAGAGTTAGTAACTGCTGTTGGGTGTCCTCCCACCATGTAACGCGCGCAGCCCCAGAACCACTCGGATCTGTCAGGTCAGGAGTCCTGGGAGAATGAGAGACACCCCCAGGCCAGCCTGTCACCTCCCACTCTCAGGCTGCTTCGCCGAGACAGCGGGTCGCCTTCTGCAGGAGAGTCACGGAGAACCACGGGCACAGATGAACCAGATGATTCCCTACAGCCTGGGCCAAGACCCGCATGGCCCAGGAAGCTCTGGTGCACCCTTCCTTGTGCACATTGTAAAAGGTCCTCCCCTTGAGGTGACAGCTCTCCGTACCTGAGTAAAACAGAGAGTAAAAAGAAAAACCCACACGAAGGCCCCAGGTAGTTACAAGAAACTCTCCTTCTCCTAAAGAATGGACATCAAGGAAGTCAGGCGTTAAGTCAGACTCACTTCACTTTAGAGAAGTTTTGATAGTAATTCATTTAAGGACGTGGAAAGCGAGAGCTGGGGTCACCTTTCGCGCTGAGATGAACACAGAAATGTCTTTCATGAACAGCAGGGGGAACAGAAGGGAAAAGAGAAGACTGCGACCCCGCTCGTGTCGTTTGTGGTTAATTTATTTCCCAATGTATAAACAAGCGCATAGGAATGGATGCCTAATTGCTAATATCTATTATTTATATACATTGCCCCTCTTAGAGCCGGACGGAAAAGCCTTTCACACGCAGGCCCTATAAAACATGTCACACCCATTAGCACAGTTCACGGTGTGTGCTCTGATGGGGGTTTAAAGGGATCATCCCTGCACATCACACACCACGAGCCGCAGCATGACTCTGCTTAAATCGTGGCTCATCCTGTGCAGTCCCTCCCAACTAAAACGGAAGAGGTCCAGGGCACTATCGTGTCCCTGCTCCCGTTTCTGGGTTCTGGTTGCCGAAGTGTCCCTGAGGATAATACAACCAGGGGTACACGTGACTGCAGGAAACAGGCTCCTGAAAAAGAAGCCCCGAGATGGTGCCTAATTGATGTATAATTTTGAATTTGAGACACCTCATCCAGGTGGAAGAGGAAAATCATAAATACGAGACACCTCAAAAGAATAGAGTCTTAATTACACCATGGACTACTGAATAAAATGATTACATTTTCTACCCAGCAAATTCCATACAATTAAATGCGGTGGTGTCACCTTCTAAAATGTTTCAATTTTATAATTATTTCAGTTCATTTGCTCCGAAAAAAACATAAGCCCAGATTTACTAAGTATCACCCAAACCCAGCCATCCCCGCTCTCAGGAACTGACTAGAATGTTAGTTGTGCTTGTCTGAACTCAAATAGATCCTGACATATTTAAGTCACTATTGAAACCGCAAACATCAGAGCTGATACCCCAGCTAGGCGACGGCGTCAGTCATACTTCATTCGCGCTCTGCATTACAGACTTTAAAAGAAAACTTCATCTTGGGGGAATGGGAACCCATTTTTATACTTTTTGACCAAAAACTTCTAGTAATCAGTCAGAGACATTGTCATGAATCTATTACTATGACCAATTCTCGGGGATGGCACAGTGACTACTCCTGAGTGAGAAGACTGGATCGGGACCAGGTCCCTCCTACCTTTGTGTTTTACTTTGCTTGGGAGGAGCAGTAGGGTGACGGTTGCGTGTGTGCGGTCACATCTGGAAGAACCACACTTTTTTAAATATAAAAATATTTTTTAATTGTTGGACTTATTGGGGGGTAACGATTCTCAAAGCAGCAGCCCACGTGTTGCAGAACTGAGGAATGAGGCAGGTACTTCCTCCTCCTCCTCCCTCCTCCTCACCCTGAGCCGTGGTGGCAACACCGGAGGCTGGGGGGGGGGGGGGGGCAAACTCCGCAAGTACGGGGCCATGAACTTGAGGCTGATATCTGTGGACATTTCTTGCATTGTGACCTTTTCACTATGATCAAACATGATTCTTTCTCAGGAGACAGATTCTCCCTATTCCTTGGCTGATCCCCAGTTGACATTTAACACCCCGGGAGTCAATGTTAGTCCCTCAGTGTTGTTAGGGTGTCATCACGTTAACAGCCTTGACGGGCTGAAAGTACCCCAGTGGTGTGACTGGGCAGTGACCCAGCCCAAGGAGGGCTTCTGTCATGGCTTCCTGTTCACTGCTAAGAACAGCACTGGCTGTGAGGCCTGCAGGTCCTGGACCCGTCTTCAGCCTTCTTTAACGCAGGTTTGAGGAGGGAAGACGTGGAGAAATGAGGTGGGCCCTCTGCCAGCAGCAACTGGATGCCGATGCCAGGATGCCAGGTGGCTCATGAAGGGAAGTTAATGCACAGGGACCGTGCTGTAAAGGTACTGGAGGAGGTGCAAAGCCAAATAAGGGAGCAGTGAGGCCACCCCAAACTGAGCAAACCCATATAGGCCCTGCCAACCTCTCCCCGTGGTCCCGCCAGCCCGCTGGTAGACCAGCAGTACCAGCATTAGCTCACAGGCCGCCCGTAACTAACCTTTACTATGCAGACCACTAAGCACTAACCATTGCTACGCAGACAACTGGTCAGTGGCTTTAGCAGGAACCACAGAGAAAGGGATTTCAGAAGAGAGGAAACCAAGGAGAGGATATGGACACACCTGACCCAACTCATTGAGGAGACAGAGGGCTTCCACTTCCTTCCACCGGCGGTCCCATCACTGCCCCCTGGTGGCCCAGCCTATTGGCAGCCACTGAGCAGAAGAACCTGGACAAAGGAACTGACTGGTCTCGGAAACGCAGAACAGAGCAGGGTGCGGGCGGAGAGTGGGCCCCGGGGAAGCTGCGTCCGGCGCATGCCCCAACAGGACAGAGGGCAGGCCAGGCCAGGCTGCAGAGCTGCGGGCTCTGAAGGAGACGGTCTGGACTGAAATGACAGCCCAGCGTTTCCTGTGTTTCTTAGACTCTCGGAGCCACGCCTTCCTCCTCTATAAGGCAAGCACAATACAGTACTCACCCCGGGGGGTCACGTCAAGGCCTACGTGAGATGCACATTAGTGCAGAGGACCGCAAATGTCCTTCATGTGAAACTGCTGACACATATCACCACGGGAAAGAGCACACACACTTCGGATCCAAAGACACTTAGATGTGAATCTCTGCTGCGTAACCTCACAGCTGAAAGATTTAGGACAGTCAGAGATGACTTCGGAGACCTTCCTTCTAAAAAAATGGGGACGGCTGCATTTAGCCCCTGTTGTTCCCTGTTCATTCATTCAGCAGAGATCTGGCTCTCTTATGACTTCGGTGCCAGTAGGGGAGAAACTAACCAACAAAGTAAGAGTGTAATAGCCTGTCATTAGTGCCATGAAGGAAAAATAAAGTGGGGTGCTGTGAGGGCTTCAGCAAGGACAGGACTTAGGATGGTGTTTTAAACCAGGCACGGCCCACCTGCTGGCCATGATGGCTTTGAACGCTGCCCAACGCAAATTCGCAGGACTGGATGACATTTTCTTCCATGACCTTTTTTTCCCGCTCATCAGCTATCGTTAGTGTGAGTGCTATTTTATGTGCGGCCCAAGTCAATGCTTCTTTCCGTGGCCCAGGGAAGCCACAGGGTTGGACATGGCTGGTTTGAACTAAAGATGCGAAGGTTGAGTAGGACTTAGGTAAGGTGTGAGGGAGAGGATGGGACACAGGCCACAGGCAGGGCGTGTGCGGTGCTTGGGGGCGCGGGGCCTGGAGGCGGGCGCAGGGGATGGTGGCAGGGGGCCCGCAGGCAGGCACGTGCGGTGCAGCTGGAATGCAGAGAGCAAGGACTGGACGGCAGAGAAACCGGAGCAGCCTGATCCCGCAGGAGTTCGCAGGGGACTTGGAAGAGAGAGTTGTTCTAACTTGTGACTAAACACATCACAGCCGCTGATGACTCTGAGATGGACTCACACGGAAGTAGTGTCCTATGTAGAAGGCTGTTGCTGTTGATGTAGTGATGGCTGACGGTGGCTGGAAGTAAAGTGGTGACACTGGATGTCACAGAGGCCTGCGGATTTCAGATATGAAAGTGAGACAGAATCAGCAGGACTCAGTGAAGACGCGGACGAGGGGCGTGTGCTGAGAAAGAGGGAAGTGACAAGAATGGGTCCCAGGTTTCTTCTGGATGCATCTGAGTGTCCAGTAGCCATTCACAGAGAAAGGAGGAGCAGGGACAGGCAGTGGCCCCAGGGGGAGGAGGGAGACCTGCGGTGCAAACTGGACGTGTAAGTGTGAAGTGTTTTGAAGACACTGCAGGAGAGGCGTGACGTAGGCGGCTGCGGGCATGCTTTTGGACAACGCGCGAACCACGGGGCTGTGACTTTGAATATCACGTTCATTAAACATTAATGCCGCAATGAATAGTGTAGGCAAAGACAAAACACTCATTCAGGGCACAGGGAAGCCCAACTCTCTTTTCAAACAGTTGCAAATTTCCCCCTGAAAGTAAGTGCCTAACGTTACTTCGGTGCAAGCAAAAAGTGGCCATATGCAAAACAGCTCAGTTTGCCCGTGCAGCGTTATTTAATATGCCTTTTAGGAAAAGCGTGGAACACATTGAAAGCTGGGGAAAATCTGCTTTCAATTCATTAATGTTGCCATGTTGTTTTTGGGCAAGAGGCTGTGCCTTTTATAACCAAATAAAAAGGACTGACTTAGGAAAAATGGACTCTATTCTCAAGTGCAAAGTAGAAGGGTGGACGGGAACGAATGCCAGCTTGGCCAAAGGATTTTCTGTAAATAAAGCCTCTGGGAGACATCAGAAGCAGACACCTCCAGAGTCTGCCAACTCGCAGACACGGGCGAGAGGAACTGGACCCCAGGGCACACGCCCTTGGGAAATCATGGGGCCATTCGGACAAACAAGTTCTCCACACTTGCTTGTACTAACGGCTCCCACCTTCCCAGGTCACCTGACTTTCACCATCACATTTACAGGTGGCAGGACCTCGGGGGTCATTCTTACAGGGTCATGCACTGAGGACGTCTCCAGGCCCGTCAGCCTGCGGGACCACAGGGCGTTTGCTTGCCCGTTCCCACCGAGAACCTCGCCTCTGCCAGGGCTGCTGCAGCAGTGGACTTGGCCTTGGCGAGACCTGGTGAGGCTTCGGAAGCGCACACGCCAGGTGGAGTCGATGCGGATGCGCCGTGCTAGCGCCCCTGCATTTCTGCGGGTGGCTGATGCTGACTTCTGAGATGGGGCGACTTGGCCACAGGCTGGAGGCCATCACTAAGTGAATAAACATCCACCCCGTCTGGCAAAGGGATGGGAACGTGCAGCCCAGAGGTATTATGGGATATGCTGCCTGGACTATAAACACTGAATAACGGCCACAGCACCTGCAACAATATACAGCAATTAAAGGTGTCATAAAGGCATGATGGTGTTCTTTACCACCGGCTTACTAAGGGGAGAGGAGGGGCTGGGGGAGGCGGGGAGGCGGGGAGGGGGAGGGGAGGGGCGGGCGGGGCCGAGGGAGGAAGCAGGGCTTCTGTTTTCCCCACATGCAGGGCTCACTTTTAGACATTTATATAGTGTTGTTGTTTTTTTTTAAAGAAATTAAAATGGCTTTCCTTAAAATATTTGTCTCCTTTCAGAGTAAGTCTCCATGTTCTTCCTTCTCTCTTAAAAGATTAACAAGTGTATAAACAATAAAAGAAAGAAGTTTTCTGGAAAATATTAAAATTCAGTGAACGGGGCTCAAAGAACACGTCCAACATTGCAGCAGGTGACTCAGACAGCAAAACCTCTCCTGTAGGCTTGTACAGCCTGAGCTGCTGAAGGCCGGGAACCTAAAGTTACTATACTGTGTTCTCTCTGCGAGCAGTATCACTCCTTAGGCAAGTCTAACTTGAGTGGGTTGATTGATAAAGCCATCAGCAGGGAACTTCCCTCCAACTTAATGGTGGAACGTTAGTTTCAACCATCACCAATTTTCAGGGCTGATTTTAATTAATTGGTCGTGTCACGTGAACACTTATGCTGGTCTTACAAAACTCTCACATGTTTTTGACTAAAAAGAAAATAAAAGAAAAGTTAGAATTTTAACAAGAGAACTGCTACATCTTCTAACTAATTCCCTTTATGGAAACAAAAAATATAATAATCTATAACCCATCACAGCTGTTTGGCTAGAATTACCAATTACCTTCAATGCCTCAGAGATACTTTCTCAGGTTTTTACAAGTCTGCGTAGCACATTTTTAAACTGATTTTCTTAAAGAAGTTTGATGAGATTTGTACCCCTTTGAGAAGATAATGATGTACTTCACCTAACCTGAATGTGAAACCAAGTCTTTTTGTAACTGGAAGAAAAAGGACACGGGGCTAAAACTGACACACAACCCCCCGAAACTAGGACTGTTTAGAATGTGACTGACGTTAGGCTTTGAGGTGTGTTTTCACTCAGATTGGAATACAGGGGCAGCAGACTTCACGGGAATCCCCATCAGACCAACAAGAAAGCCTCGTGCGACAGGGCGAGAAGCGGGCGGCCGTCCTGGTCCCCAGCCCTTACTGCTCCTGCGTGCTCCCTGCACTGCGGGAGGACCCGCTGTGTTTCCAGGCGGACACGGGGCTATTTGTCTGACTTCCCAGCATGTCCGCCGACGGAGTGAATGAAGTTTAGAACAGTGACAGCACTTTAAGAACCAGATTACGCAGAGTCAGTAGTAAATGCTCAGGAGCTACGGAGGCCATTGCCTCCCTCACCTGAGTCGTGCGGTGGGGGGCCTGGGCAGCCGGCGAGAACAGCTGCCGTTACCGCCAATGCGGTTAGCAGTCAGGGGCGGACGGTGAGGTGACCAAGCGAACCACACGCGCCCGGCCTGCACCGGCGGCCACACGGGCCGCTATTCATTCGCGTTCTTTTTCTTTCAACAGAGGAGTGCGCCTCCCTCATCCTCACCTGCCTTTTTTGCCAGTTTTGGGACTGTCTCCTGATGCTCCCCGAGACGTGCGAGACGGTGTGCGTCGACCTGTGCTGCCCCTCGCACAGGTACCACCACGCCCCGGACGAGAGCCACTCCTGCGGCGACTGCAACTGCGACTGCGACGTGGACTGCAGCCTTCTGGAGTCCTGCCACGAGACCAGCGAGTGCCTGGAGCTGGCCATGGAGATTTCGGAAATGTGCTACCGCTGATGCGGCGAGGGGACCCCCCGCCGCTCCCCGCAGGCTGCTGGCTCTCCCTGGAATGTGAGGACTGTGCCCACCTCTCGAATGCTACAGGCTGTGTCTTCTGCCCCGACGCAGTGGTCTTGTTCCCAACGCCACAGCTGCATGGCTTGCTGAACGATAAGCTCTTGCTCACTCTGGATGAGCGAATCTTAAACGCCTCTTCCATGCCGCAGGTACGAGGTGTTTGCTGCCCACGCAACCGCATGCTGAACCAGCCTGGGGTCCTGTACTCATTGGCTTGCATTGTGGATTCCATTTCATTCACAAATTCAGGACAAATCAGTGCATTCTCTTAGAACTGACACACATTAGCTTGTCTTTCTAATGGATTCATGACTAAACATCATGCATTGTTGGTTATTATTAATAATGTATTGTATAACATCATTTTGTAATTAAAAATTTATTTATACAGTCTCTTAAAATTCACTTATATGTACGGTTTCGGTAGGAAAGGGAATTAAATGAGTTAGAGACCATGCTCGTGTAATTACAGCAGATGTGCTCAAGACACCTCCAGCGAATTCTGAACGTGATGTACTTGGAGAGCGCGCGGCGATTCCAGGCCCATTGTCACGTGTCTATGACCATGTCATACGTGGTTATGCAGTTTGTTATAGGGAGACGCTCCTTCATCTGATGCGCGAAGGCGGGGATCGGGTGCAAGTTTCCGGGGAATGACCCCAGACGCGCAGGTCCTCCTCTTCCTCTCTGCCATCTGTCAGGTGCAACAGGTGACACGATGCTCGTCGTACCAGACGCCCTGCCACAGCGCACGCCCCAGAAACCGCGGCTTGTCTTCCTTTTCTGATCACTAATGTCAGCATGGTGAGCACTTCCTCAGACTTACTCATTTTTTAAAAATGTGCGATATAAATTGAAAAGCAATTTTCAATTCAACCAAATGAAAACCAACTGTTCGGGGGAAAACACGGGTAGGCTGGAGTTACTGCGAAATCTTCTTGAGTTGCTGTGGATGTGACAGTGCTCACACTCACACGGTGACACTGCAATACAGTCACTGGATACAAAAACGCCCAACAAAGGTCACAAAAGTGAGGTGGGGAGTGGGGGTGGAGGGGAGTCGTTCACAGTCTGGGCAAATGGCAAACGTAGGACAAGTCCCCGCCTTGCGTGACTGAAGTAATTTCAGGCAAAAGCAGCATTTGTTGTGTGTCTGTGGTACACAGACATGTCTGCCTACTCCAGAGTAACGCCTGCAAACACTGAAAGCTATTACTCTTCAAGAAATCTTTTCCGGCTGCCTCTAGGAAGGCGTCTCACCACCCTGTTCTTGCTCCGAGCGCGCAGGGCACCATGGGGCGCCCCGGCCGCCTCCCGTTGGACCGTCACGTCAGTCGCAGACCACAGCCACGAGACTGCCCCGCAGACCTGAGGAAACTCCGCAGTCCCTGCTTTCCAGACACTCAGAGACAAGCTGTAGTCGGTGCAGAGCCCCTGCAGGCCGCCGTGCGGGGAGCAGAGGCTTAGACCAGAAAGGGAAGCTACGGCCCCTTCCCGACATTCCCATTTGTCGTAAGAGGAAGCAGAGGCCCCAGGGACCGGCTTATCCATGGTCACGCAGTGAGTGGCTGTGTTGGGAGCGCTGACCGAAGGTCTCCCTTCCTGACTGCACCACCGACCTGCACTTCCAGTCAGGCTGGGTCAGTGTTCCAACCGTTCAGCTACTAAGAGGCCACCAGTCTGGCTCCTAAATCGCTGCCACCTTGAACCTCCTTAGCGTTTGCCCGCTGCCTCCAGCTGGCCTGGCCTCACTCCCAGCGGCCACCCATGTCCCCCTTGGTCCTGTCACTAAAAGAAGGTCCCTGGGATCCTATCCTAACAATACGGTCCTTGGTGTCACTGATCGGGGTGTGCCACCTGGGTGTTAAGTAACTGATGATCACCCCCTTCATCTTTCTAGTCTACACACCCGCACACTGAACAGGACGGTGCCCTGTAAGCGTGAATGAAATGGCTGTCCACAGGAGACATAAAACCCCCGGGTGTGACTGCACGAGGTGCTCCGAGCTCCACAGGCCCCTGTCCACGGAGTGGCCGTGTGCGCCCCGCTCTCAGAGCCCACACGTACCGGAGAGGGTCGGGGACACGAAGTGTGAAGTGTCTTTTCTTTATCACCAAGAACGAAACATCAGCCTTTCTGCAAACGTGAATGGCCCTCTCAATTGAGTTCTCACGCAGTAAAACCTACACGGCCGGGAAAGCCAACTGCAGAGGGAGCGAGAGGAGGAAGAGCCGGCTCAGCGAGCAGACGCCGACACCGGCAGCCGGGAGGATCGGGGTCTTTCTGCAGTGACGAAGGCCTGTGTGTTTTCGCTAAGGGGGGCCGCCGCAGGAAAGGGGGTCCCCGCCCGGGGAAGCGCGGCCTTCACAGAGAAGCGAGAACAGAGGTGCCCCCACAGCACGGCCACCAGGCGGGTGCGTTGCCCTTGCTCCCCGCCTGGTGGATTCGTCCAAAGCCCTCGCCTGTCCGGAAGCCCACGAAATGAGGCAGGCGGCGGGGAGACGAGTCCCGTGGGACCGGCCCGGGAAGGTTTCCGGAAGCACTCGTGGGGCAGGACGGTCGGCGCGACCCGAGCAGGCGCACGTCAGCCCCCTCCCAGGGCCACGGAAGCAGATCCGGTGCAGAAGCCTGACCCAGAGGGACCGGCACCGGGGAGACGGCGGCGTTCGGTGTCCAGAGGCATCTGGGTGGTGGCGCGTCTGAAGGACACGCTTCCCAGTTTCTCCCTCCGCGAGGTGGAGCAGGAGCGTAACAGGCAACGCTTCCGTGCGGCGGTCCGACCAGAGGAGTTGTGCCCGTTCGACGCCAAGTTCACCCAGGCCACACAGACCGCTGGCCTCTGATGGGACGGTAGGGGCTTGGCGCAACAGCGTGTTCTCTGCAGAAGAAATCTGAGTTTAACCTAAACGACTGCCGCTGTAGCCTCATGCCAATTGTGCAGAAAGGCCTAGAGGACAGAGGATGGTTTTCCGGTGCTCGCGATCCGGCCGGGATGAGAACCGTACCACTGGGGTCCTCCTAGTGGGTCTAGGCGGCCCCTAACCTTCCCGGGAAGGAGGTGAGCACGCAGGGACGGCCGCCCCGGCAGCACCGTTTGGGCGAAAGGGCCACCTTGCGGTCTGCGGCGGGGACAGGCTCTAGCACCTTGCTGTCGCCATGGCTGAAGCGGTGGTCCTCGTTGAGGGGTGATTTTGCCTCCCCCTCACCGGGGGGCCGCGTGGCAATGTCTGGAGTATCTGGTTGTCACAGTGGAGAGGGGGCAGGTGCTACCAGCACCCAGTGAGTGGAGGCCAGGAATGCAGATAAAAGTCCTTCAGCAGGACAACTCCCACAACAAGGAAGCGTCGGCCCCAAGTGCCAATAGTGCCGAGGTCCCGAAACCGGTCCCGAAACCGGTCCCGAAGGCTATGAGTCTCAGTGAGCCGTCCCAGAACCGACCTCACAAAGCTGCCGGAAGTCAGGCTGCCAGGTAAAACAGGGCAGGCCCAGTGACCTCGGCATGTCAGACAACCAACAAAGACCGTTTGAGTAGAACCAGGTCCCAAATCCTGTATTTGGTTTTATTATCCTACAGAGATGATTCTTCACAGAGCTGGGTGTCCTCCATTTCTCACTGTTAAATCCAGAGGGTCTAGTTCCAAAGACCCCGTGTTCTGAGAGGGGCTCTACAGAAGTCAGGCCTTCTCAGCTCCCTCCCTGCTCGGTCAGTGGCCAGGGGGACAGGCATGGGGCCGCGCCCTTCACGACGGGGCATGACACTCCTCCCACCCCTGCACCCCCGCCTCGCACGGGCCTCGGCCGGCCCTCGTCGCCGCGTTCCCTCCGCCTCACGTCTCTGCCGGCAGCGGAGGCGGCGCCTCAGCCAAAGGCTACCCTGAGTCAAGGGCAAAGAGCACAGCTCCCGCTTCAGCTTTGCCGTCTAAACCACGAGTTCCGCGTCCGTGGGGCCACAAAGCCGCATCCTGAGAGGTGCCCGAGGAGCATTTTCCCTCTCCGGCCATTTTCCTTTCCACAAAGCTCCCTCTGTGAAAACTCCGTGGGGAGAAGGGGTGAGCGGGGGGTGAGACGAAGGCATTTCCCGGACCCGGAATGCCGCCCCACCTGCCGCCGGCCCGGGCCCACCCTGCACTCAGCCTACGGCTGCGGGGGGACCGGGGAGCCTGCATAGCCCGCCTTCACCACGTGGTTCTTTCTTACTTCACAGAGATACTGTTCGGCCAAGTGCCTTTTGTATGTTACTGCAACTCTCTCAACCCCTATAAAATGTGTTCTATCGCTATTTCCATTGTCCTAGTGGAACTAGAGACTTAAAGAAATTCAGTAACCTGCCCAGTGTCACACACCAAATAAGCAACTGTCACAAGGTCTGAACCCTGCTCTGTTCATTCCAAAGCCCATACTTTGAATCATTACATCTAAAAGTTGTACCTATGAAAAAGGATCAAATCGTGATGAAGTTCAAGTATTCGCTCCTAAAACAAAAGCGTTCAGAAAAATAGGACTATATTCAAAGAAAACCATTCGCTGAGAGTAAATGTTTTAAAAGTTGTTATCCTGCGCAATGACTAAAATTTGGAACATCTTCAAAATGCTTTTAAGGTCTGTACCTAATAAGCAATAAATGCAAAGTCAATGTATTGCAATTTAATCTCCATGTCAGTAGCTGTGCCCCATTCATCTCTGGTCACGGAGGCTTGCCTTTTAGTGCTCCATTTCAGCACAGCAAGTTTGCTCTTTGCCTCAAGACCCCATCCAGCACGCGGCCCCCGGACCGCTCGCAGTCAGCGTTCCACGGGAGGTGCTCGGAGCAAGGACTGTTTTTCATCAGTCAACAACACTGCAGTCAACCAAATGCATTCTGATACTCAGACCTTTTATCTCCATAGCTACACAGAGACCAAGGTCACAGTAACCTCTTTTATGGTTTATTGTTCCTCAGATGGGCTCAGAGTGAAGTTACAAAGCCCCAGCTTACTCTGTGGATGCAGAGCTCTCACTGGCTCAGCCCTCCCCAGCGTCCCCCCTCGTTTCTCCTTCAGCACTTTCTGCCTGTGGGTTTGCCTGGGGGTTCTCCTTGAATATCAAGTTCCGCACATTACAAAGAAGTAAAAAACAAGAACACGGAACGAGGTCCTCGCAGTAACTAAGCTGCTCATCATCGTCCATGTGTCAGATCCCTGCTGGGCAGCTTCGCAGTACTAGGCGGCGTCCCCGCAGTGGAGAGGAAGGCAGCACAGCACGCTGGGGTGCCGCCGCCACCATCGGCCTGCCACGGTTACAACCGAACAACTACCAGTGCGGGCATGGCAGTCAAGCACCCACCGGAAAAGGTCACTTTGTGGAACCACCCCGGGAGGTGAGGCGAAGATGAGGTCCTAATGGAGAAGGGCCTCGATAGAGCCCCAGACCTTGTGAAGTCACCCTGTAGCTCATTTTAAAAGCATTTTTTAGTTGTCAATTACAATTGATGTACAATACTCTGTTACCTTCAAGTGTGCGACACAGTGGCCGGGCACTCACGTAATTCACAAAGCCACCACCCCGACAAACCTAGAGCCACCTGACACTACACACAGTTATCACGGTATCACTAAGAATGTCCCTAAACTGTACTTCGAATACCTGAGACCATTCTGTAAAAACCCACTGGTACTCCGTAACCCTATCACCATTTTCCCCCATCCCCCAACCTCCCTCCCATCTGGCAGCCATCAAAACATTCTCTGCATGTATGTGCTCGTTTCCGTTTTGTTTGTGCGTTTATTTTGTTTGTTTTTTTAGATTCCTCATATAAGTGACATCGTATGGTAGGTATTTGTCTTTCTCTGTCTGACTTATTTCATTTAGCATAATATCCTCTAGGTCCACCCATGCTGTTACAGATGGCAAGATTTCCTTCAGCATAATGACTGAGGAATGCCCCACTGCATATATGTGCCATTTCTTTATCCATTCAGCTAGTGCTTCCACATCTTGGCTGTTGTAAATAATGCTGCAATGAACATACAGACGCACATGTCTCTGCCTGTGTGTCTCCTGCTCTGAAGGGAGTCTCTTGCAGGCAGCACTCACAAGGGTCTTGTTTTCTTATCTATTCAGCCTCCCTATGTCTTTTGATTAGAGCATTTAACCCAGTTACATTTCAAGTAATTGTTGATAGATATGTAGTAATTGCCATTTTTTAATCATATTTTGAAATTATTTTTGTTTTTCTTTTTAAAGGCCCTTTAACATTTCTTGTACTTCCGGTTTGGTGGTTGAGGAACTCCATTAGCTTTTTCCTTGTCTGGGAAGATCTTCCTCTCTCCTTCAATTCTAAATGACAGCCTTGCTGGGTAGAAGAATCTTGGTTGTAGGTCCTTCCTTTTCATCACTTTGGATAGTTCATGCCAATCCCTTCTGGCCTGCAAATTTTCTGCTGATAAATCAGCTCATAATCTTATGGAAGTTCCCTTGTGGATAATCACCGGTTTTCTCTTGGTGCTTTTAAGATTCTCTTTTTGTCTTTAACTTTGACATTTTAATTATAAGGTGTCTTGGTGTGGGCCACTGCGTGTTGTTTGCAGCAGTGGTTGGGTGGTGGTCTTTGTGATCTGAAACTGGCCACCAGTAAGTGTTAGTTCTGGGGCCTCTTGGGAGGGGCTCTGCTGCAGGCCAAGGTCATTATTGCCTGTGCCTGCCCAGGACCACTTGGTATAAGTTACAAAGTGATCTGCAACTAGTTACCACTTTTGCTGGGCTTGGAGGTGCCTGGGAGAGGCTAAGCTGCCAACGGAGGGAAGATGGCACTAATGCCAGTCTTGGGGCTGTTCAGCAAGAGATATGGGGCACACTGCTGCCAGATGCTACTTGTTTGGGGTTTGTGAACCTTTGGGAGATTTTAGGAAAGTCTGCGGCATGAGCAAAGACAGGCCATTTGTATGAATAAGCCACTAGAAGTGCCCTGGGTAGGCTGGCAAGTTGGGTGGGACAGGGTCTCGGGGAATCACCAGGTGAGGCAAATGGTATTAGCCAGGCTGATAGAAACTCAGATACTGCACCCACCTGCCAGCGCAGGCTGGGCGTGGAAAGGGCTCAACAAAGGAACAATGCCTTCTACCAGCACGTCTGTCTGAAAGAAAGCTGCCGCTCCAACCCTTACCCTGAAGCAGACCACTCAGCTCCACCTGACACATTCCTCCCACCTTTCCAGCTGCTGCCCCAGCGCCGAAGCTCAGAGCAAGTGAGTCCATCAGCAAGTAAGTCTGTGTGCCAGCCCTTTAAGGGGAACACCTGGTTTCTGTCTTACTCAGCCACAACCTCTACTGCTTTTTGCAACCAGAAGTTATGGGAACTTCTCTCCCTGGCACTGGAACCCTGGACTGGGGAGCCTAGTGTGGGGCTGGGACCCCTCACTTTTCTGGAAGGGACCTCCACAGCTGAGATATTTTTAATGGTCACACACTGATGTTGGACCAGCCTGTTCCATGTCTCTGCCCCTCGTACCAATCTTGAGGTAGCTTCTTCTATGTGTCCTTGGTTGTAGGGCTTTGAGTCAGCAAGACTTGTGGCGATTCTCAATGATGGCTCTTCTGTAGTTTAGTTGTAATTCTGATGTGGTCTTGAGAGGAGGTGAGCACAGCATTTTCCTGTTCCACCATCTTGACCAGAGGCTTAGCTCATGTTTTTGATGATTCTCATTCTAAGCACAGATTCATAGTTTTGATCTACTAGTAAAATTGTTATCATAATGTAGTATTAGCAATGTATCAGAAATAATTTTGAGAATAAAACTGTCTGTGTAGCACCCAAAATCATCCTTGCCGTGACCAACAGTACTTGTATAACACACTGGGGAACAGGTTAAATGAAAGCAAAAATGAGACCAACGGGGTGACCAGTTAGGCGGCTACTGCCCAGTTCCAGGTAGGACCTAATATGACAGAAGCCTGGAGCAAGGTGGTGGCTGTGAAATAAGTGGTTGTGGGGGAAAGAGGAGGCAAGAGTCTTGTCTAGAAAGGGTCTTGAGTCCTAGTTAGCAACTCACTTAGGAGCAGATGAAAAGCCACCGAAGCAGGGCAGGGAATTACATGAAGAAAGGGGTGTGGGCGGCAGACCGAGCACTCAGCAGTGTGTGGGACAAGTCAGAGTAAGGGGGGACCAGGGACTGACAAAGGAGCCACTGCAGTAAGGCACGGGGTGATGAAAGCCTGCAATAGGCTGGTGACAGGAAAAACAGGATGGGAAAGAAATTAGCAAAGGACCATTAGTCCTTTTTCAAACTCTTCTTATTTTAAGATTCAAATATCCCCTACTGTCTATCACGTACATGAGTCATGAAGCCATTGTTTTCATTAGAGAAGAAACGGGTTGGGGAGAGGGGAGTTCTATTCCAAGTGGAAAGTCAAGGTATATTTTTAGCTACATTAAGCCAGCCTTCTGCCGCTCTGCACACTGATGTAATTCCAACATAAAACATAATCTATAATATTCCAGGGGAACAAATCCAATTCTGGGTCATATAAATTTTCATATAAGTCCATCACAATTCATTCCCAAAACATCTCATTCTCTTTGCAAGGTGGAGCTGCACCAAGTGATCAAAAAGAGCCGTTTAGAAGCGCTCTGGAAATTCCAGCGATGCTAAATCTAACCTGCCTGCTGAGAGGACCAATCCCTCAAACTTTAAATCAGAGGTAAAGAATTTTATGTTTTAAAAGATATATTCCTCAAAGTTTATCGCAGTGCATTAAAGTCAAATGTGAGTTATTACTCACCAAACCTGGAGCTGATGTCTCTGCTTGATTACCCTAGGTAGGCGAGAATATCTATCTTCCAACCCACATATTTTTTACCTTTTCATCTGCTTCTTGCTATTTACAATAGAGTGAAAAATAATAGCAAGGAGTGACTTTGCAGGGCTGGACGAAGCACAATCCCATCTGACCAGAGCCTAAGCTGTACTCCAGACCCCTGGCACGTTCAGCTGCTTGGAGGAACGTAATGGAAACCGACTGCTCAGTAGCTGGAGCGGGCCCGTAGGAATAATCAGGGGAGACTCATCGGATGACCTTTCGGCACGTTTGCCTCGGGGCAGAACCCAGTGTACATATACCCCTGGTCATGGCCGGAACTTACGTCTTTCTGCGCCTGCAGGGCCTCTGTGCACGAGGGACATCACTGTGCCATAAACAGGGTGCTCTGTGAACCCTGACAAGGGGCAGAAGTTCTGTAACTAATGCCATTTCTGCAGAAATGCCCCTGTCAACCCTTCCAGTTTTGTCTGTTATAAACACGGCCGTTATCTTAACTCGGGACTCCTCCTAGGAGCTGGGGAAGGTGCACAAATGGAGGACAGCCTTTGGTTTAAAGTCATCTTGGAAGGCTCACACTTCTTTGGGGGTTGGGGGAAAATGTCAGCAGGGCAGTGTCTGAATTAGAGGAGCGCCCCAAGGGGTCCCAGTCCTAGTGTCCCCCCTTCTGGTCTTTGGAATGTTCGGGTCATGGAGACTCCTGGTCCAGAATGCTCTGAATTCATACAAGCATACTTCATGACAAGGTTTTCTATGCACTAATATAACAATAGAGAAGAAGGCTGAGGTCTACAGACCGACATGAGTTCAAATCCTACCTCCACAACTTACTAGCTAAATGCATTCAATTAGTAATTAAATTTCTCTGAGCCTTCGGTTCCTCATTGAAAAGATATGGTTAATAACACCTATCCTATTGTGAGGGAAAGAAGGGAATAATTTAGAAAAAGAAATAAATTAGCGAAGCCCTCAGTGTGGTTTAATACATATGGTACACTCCTTAATTATTATTAGTATCACTACCCAGTCCACTTGTTTCCATATGCATGAGCGATAGCTAAGATTTATTTCTGCAATACCACACATACCAATTTCTGAGATTTACATATACCTCCATTTTCATTATTCCTTGGTTATACTTCCAGCAAATGAGCACCTCGAGTTTCATATCTCTTTACTTTTCTTCTCTTACGATCCTGTACCCTCTTCTCTGAGATTAGGGAGAATAGGTGTTATAGAAGGTAACTTAAATCAGCACTTATTGCATGCCACGCATGCTCCGGCAGCCTTCCATGTGTCATCTCATTGAACCTCCTCCACAAATGCTGAGGGAGGTAGGATGATTCCCCCATCGTGCTGATGGAAAAAAGTGAGGCCTGCAGATTTTAAATAACTTTTTAATGCCAAGGTAACATGATGGCAGAGTGGGGCTTGACCTGAGGAGTTCATCTGATTCCAAAGCTCATGCTCTTCACCACAAAAGCAGTAAGATGACCACAGTTGAAGGTCAAGTTGGCCAATTTACCCTTTGAGGATTTGAAAAGTTAAAGCAGTGAAAGTGCCTACTCTCGTCCTTAACCTGGTGAGAGGGACTGTGATGCCACCACTCAGAGAGCCTGCTACACGCCCCCACCTTCTGAGGAAGAGGAGGGACAGGGCAGCTCGACACTGTGGGGCCTGCATCTCGTGAGCTCCAAGGTAAACCACTTGTCTGGGGCACAAGAGAACTCGCTTCCCCGCAGCTCCAGACAGCCAAAGCCAAGCACGTCCCACCCACTCAGGAGGGACCTTGGCAGGGAATCCGCCTCCGCTCGTCTCCCTCTCCGGTGCAGACAGCTCTGCCTTAACAGGAATGGGCATGACAAGCTCATCCTGCTCAGAACAGCGCAGGACCTCGCATTGGTCTCATCCGACAACTGGAAAAGTAAAATGAGCTGCACCAAGAGGTAGCTCGGCTCCCAGATTCTTCCCAAGGATTCCCCATAAAGGTGGCAAACCCACATGCAGTCATTCCAGCAACGGCTCACAACTAAATTATTCAGTGGGAGCTGAGACTCCACGTTTCAGCTCTGACTTAGTCTCCTGTGTTCATTTCTCCTATTACTTCTTTAATGCACAGTTGTCTAGAAATCTAATTAGTGATTAATCCTTAGGAATTATGTGCCGAGAGCATAAGAAATAAGAAAAAGAGTTAACTGTGAAAAATTTCTTTATAATGGACTTGTATGTTTGGGGGGGGGGGAGCATCAATTACCCTAAATACAGCTACAAAGCAAGGCCCTTCTGTAGCGAAGTGGTAGTGTGCCGGCGTTTCCCGAAGAGCGTTTGCCAGCACAGTAGTTTCTAGCAGGTGTTTTGCGGAAAGAGCATTCTAAAATCACGTGGTATCGTATTGCTCCTTCTTGGAAACCCACAGGGCATATTAAAGGCCCTGAGCAGTCCTGCAGGGAAAACAACCGGCACAAATGTGTTTAACTCAGCATTTCCCAAACAGATGTTAGCTAAAACACGTGTCTATCAATAAGGCCAAACAGATTTGAATGACTGGTTCAGGCATTTGCTTGACATTTTTGAAGCGACATAGATAATGCACTTCCCTGGGTGTTATAATTCTTTCCCAAGTTGCACAAGACAGTTCTGCCGAGAGTCAAATGCCCCGCCCATCTCTGCAGCCACGCGCCTCAGACGGGGACGAGCACCAGCGCAGGGCCTCCATCTGCTCCGGATCCCAGAGCGGGAATTTGGGAGCCTTGTCAACGTGGCTTTCAGGGGAGGGTCTGTGGCGGGGAGGCGGGGAAGGAGCGACACCCTCCCTGCTTGCTCTCTTTGTTTCGTGGCATGCGGCGTGCTCTCTCGCTGTCTCCCCATCCCCCTAACTGCATGTCCATGGTCTTTTTAAAAATTTTTTCTCTTTAACTACTCTCAACTTGACAACTCAGAAATGTTCATTTATTAATCAATGTAGTTTTAACAGTAGAATAGAATCACAACGCCCGGGGGGGGGGGGGGCGGTCCCATCATGCCCCTAATGTGATGACTAGCTTATGGAAAGGTGACTCTACCTTCCTGTCACAATTCTGACACCTCGGGGGACACAGCAGAGATCTGCTGGGTTTCAGAGAAAGCTGCTCCCAAAATAATAAAGAACCTGCAACTTCCTTATTAACTCCTTATTAGTTAAAGCAGATATTCAGTTGCATATTCAAGATAATTCCCATTTAGAAAAAACAAAACAAAACTGTCTTGACCTCTGAGAAACTTCTGGAGTACTGGGATTATCGCTAAGTCCACTCAGGGTCAGTCATTTTAATTGAGTCCCTGTAGAGAGAGGAGTGGCTGTAACTTGCACTCTGGGAATCGTGGCATACTTTGATCTTCACGTGAAAACTCTTTTGAAAAGACTGGACCAGTAAGTCCATGGTGCACATTCATGAGAATCGCTCTGGGCAAGTCACTTGCATTTTCTAAGCCTCAGTCTCCTCACCCGGACCGTGGAGATCACACTCAGATCGCACAATTAGAGTGAAGATAAAATGAAAATGTGCATGAGAAGCATAAGGAGAGACGTGACATCGAGCAGGCGTTCATTCAGTAAACAGTTATTATTTAAAGCCAAAGGCCCAGGGATGACTCAAATACCTCAAATACTGCCCTAAACTATCAGAGTAGGAGGGGCTTTTTACATTCAATTTTGTGTTTTGACTATTGCTTCTATTGATGTCTTTTTCGTCATTAATATGTAGTTACCAAAAATCTCATTAGTCATTTGTCCTTTGAAATTGTGAGCCTATATAAGCATGTTGAGGAACCACAAAAAGCTACAGGGAGGTGAACAAATAGACCTTCACTACTTAAATGCTCATTCATCATGAACTTGCATGTAGGTGGGAGCGAAGCCTCTTGCCCGAAATTAGCGAGAAATTTACATCTCTCAGAAGGAGTCTGCCATCTCCATTACTTGAAAACTGTCAGATTTATATTCGAGCAAAATTGAGCTAAATTGGGCTAAAGTCACATTCGGGGGCTCGCTTTAAATTGGCCTGTGAAATCACTGACATTGAGGTGAAATTTCCAAGAGCCTGGGCTCCACGGGAAGAGAAACAGACCAACCGTGTCTTCGCGCTGGCTCCGCCCCGCTCCAATCTGTTACTTTTACGTCCAGCGTCAAAGGCAAGCTTCCCTCATTCCAACTGTACCCCGAGCGCTCGCCCCCATAAAACGCGGTTTAAAGGCCAGCTGCAGTGGGGAGCCTTCGCTCGGAGCCCACAGTTTCAAACAAACGACTGGGCGGAAGCCAGGATCTATATGGGCTCACGAAGACTGTAAAACATTTGGTGCCGATGGAAAAAGACGCCTGCGAGCTCTGCCAGACTTTGCAGCTTTCCTGCACCTGCGCCAAGGGTTTCTCGGCTCCCCCGCCCCCCGCTTCTGAGGGGGCTGGGGGTGCGGGGAGGTGGAGAAGCCAGCTCTCCCAGGGCACGTGCCGCAAGCCCCGAAAGTCGCTTCGCCGCCGTCAGACACTGGGTTCCTGCGCCGTCCGCTTCCCCAAGGCCACGCGAGGCCCTTCGGCCAATCTGGGCAGCAGAACGCTGCGCACTTAAGCCTCCGTGACAGTGACCTCGCCCGGCCGACGCCGCCCTCCCGCTGCCCCCACCCCGCCGGCTGTCTGAAATCTCTTCCTTGAACTCCCAGTTGAACCACCGCTGCCCCTCGCGAGCACCCAATTGCCAATTATTTCAAGGAAATAATTTACACATTGAGACAGTTTGTAACATGCAAAAGTATGTGTGGAGGAAAGTATATGTTTCTTAAAGGAAGAACACCCAAAATGTTTTCAGAGGAAAGTGTGAAAACGTCTAAACATAGATGACATGATACAGATCATGAGAAAGTCGATTTGAAATTATCCTGGAACCTCGCGATCATGTTTTCCAAAGGGAGAATTGAGGGGAAGGGAGGCCCCTCCCAGACCCCACACAATAGCACTGAAGACAGAGCTCCCCAACGTCTGCACCTGGTCCCGTGCGCTCTCCGTTTACACACAGGAAACTGAGTTGCGCAATTTGGTAAAATCGAGCCCCCTCCAAGGACGCGGGGCTGCGACGTGACCCGGCCCCCGCCCCCAAGCCCACCGCGCCGTTAGGCCCCAGCGCTCTCGGGGAGAGGTCACACCTCAGAGCTTCCCCCCTTGGGCCTGAAACGCGGGTCTGTTCTCTCAAGACAAAGCCAGCAGCTCCAGCAGCCACGCGGCCTCCGCAGGAACGAGAGAAGCGGATCCGTGTCCCCCGGGCTTGTTTCGCTGGGTAGATCAGACGCGTCACTGAGTCCAGAGACGGCGCCGGGACCAGGGGACAGCAGCTACGGGTGCGGAGATGGGGCCCAAGTGGTGTCTCAAAAACGCAGGCTGACCCTGGCGCCTTCCTTGCTGCATGTCTCCGGTGTCCGCCCACTGTCCCCCTGAGCAACGCCCAGCCCCTCAGCGTGACTCACACCGCGAGCCCTGCACGCAGCTCCAGGCTGGGGCCGCACGCGTGGGCACCCCGCTCGGGGGCCCCCGCTCCCTTGGGCGTGTGCTCGTGCTGCGCCGCCAGGCCCGTCCACAGGGGTGTCTTTGTCCCCGACACCTCAGCTGAAATTAGGACGCCTCTGCTCGTCCCAGCCCTTCCTTTTCCCCGCGGCACTGAGCTCAGCCCGACTCCGCGGCCAGGGCGGTGCTGCATCCTCCTCCGCCCCCGCACGGCCGTCCGCACGCAGCGCCGCGTGGAAGCGCGGATGGACGCGGCAGCGTGACCCACCCGGTCATCCCCGACTGTTCAGCGAGGAGAAGCACAGCCGAGACCAGCCAAGAACTTGAACACGAATGCGATGCAAAGAGATTTCTGCCTGTGTAAGTCCGTAAATGTACATAAAAGAGACTCTGGTCTATAAAAATGTTGCAGTTCTCATCTACTCTCTAAAACCTAGTTGTTACACACACGTACATACATGTATCTGAATAGGACTTAAATGCATATATGTAACACCGCCTGAGGATTTACATTTGTACATCTCTCTAATCACTAATATATTACTGATTATCAATCTGATTGTTTTTTACTATTGTTATTAGAATAGCCCTCAATGGCCTGAAAACTTGCTATGTGCTAGGCATTGGCCTACGCAGTTTATATAATATATATTACTTAGTTCAATCTTCCTAAAAGAAAACATAAAAAGTACTATATCCTCATTTTACATGTGAAGAATTAAGGCGTAGAACAATGAAAATATCCTCCAACTGAGAGTTCTTTGATCCAGGATTAAAATCTACGTTTATTCAAAGTCATTTGTCCTCACAGACAACTGACTTCGTTTGTTATTCCATCATCAAAAGAACCCCAAATGCATCTCCTCTTTATGCATCGCCTCTCCCCTCCCTCTCCCTCTCTCTCTCTCTCTCTCTCTCTCTCACCAAGATTAAGGAAAATGCTAGAAGTCAATATTCCATGATGAGAGACAAAAACCAAAAAGCCCAGGAGAGTGGAGGACTGCTGAGACAGTGCCCTGAGCATCACACTGTCACACGCACCTGCCGGCTCAGAGAGCACAGCTTCCTGATGGGCTGAGTCTGTCCCTAAAACCTTCTGGACATGGCGAGCCTGTCATTATAATACAAGAGTTCAAGCAGAAATCCTTCCCCCGAGACATCACGACCACATGACATGTGGCACCCAACAGGCACCGAAGTGACTCTAAAGTCTCTTTCAGCTCTAAGACACAGTCACTGAAACACACAAGGAGGGGCCTGCCGAAAAGCCAGCCCTGGGCTTATGGGCACAGCCGTCCAGCAGGTAAGGGGGCCTCAGTGAACTGAGACGGTGGTCCCCACTGCAGGGTGTCTGGCGCAGTGGACAGGACGCGGGGCTGCTCCTTCCTTGTCCCATGTGTGACATCATTTACACTGACGCAGCACCCATCTGACACACCCCAAAAAGCATCCACTGGGCACGAGGCTCTAGGAAACAAGTGAATGCTGGAAACTCTCACTGCCTGGAAGAGGAGGTACCGGGGTTTCAGAAAGAGACAGGACGGAGGGGGGACAGGGACAGAGTCCCCACGAGAGAGAGCACAGGGCCTAGAAGACCCTTCCGGCTTTGTGGCCCGAGTGCCCACCTCCCTTAACCTCTCCCGTCTCAGCTTCCCTGTCTTTAAAAGGGAGCTAATTCCCCGGCCTCCTCCGTGAGGTTGCTGTGACATGCGTCGTCAGAGGAAGCCCCCGAAGGTGAGATGCTCCAGCCGCTGGGAACTCAAAGCTCCCTGAGCAATTCAAAACCCCGTTTTCGTTGGGAGGCCTCCACCCATTTCTCACAGCCCCACCGAGGAGTGCCGGTGCCCTTCGGGCGGCGTCTGCGGAGCTGGGAGGGCGCGGGCCGAGCGCAGAGCTGCAGCCCTCAGTGGAACGCACTGGCCTGGGCTGCAGCGACCGCTCCTCTAACGGGCAGAGGCGCATTAGTGGGAGATTTATGCTAATATCTCAGCAGCGGCGATCAGGAGACTCACTATATTCTCATTCGGGTAGAGACAAGGAGCCAGGGTATGTCCTTTAACAGGATTTCCAGGAAGGATACTGCAGCTTAAGAAATGCTGATTTGCTGGCATTAATATATTCCAGGAAAAGGGTTGTCTTAAGTGTATCAGAGCCTGGAGCAGAAACCTGTTTTAATGCCCCCTCCTCTCCCTGCATACCCCCAGCATGAGAGGAGAGCAGAAAATATCCCTTGGCTGCAGAAATGCTGGCACTGGAGAAGGGCCTGGAACCGGTTTGGGAGCCTGCATGAGACAATAGACAACCCTCTGGGGGGGATGGGGTGCTATACACCCCAGCAACTGCTCCCAGCATGGCCCTGCCAGCGTGTATAGCGGCCAACTGGTTCATCTTGCTAACTATAACGCTCAGCATATGGAGAGGGAGTGTTTATAGATATATACATACACCATACATTTTTCACAGCAAGTACATATAGAGACCATCCAACTGTATATTTTGCAGACATACAAACACCCACATATATTGTCCATATGTTCAAACAATTTTTTAGCTATAGCATGAACAAATAAGGATAGCTTTACACTAAAAGTTGCTAAAGGCACCATAGTGGACACTTGAGAACATGTATTTTAAAGACAAACACAAGTGGGTTTGAATCCCAGCCTTATCTTTTCCAGCTCTGTGACTCCTACAAAACAGGAATGACACTGGAATGGTCCTCACAGGGCAAGTGTGAGGACCACGTGGGGTTATGCATATAAATTACTTGCACAGTGTCTAGTACAAGGGAAATTCTCCACAAATGTTATTGCTGTTAATACTACATACGGGCTGTGACCACCAAAAGTTTTGCAGAACCAAGAGAGGTCAAAACACATGGCACAGTGCTCTGCAGTGCCCACCTGGAGCCCTCAGCCCCTCAGGGTCCCTCTGCTGCCTCCCGCGCACAGCTGTCCCCACATTCACCCCACTGCAGCTCTCCCCGTTCCTTAGACCATGGCCTTTGTGTACTCAGGAGCAGTGTACAGTTGATCTTTGTTTTCCCAGCTTCTGAGCTGGAGACCAGTTCATTGTAGGTGTTCAATACATACTGACCGAGAGAACCATTATGAGCAGATGCCCGCCCCAAGCAAAAAGACCTGCCAGCTCAGGGACACGCACGCGTGTAAGATCACCACGATACAAGCTGGTCTTCTAAACGAAGAAGTCCAGATAAAGCAAAAGAGTGTGGGAAAAAAAGACATTTTCTTTATATATTTCTTTCACTAAGAATATATAAATGTACATGTTTTCTCTAATCTTTTAGGATAGCACTAAGGAACACACCGATGTTTGTTAGTCCTGCAACATTTTTCTTGCATATACCAGCTTCTTAATGCCTACTCTAACAGTCCAGACTCAGCTCTTCCAGCAAAGATCTTACAGGCTCTGTAAGAAAAACGGTCTGAAGAATTCTTCTAGATATTTATGACACTCAAACCTCCAGCCTTTTACAGTCTTCTTGTCCAACTAGTTGGAAAGAAATTTTTAATTTAAGCCCTCAACATGTCTTTACATAATATGTAACTTAGTTTTCAGGAAAAGTTATCTTTTCACAATCTTATTTTATCAGTTTATATAATATTTAATTAGTTATGTATATAATAAGTACCTTAGACACTAATAGAATTAGAAATGTAGTCAATTGATTCCTGACTTTTGTTAATACACAAATCAAATGATAGGTGTACCAGAGTAGTTTTGTCATTGTAAGTGATCACAGTATGTTTTCAAAAAGAAATAGAGAATCACTAGTCTTACAGGTTTCTTAGGTGGGGTCAGATATGAAAGCTTTTATTGAATTATATTTAAAACAACTCATAAAACATTTCTGAGGGGCTGGACAAAGAAGAAAATTTCAAATTACAAACGTATTTTAAAAATCGTATCAGGCCAAGACGTGGATGAAAAATTGTGAAGGCTAAACTCTCACACGATGGTGGCATCATAAACACTGGGTCCACATTACACATATAGGCCACTTCTGCTTTTCTTCCTCCTCTAAGGACTTGGGTGTAACCAAGATGTACAGGGTGAAAATTAATAAAGGAAACTTAAACTAAAATTGGAATCAGGAAGGCCCATGGAATGTCATCTCATACCCTATCATTTAATGTCAAGGACTCCAAACAGGAAGACATCGATTACAGATCCCAAGAGGAAGAGAGGTTCAGTGACTGACCCCAACAGAAGGACATGCATCTTGCACTCCCAAACAGGAAGTGCAGCTACTTTCCTACCTGGGCAGGAGGAGGGAAGGTTTTCCTCATGCCCAGCAACAATCTCAGCCAATGGAAACACCACAGCTCAGCCAAGGAGAAACCGTCATCATCTGAACTCCTACTGTCCTGCAATGAATTTCCATTTCTCTCCACCTGACAACTTCTTTGCTCCACACTCTTTTCTATAAAAGTCTTCCATCTTGGATAAGCCCTCAGAGTGTCTCTCTGCTTGCTAGCTGAGGTGCTGCCTGGTTCATGAGTCATTTAATAAAGGCAATTAGATCTTTAAACTCACACAGTTAAATTTTGCTTATTAATACAGCACGTCTCTATTGGCCATGTGTATGTCTTCCTTGGAAGGTGTCTTGGTAGAGTATCTGCAGGATATTGCAGAGGGACTGGGGTAAGAAAATCCAATTCCTCGGATAACAGCAATGAGGTCTCAGCCCACATTTGTTTGTTTGTTTTAGCACAGTAGATTTGTGGGCCTAGGTCAGTCACCAAATATCTGCTTCGTTAAGGTGAACACTATGAGTTATCTATCCAGACATGTTCCTCGGCCTCTCTCCTTGAACCCTAATTTCAATCATGTACCTCTTGTCTCTCATACAGTTTGCATGGAACCAGGTGAATCTTCAGGGATAGACCTGATGGAAATATACCAATCCAGGTGAAGTATTTCCCCGGTAACTCCGACTGGCCCAAGGGTGGCCAGGTGACCTGAACTGACCCAATCAGACTAAAAGAAAGGACTTATGTATCAGGCTAAGGATAGACATACTCTTTCTCATTTTCATTTGACATGAATAAGGAAGTAAGGTGTCTTGGTTTGTATTGACAGTCAACTTACTGCCATGATTAAATCAATGTCATAGCTATATTCATGTCATTGGCAGACAAGAGATGAAAAGAACCAAGTTTCCTAATAGTGTTAAACCACTGGGTCAATCACAACACCAGTCTGGTCATCTCTGGACTTTTCGTTAAGTGAGGTAACACATGCCTTCTACCAAAGCCAATTAAAACACCAGCTTTTGTGATATAAAAGAAAAACTGCTACATTAACTGCTCATATTGATTTTAAAATGTAATTCAATTTGAAAAAATTAAAATGTATATGGGGAGGTGGAGAGGGTAGTACTTATTAGAATTTGGGAAATAAGCTATAATACAAAAATACATTAGAACGGGCTTGGTTCATAATTTTGAAATTAGAATGTCCACTTAGGATTTATGACCTATAATTAGAAGTGTTTCCAGTTCGGTGGCCACTTTTTCAGAGATGGCAGCCTAAAAAAAAAGAAAAGAAAAAAAAAGTCTTAGACCTCGCTGATACTAATAGATAACTGAAAGCATAGAAGATTGACCTGTGCTAGGTTTTTCATGTGCAGGCATATGCATACAATCACACTAGATTCTGTAAGGAAAGGAGATCCATGCTGGGAAGAGCTGCAGACAGAACTCTATGTAGACACCACGAAGAACCTCTCCCACAGTTGTCTCACAGCTAAGGGCTGCTTCCCGGGAGTGGGAGCGGGAGTGACCGCCCGCTGGGGCTCACCTCCACACCGCTGTGCTCCGCTCTCCTGGCTGCACGTTCTGTGCGGGCCTGACTCTGAGCTCGGGCCGGATACAACCACCTCAGTAAGCAGCTAACGCTGCTTTCTCTATTCAGCCACTTGAGCTCTTTAAAATATGCTTACCAAGACAGGAAAAGATGATTAAATTTGCCACTTAGGCTTTTTCCAAAAAGTGAAATAATATAGTTTCCTAGCATAAAACCATTTCCATTCTCACTATGGCCTATGCCATTTAATAAATACTCAGCTGTGGGGGTGCTTGGTTTAAGCCTGAGAGCAAATACAAACCAATACAATCATCCAAAAATATGAAAGTCAGTTTAAAAAAAAAACAACAAAAAACTATTTATTACCTAGGAAACAGGTGAGAAATTAGATTGGGTGAGATACCTCATAAGCAGAATGCCCAAATAGTCAAAGGGAGATGTTATTTAGGGGTTCCTACCGAGTAACTTTGCTGGGGAGGTTTTCTTTTTTTCCGGTTGTTGTTGTAATCGGCCATCTGCTTCCTCAGATCCAGAAATGCAGAACTTGGTACATGTTATGATACAGCTAGATTATTTCCCTATAAGTTTACACTGTTTCTTATCTTCACTTTCAACTGTGACTTATCTTACTTTCCGTGTCTACCTGTAAGGTTTTTTCATCTTGTCTCAAAGTAAAGACTTAAAAAAAAAAAAAAAGTAAAAAAAAAATAAAATCACCTCAAGGAGAAAACTTTATGAGTATTAGGGATAATAACCCTGTTTTCTGTTATCTCCAGAGAACAAAATTAAACAGAGATATAATTTTTACCTGGCACATATGATTAACAAGACAGTGAAAACACATTAAGCAAAAATTTAAGTTATGTCATATTCACTGTAAGCACATGATCATTGTAAGCAATCAACAATTGAGAGAAAAATGTTCTAGAAAAATTTTTTGGCAAGAATCACCCAGTTTCAGCACATATAAATTATATTATTTATTGAAAGTACACACAACAGTAGTGGTAGGAACAGGGGTGTCAAAGATGATATAATGTCACCCAAACAGGTGACACCAGTTAGGACATAGATTTGCTTTTTTATATTTAAAGTGAATTTTGTTTTTTACTGCTGTGAAAATTTGAGCAAATTTAACACCATTCCTCAAACTATTCAAAAGCTATTTTTAAAAATGGATTTTTAAAAGCCACATCAAATAGTAGGCATTCTATAAATGTTTTTAAGACTTAAACTGAGTTGATTAATGCAGCACCACCAGGCCATGTGACAGAGAGAACAGAGACTATTTTAAAGGTAATTCATGCTGAAAATAAATGGTTGAAGAAACAGTGGTTTGTATTACAATCTATTAAGCTCTCAATGCATTAATACGATGGGGTAATAATATCTCTATCAGTATAAATTTAGACCACTTATATTTATCCAAGAAGAAAAATGCCGTAGGCTGTTAGCGGGTAAGTACGCGAGCATAACCTAGAGGTCTCCTAACTCCTACGTAGCCTGTGGAGGGCTTCGCTGTGCTGAGGCGAGAACCAACGTTGAGTCCCATTCGTGAGGATGTGATGAGGCCGACTTAACGAAGAGTGGAAAACTCTTAGAAAACGACAATTCCAATGAAGAAAAATATGACCTAGGTATAAAACTAATCGTATTTGACCTGAACTGATGTTTACTGAAGATACACAAATAACTACTATGGGAACTACATCTCCCCGACGTGGTTGCCACCTTTAAATTAAGAACTCAGACTTTGTTCGGCCTGGTAAGTGTGCCCAGCTAAAATCCTGCATTTCCCAGGCTCCCCTCTAGCTAGCAGCTGTGAGAAAGCATCCTGGCCCTCCACCCTTTCTCCTTCGCTGTGTCCAAGCCACGACGATGGACGTTTTCTTACCCTCAGCCAGAACCATTCCTAACCTAACTGTGGGTCTGACACCTGACCAACAATGTATTGTTATTAAACAGAATGCCTCTTCAAAGCCCATGAAAATAAGCCAGCACATGTCAGCACGCCAGGGAAACGAACTCTTCACCCCCGAAAGGCACGACAAAGCTGGCAGTGGGGCTTTCTTAACGACACTGAAAACGAAGCTTTGTTTACTCTTGCCGGACGGATGCAGGTGGGACCGTAAACTCTAGCGGCAGGCAGAGAGTCCCCACGGCCAACAGGATGGTCACAGAGAAAACCAAAAACACCACTAATGAAACAAAGTAACAACTCGGGGAGGAAAATCTGTTTGGCTCCCAGTAACTAACTAGCCCACAAGGAATTTAAAAATATTTTACCTGGCCTATGGTTACCGACTGAATAAAGGCAAAGCATATAAGAAATAAAACCTAACTGAGCAAGGAGCACAGAAAGTTCTCTGGAGTAGGAGACGTATTTCCAGCCGATCGGGTCAGCTGTCTAGATGCAACCCCTGTCGGGGAGACAGCACCTCCTTGTCACGTTACCTTCCAGGGACGGCAGTCCCTGAGTCAGCACGCACCGGGTCACTTCCCACACAGCCACCAAACACAGAGACCTGAACCTGAGTGGCCCCCACTTGTGCTGCGTCTCCCTTTGTCTCACTGAAATCCACGGCGGAGTGGGGGATTCACTCATTCGGAATAGCCCGTGAGGCTTATGTTAATTTTCCGGGATAACAATCACATTCTTTGAAACGAGCAGAGGGGGTTTAAAGGACAACAGGCCAAGTTTCTAAGCACACCACATCCCGCTCATTTTAAAAAATGAGTCTCATTCATATTTGAGTAAAACACTGGAAGTAAAACTCCCCCCAAAGATTGCGCCTTTTACGTTACACTAACGTCCGATTTTGGGGTGCTTTTTCAAAATTATTTCAGCCAAAACTAATACTCATATGTTCCATTTTCTACAGTGCACAGTGTGAAAATGTATTTTTACTTATAGCATTATATAAAGCCTGTAAGTGCTCTGAACAATATGGGCTTGATATGTCTGAAGATTTTTTTAAACTTATATTCACAGTATCTTCTCAGAGCAGTACGTGGCAATGAGGTTAAGCTGATTCAGCTCACCTTCTAGACACAACTCTTGGGTTTTCCCAGATTCACTAGTGATCAGTGCTCCACACTCATGGAAAACATAAGACAGTCTATCTTTGACACTCTGACATACAAATTCTACTTTCAAACTTACGATGCTCACAGAAGACCTTGGCAGAATGGACTTTGTAATTTGTGAGGAGGTCAGCACGGAGCGAAGCAGCAGGGGAGGAGCTCTTTAGCATGTGCGTTCCGGACAGCAGGAGGCGGGCCGTTCTTTCTGGAACGTGCACTGCATTGAAATATCGCAGAGCCAAATTCTGCCCTCCAATAATTTTTTCTTAAAGTTACTTGAGTCCATATGTTTCTAGAAGCTGAATTTGTTTCACTGCATTTCAAGGTCTAATCTTGCAGTTATTACACAGACAGAATCTCCACGAAACTGAATTTTTGTTTGTGTAAGAACTCAGTGCATTTGAGTATTTCCTAAAGTGGAATGTAGTCAAAGACTGCAGCAGGTTAGGCTCAGTGAGAAATAAATTGCAGATCACCAGAACATTGCTGCGCTGGCTAATGTTCCTTATAAGGTTTCTCTTTCCACTTGAAAAATGCCAAGAAGACTGGAGAACACAGAAAGTAAAATTTAGATAATTTTATTTTTAGCTATCTCTTAAAAAACTAACAATGTCCTTTACTATTTCCTTAAACAGTGGTATCTCTATTTAGCTAGTAAATAAAATGTAAATGTCTATATAAAGTACCATAACTGCCAAATAATTAAAAGAAAAATCTAGACTGTAAGTGATTCTGCTTCAAATGCTTATTTTTGAAAGTCTGGCTGCCAAGCTAATACCATATGGCCATTAACTGTGCAGTATCAAGTAAAATATTATGCGCTTTTCTGTGTAATTAATGAATGTTAAATTCAAGAATTTAAAGAGACAAAAAAAATGACTCCACCAGATTCCAGACATTCACGAACCTCTATATACGATCACGAATCTTCTTTTAAAAGTTTCTGAATGTTTGTCATTTTCCCTGTAAAACTCTATTCATCTCCATACAAAAGCACCTGTTTCAAAGAGTACCAAAACGGAGGCGTGACAGAGACCCCTGAAAAACTGAAGCGTCTGTAACTCACCTAAGGACTCCCTGAGCAACGCACAGACACAGCTAAGAAACACAATGGTCGCATCGAAGCACCTGCAGGTGGGCAGAGGGGCAAACGGAGGGGGAAAAGGGGACATGCAGAGGCTTGGCCAGCGGGTCCCCGCGGGGAACTCTACTGCTAGGGGTGGGGGGAAGGGAAAGGTTGCTGGAGAGCTATCTAGACCCCACTTGGTCCGCACGACAGAGGAAAGGATGCTCCGAGGCAGGAGTGTGAGACACCGCAACCAGAACTCACTTTGGCCCCCAGAAGGTGCAGACTGGGTCCAGGAGATGCAGTGGCCCAACTTCACTCTAGTCCCTGGAGGAGGGGGAGCGACAGGGCAGTGAGGAGCCACAGTGCCATCGCTACCCGGGAAGGAGAAGGAGAGAGGGGGCTGTGGGCATGTTTCTCAGCCCCCAACCAGCAAGGTCTAAGGGGCCAGCACACAGGACTGACCCCAAGGCTAAGGGCTGCCCAGCCCCGCAGCCCCAGGAAGAAGACAAAGGCTCAAATCCTGGCTGCCTCCTCCTGGGCCCAGACCTCTGCCCATCCAGTATCAGCAGCGAGCACTGAAGCAACTGCAGCAGCGAGTGTCCGGTTAAGGAGCAGAATATCTACAGACAGAGGAGCTGCCAGAATGAGAAATCAGAGACAAGGAGCTGAAAATAAATCCAAACAACAGACAATCACAGTAAACGGGATGGGGACAAGCAACCCATCAGAGACAGAGCTCAAAACGACGATTATAAAAATGCTCAGGGAACTTAATGATCATTTCAACAGAGAGATAGCAAGCATAAAGGAAAACATATAAACCATTAAAAATGAACAAGCAGAGTAAAGACAATAACTGAAATGAAGAATGGAATAGAGAGTCACCAGACTAGAAGAAGCAGAAGCACAAAGCAGTGATCTGCAAGAAAAACCAGCAGAACACACCCGATCAGAACACCACATAGAAAAAAAGAGTCCAAAAAAATGAGAATGGTTTGAGATTCCTGTGGGACAACATTAAGTGTAACAACATTCACTTCATAGAACTACCAGAAGGTGATGAGGAAATGCAAGGAATTGAGAATTTATTTGAAGAAACAATGACTGAAAATTTTCCTAACCTGACGAAAGAAATAGACATGCAAGCCCAGGAAACACAAGACAGTCCCAAACAAGGTGATCCCAAACAGGAACACATGGAGACACATTATAATTAAAATGGCAAAAGTTAAAGAAAAAGAGAAAAGCAGCAAGAGAAATGCAAGTAGTAACTAACTTACAAGGGAAATTCCATTCGACTCTCAGCTGATATCTCAGCAGAAACTTTACAGGCCAGAAGGGAGTGGCAGAAAATATTTAATGTGATGAAACCAAGGATCTACATCCAAAAATAATGTATCCAGCAAGGCTAGCATTCAAAATTGAAGGACTACATAGAACATCAGAGGGACTCCTTTAAGATAGGAGGAGGGTTCAGAGAGTGGGTAAAATAAGGGAAAGGGATGGAGAAGTGTAGCTTGATTGTTACAAGGCAATAATCATGGGGATATAGAGTATAACACGGAAATATAGTCAGTAAGGTTGCAGTAACTTTGTGTGGTATCAGATGGGTACTAGATTTGTTGGGGTGATGGGAGGAGAGCTGGAGGGGTGGGTAAAAAGGGAGAAGAAATCAAGAAGTACAAATTCATAGTCACAGGGATATAAAGTGCAGCACAGGGTATATAGTCAATAACATTGTAACAACTATTATATGTGTGGTGTCAGAGGGGAACCAGATGTATCGGAATGAGGATTCTGAGTTATATAAATGACTCATCACTGTGCCGTACACCTGAAACCAATATAATACTGTATGTAAAATGTAATTGAAAAATAAAAAGTAAAAAAAAAAAAAAGAGTACCTGTTTCATTTTTCAGATAATAAGGGGGAAAAACTCTCCTACATCTGCACAGAATATGTCTATCCTCATTAGATTCATTTGCTCAATTAAATTCAAGTTTCTCTGTCCAAAAGGCATAAATCTGGGTATTGATTTAACTATAAAATCATGGAACTCCCGGTAGTCTTCTAAAACCATTTTACTTGGATGAGCATATAAGCTTTTAAAATATCAAGTTATTCCAGTATTTAATACACATAACTGCTTCCAGAGGGCGAACAGCAATAAGGTGCAGCTGCCCGTTCCATTTGAGACGCTCCCACTGGCCGGCGAGCCAGGGTCCTGCTACTTTCTGGGTTGTTCTTTCTTTTTTTTTTTTTTTTTAAGTGTTCGCTTCTATTTTATTCAGCATGAGTTTGATACCTTCTGAACATGAACCACATCACCCGCAGCCAAAATCAATAACCTATCTAATCAAGGCCCTATAAACTAACAACAGACTCGGTGCTCTGTTCCCATAAAATGTAGTTCATTCTAAGTCTTTCCTTCCAACCCCGTCTGACTCTAAATTTATTATCCTCTTCTGACAAGGTTAGAGCATTGTCTACCAAGAGTTCTAGAAAGATCCTTTTGGGGAGCAAATCAATTACCTCTTGAAAAGGAAAAAAAGAAAGACTGCTCTACGCTCTCCTTGAAATCTTTTTATTTAGCTTCAATTTTCTTTTAAGAGCAAGGATCTCTGCCATGAAGCTCTCATGCAGAACCAGTGACTTCTTTTCAAATAAAAATTACGTGTAAATATTTCATAGGCATGTCTCTAGTGTGAAATGCACAATATGAAAAGGAGATGTTAAAGAAATACTTCCCTAAACCATACCAAACAAGAAATACAAACATTTTCTGAAACCTACGAAATGTGGAACTGTAAGGCACAGATTCTCCTCGCATAAAACGTCATGGGCTTTTGTGGTAGACATCCTGTAAGCTGTGGCTGAGCAGCCTTCACTCAGTAACTGCGCAGGGTATTTGATACTTACGTTTATGTTAAGCTTCTTCCTATGTATTTTCCATCTTAAAAACTGAGGAGGATTTTTGCCTTGAGAGATTGATTATCCATAGGTAGCAATACAAGCAAAACCAAAAGTTTATCCAAAATTTCTTTACTCCCCCAGATCTATGACATTAAACACATTATGCAAAACCACTTTTTACGATAGTGATTTTCCTTCGCTATGTCCGATGCTGAATGACATCTTCCTCCCCAGCTCGATGCTGAGCGCTCTCTGGGCAGGGCCCTCCCCGTCTGCACCATGCAGCTGTAAGGTTTCTATGACTCGGGCAACGCGAGCACGGTCGGCGATGAACACGCAGCTACTGAACAGGATGCGAACCAGTGAGGACAGAACACAGCTGCAGAAGTGGAATCAAGTAGCAGCAAACACACTGGTGTGAACCCCACATGCCAGCCATAGTGAAATACGATCTACAACCCCGTTAGAATAGTTTAAAACATTAAAATTCACTATAACTGTAATAAATAAGAAATGTGCTAGTAAGTCGATGGACAAGCAGAAATGACATGTTCTACTGAGAAGCCTCCTAAGTAAGCCCATGTTAGGGAAGAGGGGCCATAAATGAGAGCGGGTGTGTGCCCGTCAGTGCCGACGCCGCCCCTCGCCCAGCGAACGGCCCTCCTGCGCACGCGCTGACCTCGCCGCTGGTGCTCTCCCGACGGCCCCGTACTTCCAAGCGCTGATCCGGACTGGCTCCGCGTCCATCTGCAGCCTCACGGCCAAGGCGTGCCTTCACTGCAAGTCCGCCCTGACCCAATGTGTAAGCCCTCTTCCTGGTGGTGGAAGGTCCATGCGCTCTTCCTCTTTAAGAGGGGCCCCTGCCGACCCCCGCGCCACAGGCTGTGAGCTGTTTTCCCAGTGGGGTGATGGACAGTCCTTACCTATCACCCCTCTCTCCCTTGTTTTGCTTCAGTCCAACTACACGGCAGCTGGGGGCGGAGGAACTCTGGGTTCAGGAGGCGCTGAGGCTCACTGCGGGTGGTGACGGACCCTGTGCTCCTGAACTCCTCAGGCCTGCGAGCTAATGCCCTAAGACACCTACTGCCCTACTGCGCTGACCTAGGACAGCGTGAGCAGAACACTCTTGTCTTCAGAAGACAGTCTTCCATGGAGTACGTCTGACGTGTAACATGTCATTTTTCACTCCAGAAAACGGCTTCTGCGGGGGCGGCCCTGTTCCCACTGAAGCCGGGATGGAACAGCACCGGGTCTCTCACATCCACATGCAGTTGGTGGCTTTGGTCCCTCTACTTAGCAGGTGGTCACGTGATCCTCCGCATTCAGTGGGGAGATGACATTAGCGCCCCTGCAATGACCGCAGCCGTCTCCCGGATCACTGCGGCCTTCACCAGCATGGCCCATGGCCGTGAGAGAGGGAGCAGCCTCAGTGTCCTAATACAGTCGGTGCTGATGTTCATCTAGTGTCACGATGCCCATTTGTTCCCCTAATAGTCTGGCTTTTGGCAAGAAAGCTGATGCATTTCATTGACCAAACAGCCAAGACACACACTGGGAGAAAATGTGGACCTCCCTGAGAGGAACCTGGAAGGAGCAGGCACTCGGACATGCTTTTCTCAGCTGAATCTCTCAGTCACCATGCTCTCGTGGGCACCTTATTAGGTTTGTGTTGTTTAAACTACAGGGCAGTGTCCACCACATCCAAAGCTATGAAATACAGGCTCAACTGCATTTGGAATATCTGTATTAAATCATGATCTTTCATTTATAACATTTTTACAAGATCATCTTTAGAAGATGCCAAAATTCTACTCAAGTGTTATTCAAATGCAAAAATTACTGACTATATATTCTGTACCAATTACCATGTAGCAAATAACAAGCCACTTATGTTTCCATCCATTTATTTAATATCTGTTACCAGCTCTGATTTAATATCCAAATACATAGTACTGCATTGACCAATATGGTAGTCACTAGCCGTACGTAACCATTTAGTACTTAAAATGTAGCTATTCCAAATTGAGATATGATGTGAGTGTAAAATACACACAGGATTCCAGACTAAGTGCAAAAGAATATTATAGTATTGGTGACATGTGAAAATGATAATATTTTGGATATGCTGGGTTAAATAAAATACATTATTAAAGTTACTTTTCCTGGATTTTTGTTTTTTACCTTTTAAATGTAACAACTAGAAATTTTTAGGTTATGCATATAGTTCACATTTGAGGCTTGCCTTATATTTCTGTTGGACATCTCTGATATAGAGATAAGGTTAGTTCAGCAGTCAACTAAAGCAACTAACATCAAGAAAATATAATAACTTCTAACCCTACCTATCTTCAACATTCTCTTTCCCTAGAGGGTAAGGAAAAGAAGATCTGCTAGACACGGACTGTACAAACTATGAAACTCAATCATTTAGAATTTACTAAATTTTTGTTCTAGGCCAGTATTCAGTGTTAACAATTTTAAAAGAAAATTGCCACTTTTTAAATTGCCACACCTGATTTTGACAAGTTTGGAATAAAGAGAAGGAAACTTCCTTAACATGATAAAAATCATCTATGAAAAACTTACAATGAACGTCATACCTGAAGGAAGTCCCCTAAGATTGGGAACAAGGCACAAATACCTTCTTACCACTTATTTTAAGTGTTATACTAGAAGTTATAGCCAGTGCAATTAGTCAAGAAAAAGAAATAAAAGGCATCCAGATCTGAAAAAAGTAAAACTGGCTGTATTTGCAAATGATATGTCCTATATGTAGAAAATCTTAAGGAATAGACAGACAAGCGTGCACACACACACTAGAACTCACAAGTATAGCAAAATAACAGGATATAAGATCAATATACAAAAATCAATTATATTTCTATATGCAAACAATGAACAACCCAAATATAAAGTTAAAAATACCTTTCACCAAAGCATCAAAAAGAATAAACTACTTAGGAATAAACTTCCAAAAAAAATCCAAAGTTGAACATTGAAAAGTGCAAAACATTACTGAGAGAAAGTGAAGAAATTTCTAAGTAAATGAAAAGACAGTCCATGTTCATGGAGTGGACTACTCAATATTGTTAAGATAGCAATAAGTCTCAAAGTAATCTACGGATTCAATGCATCTCTTACATGTACATGAGGCTCTCCCCCTCTCCCAGAAATCAACAAGCTGTTCCCAAAATCTGTATGGAAACTGAAAATAGCCAAAGCAATTTTGAAAAAGAAGAACAAAGTTGGAGTACTTTCACTTCCTAATTCTGAAATTTACTATAAAACCAGCCATCAAGACACTGGCATTGGCCTAATAATAAACATATAGATTACAGGGAACAGAGTTGAGTCCAGCAATGAATTCTTATGTTTAGTGAATTGATATTTAATAAATATACCAAGGCAATTCCCTGGAAAATTGATAGCCCTTTTAAAAAATGATGCTGGTACAGTAAGCTATCCTATGTGCCAAAAAAGAAAAAGAACAAAAAAAAAGAAAATAACACAGACCCTTACGTGTATAACAAAAATTAACTCAAAATGTATCATAATAGCTAAAACAATACAACTTGTACAAGGAAACAGAAAATCTCAAGACTTTGAGTTAATCAAAGATTTCTTAGATATGACATCAAAAACATAACCCATAAAATAAAATAATTATTAAATTTGACTTCATTGAACTTCAAAATGTTTGCACTTCAAGAGATATCACTAAGAAAATGAAAAGAGAAGTACCAGGCTGGTGTAAAGGATTAGTAAGAGACATATCTGACAAAAGACTTATATCCAAAACATACAAAGAACTCTTACATTCAATAATGAGACCAAAAATTAAAAAAAAAATAGGCAAAATAGACATTTCACCAAAGATACACAGATGCTAAGCAGCACATGAAAAGATGTCAACATTATTAGTCATTAGAAAAATACAAATAGAAACCACAATAAGATACAATTTTACACTCACTAGAATGACTATAATTTTAAAAACCCAATAACAATACTGGCAAAATGCGGAGAAATTCGACTCCTCTTACATTGCTGGTATAAAGTAAACTGGCACAGTCACTTTGGAAAGCAGGTTAGACACTCCACTACATGTGAACATGGAGTAATCCTATGACCCAGGAGTCCCACTCCTGGGCATACCAGGGCTGTCTGCAAAAGCCCAGCCATCAATGCCTCCACTTTTCCTGTTACGTGGCTGGAGACTTTCCAGATAGCCCTTGTACACCCACGAGATAAGAAAAATGCACGTCCACACAAAGACGTGGAAAGGAATGTTCTCAGCAGCACTGTTCATTATGGCCGAAAACTACAAACAACTTAAATGTCCATCAACCAGTGAAGGAATAAGCAAACTTCAGCAAAATTCATGGAATACAACTCCACAGTAAGACGGAATAAACTACAGCTACATATCACAACACTGATGAACGTGAAAAACACTACGATCAGTGAGAGGAGTCTGACACAAAAGACCACGTAGTACATGATTATATATATACTCTATGATTGCATTTATATGAAATGTCCAGAAAAACCAGAGCTCTAAAAACAGAAAGGAGATGAGTGGTGGCCGGGGGGGGGGGCGGCGGGGGGGCAGGGGGAGGACCAGGAGGAGGCACTAACAATAAAGCACACTTTCAGTCTCATATTGTGACGATGAAATGTTCTTCAACTGGTTTATAGTGATGGTTTAATGATTTGGTAAATTTATTTTAAAATTCTGGAACTGTACACTTTAAAAGGGTGATTCATCTGATATGCTAAATGCAGTTTAAAAGTAAAACATATAATCTGGCATGGAAGACCCTACAAAAAAAGTGGTTTCACCCTATCTAGGACACAAAAAGTATAAGGGTAGAAAATCTTAGACTGGAGCCAAACAGATCCAGCTCCGAATGAGACTCTGCCCTGTACCAACTGCATGGCTTGATGAGTGATGTCACCTTTCTGAGATTGACAATCCCCATCCATAAAATAGGGTTAATAACAGTGTCTCCTTGTGAGAGCATCTTGAGATTTAAAGGAGGCAACTAGCTGGCTGAGCAAAATTAAGCGCAGAGTAAGTACACACTAAGTGCTAGCTAGAATTATTAGCTACTGATATATTTTCAAATTACTTCCAGCCTTTTCCAAAACGAGTCTGGCTTCAGATACTTCGGTTAAGTTACTGCCCCTAGACATTCCTAGTTCAGCATATTGGATTAGCATTATCTTCACAAATGGTCTCCACCAGCCCTGACCACCAAAACCACTGATTCTTCAAGCTCCACCTACCCCTTCAGACTATTCCCTTTCATTAGGGCTGCTGCTCTCCTAAACTCTTCCAGAAATTGCTGTCTCCTTTTGTTTCACATGACCCATAAGCACACAATCACATTTTCCTGAGTGTATCACTGGACTCATGTGCTCCCACACTCCTGAGGCTATGGAAGGTGTCACATCACAGGACTATTTCCCTGAGAGTTCAGAGGGAACTTCTAAACTCTTCTTTATCACCATTCCCAGTAGCCAGAGTGGTATGTGGTTTGATAGTTATTTATTCTCCCTGTACCAGATAAACCTTTATGGGAATACATTTACATCAAGGAATGCTCAATGACTGTAGAATCAATAAATCTAAATGTTTAGGAAAAGGTAAAAGTCCTATAAAATACAGTTTTAAAATTCACCCAAGTTGTTGTTACATCTTCCTTGGCTGGTAGACAAAGAGACCTGAATATATTTCTTCTCACCCTGCTTTCAAAAGGGTTAGGCACCCAAGAAAAGAACTCCACAGAAATAGGCAAGAAAATACAGTTAGGTGTGTCCAAAACCTAACTTTAAAGAAATTCTGGACCCTCTGTTCTCGATTTCTCTCAACATACTGCAAACATTCAGCTGCACTTGTGTGGATGAGGCATTGCATTACTACAGTCACAGTCAGTCCTCACTAACAACTTAACAACTCTCCATTCCTTAAAATAGAAAAATACATTGGAAGAAATTTCCCCTTTATTTTACCTCCTATAATTATTACTAGTGAGAAAAATCAGACATTTTCCAGGAGTCTAGACATCAAAATTTTAACCAAAAGACCTGTCTTTCTCAAAGGAAGTAACTGTTCTTGCTAAAATTTTTATTCTTCGGATGATTTCTAAATTGCCCCTTCCTTCTCAAAAAAAAAAAAAAAAAAAAAGAACATTACAACAGATAACGACCTCTATCATTCCATTTTTGTGTCACTTTTGATAGGAGCTTCACTTTCTGCTTCATTCATTAGTCTTGTGTCTATCAAAATCTCTGCTATTGAAAATTTGGGCAAAACGTGACTCGCTGCGCTATTTGGAAGTGGAGGGCAGCATCGTCCGTCCCTGCCTGGCATCAGTACTCAGTGTGTGGCCTTAGATGAGAGTCTCTTACAGGTACTGTGGGAAACAAGGGACCCACCCACCCGCCTCCAGGATGTGCCGAGAAGCACTGGGGCAGGCACACAGCCCAGTGCTCTGCAGGAAGATTCAGCCGTCCCTGTGCTCACTGTGTTTCTCCCTCAGCTCTGAGTACAAGTGGCCCACCCGACACAAATTCCCATTTGTCCCCTCAAGTTCAAAGGTATTGCTGGGTCAGTAGATTTCATTTTTTATTAATTCATTAAGTAGGGAAATGGCCTTCATAAATTAAACCTGGCTCTTTCTGTTTGGAAGGGTGCAGAGGTTTGCCACAGAAAGTTTATTTTAGGTCTTGGCTCCAATACTTAAAGCTTTGAGCAAATCACCCGCACTCTGGTCAGCGGCCTCATCTGCAAAATGGGAGTGAGTTTCAAAGGTTATTAAGCCCTTAAGTGCTGCGCAGATGCAGAGGCTTATGAAATATTTAGTAACTCAGTTCCAGAAGGATGCATGTTCAATATCTGAGGAGCCCTATCACCTACTAGCTCTGCTTTGTCTCACTGTGTGCTTCTGATGGAGCGCCTCCCTGCCCTCCGTCCTCAGCAAGAACTCAGGTCTCAAAACCCATTAGTGCACAGCGAGGGCGGGGGTGGTGGGGGGGAAGAGAGAGAGCGAGGACGGGGGAGGGGAGGGAAGGAGGGAAGGAAAGAGAGCACGTGAGCGCGAGAGCGCTGGGGAACTGCTTTAGAAATACACCAAAACGCAAAGGCGATTCCGTGAGCATCTTGCCTGTTATTACGGCGGAATGTGGGAGCAAGGGGTAAAGAAAGCTTCATTACTTCCCAAGCCAATTTGACTCTCGCAAAGCTAATTAAACACGTCTCGAGTATATAAAATATATCATCCCCGGATAACAGCATACTGTTAAGTTCATCTTATTAAGAGCTTGCATTAATGCTTCTTCAGCATAAATTTTAAACCCAGACAGGTACTGCTGCAGAAGCCTCACAATCGGAATGACCTAAATTGGGGTGACAGAGGCAAAGACAGATCACAAGTGCCTGTCGCAACAAGAAGAGGAATGCGGATCCCATCTCCATTACTGTCCCATGCTAACGTGCTAACGTCACCTTCTGAAAAAGCTGTCTGCCTTGGGCCTGAGGACCACGGGGACGTGACGGCGCAGTAAGGGGCTGCACAGTCAGAGGAATAAGCCCCAGAGAGGTCCTCTGAGGCCTGGGAAACTTCCCAAATGAAGCCCGGAGAGGTGACGTTTCTGAGGGTAGAGACACCGATACCTGGCATCACATTTTGAGAGAAAAGAAAGCTAATATAAGACAGTCACCAGAACTTAGTATTTGAGCACTAAAAAATAAATAAAATTTTTAAAATTAATCAAGAAATGGTATCAATTGATGTGATTGGCCCGTGCCTCTTGTACTTTCTACTACCCGCCTCACGGTCCCAAAGCATCTTTCTGCCATTACCCATCACCCCTTGGAAATCATCCCTCCATCCTGTATTTAAGCCCTCCTTTTTGTTGTGAACTTCCTACCTTTGGGGTACCCCTCTGCATAGGGTCAAAGGTGAAGCCAAGTCCACAAACACTACACACGTCCCCACAAAACTCCGCAAGATCCCGGCAACCCTGAGCTTGACCAGACCAGCTGCCCTGCAATGAACTCTGCCCACCCAACTCCCCTGAGCCTCCAGGGCTTCTGCCATGAACAAAATCAAGGCCACACTTCCTCCAGAGACCAAGTTCAAGGCCATTCGTGCAGATACCAAGGCGCTCTGTCTGCTCCTTTCCCTATGCTCTGCTCCAGTTCTCCACGTAACAGTGCGTGAGAGTCACCTGAGGAGGTTTAAACCCCGCGAGCACTCACACTGATGCCGGCCTGGTCTCTAGTGGCTGGCAAGGCGCATGAGCAGAAACACAGAGTCACAGCGAAGGAGAGCCCGGCCCCCGCGACCACACAGCCTGCGCTCCCCACCTGGCTATGCTAGTGACTTCCAGCATTGCAGGCAAATGGCTTAACCTTCCTGGGCCTCAGTTAACTCTCTATAAGAGGAGGAAAATTACAGATCATTTTTGTAAGGACGTTATAAGAATTAAATAAATGAACCCATGCAGAGCACACAGAAAGCCCTACACAGGGCTGCTATTATCATACTTGAAGATGTAGGACAGTGATTTGTCTATAACAATTAATACTTTTCAATTTTTTTAATTTAATTGAATGTTGTCTTAAATAGCTCCTAAAATTACACTGAAAAAAATTAGCTTCAAGGCATTCTGGTGTCACAAAAGCTTCACCATTTAATACTGAAAACAAACATTTTGATAAAATTGCAAGATGGATCAAATGTCAAGACATTATGCTAAGTCAAGCAAGACACAAAAGGATAAGTTCCATGTGACCCACAGGAGGTCCCTAGAGTAATCAGATTCACAGAGACGGAAGGTACAAATGTGGCTGCTGGGGGTGGGGGGAGTTGTCTGTGGACACAGAGCGTCAGTTTGGGACGGCGGAATGCTCTGGAGATGGCCAGTGGTGATGGCCATACGACAATGTGAATGTATCTAATGCCACTGAACGGTCCACTTACAGTGGTACCATTTCATGATATCCAACCACAACAGAAAACGTTAAAGAGCAAAACGTCACAAGGATATATAATGTACACTGTTTCCCTTGATTGCAAGGTTCCCTTCAATCTATTAAAAAGCCACTCATCTTCTTTCCTCTCTTTCGTGTTCCTCAAATAAAGGCCCGTTTCAACAACTTCTTGTGTTAATTTATGACCTCACTTTTAATAGGTACAACGGGAAACTGACCCAACCGCCGCGACGCCTCAGCGATGCCTCGGTGGGGAGCTGGAGCGTGCAGAGGGCCTTGAGACCTGCAGGGGCCCCCACTCAGAGAGCCCTGCGTGCTCGGGTGAATTTTCACTGACATTGTAAAGTACCTGCAGAGCTGACATGTGATTGATACTGTGACAGCTTTCGCAATCCTCACCCACTGTCAGTGCAACCATCTTAGAGACTGCTCTTGACTTTGCAAAGTCATTTAAAAACAAAAATTGGGGGTGGGGGGTGAGGATTAAAAACTACTCCATTGACATCCCAAGGGCACTTCCAGTGACAGAATAATGGCACTCACCGCGGATCACCCCCTTGGCAGGAGGAAATGTGTGTGTGTGTGTGTGTGTGTGTCTATGTATGCCTGTTCCTTCTGGGGACACGCGTTGCCTCTGCAGCTCCTTCAGGGTCACAAAGGTCCGGCAGAATGCCGACTCTGCATGCGTCTCCGCACCGTGGGGGACACTGCACCTGAAATTCAATTGCGACTGCAAATACGCTGCAGACCAGATGGAACGTGCACATCCTCTGCTGCTGGGGCGGGAGACCAAATAGCTATTTCACATTCGCATTTCCCTTTTCCAATTGATGGTGGCACTCCCCCTGGAACGCCCCCATGCTAACTTTCCAAATCGTTTTTGCTGGAAAAGTCTAAACGTGAAGCAATACCTTCTACTCCACCAGTCACCGTGGGTCCCCTAAGGGTGTGTTTGTGTTGAAGTAAGTCACTGAGTAGCAGGCTGATAGCTTTCTGTCTTCCGAAGCTCACTGACTAAGAAAATAATACACATAAAGGGAGACTATTTCAACAATATCCCAAGGGGAAAGCGGGCTACTGGCACCCACCTTTAGTGATGAGGACAGAGAAGGTTAGAGCGTAAAACACCTTGGGGGGCTACAGAAGATAACACACCAATACTCCATGTTCTGATGAAAAAGGTAAAAAAAAGAAAACAACATGAAAATTGTATTTTTAGGAAAAAATAAGAGAAGGCACCCACTGTCACATCTGATTAGAAGGGAGTTGAGGGGTTCGGTCCATTGGTAATAGATACTGCTCTGAGTATGCACCCCGCTTCACTGCATGAACATCTACAGATGAAAGGGGTATCAGAACGAAGAGTACAACCCGTCCCCACCAGGAAGGGTGTCCGTGCTCAAATCCACGCTGGCAATGGTGACTTGAAACCTTTCCGTAAGTGTTGGCTGACATTTTTCCCTTCATGGTCTTGCAAACTGCATGTTCAATTTCAATACAGAAATATTATAAGATTTGAAGGATAAACATATTTCTGCACCAGGTGCCCTAACCGTGTCTTATTTTATAAATATTTTCACTTTCACCTGCTTAAGAGCAGTATAATGAGGGAAAAGGCTCAAGAAGCACAGAATTATATTTCTGTTTACAATTTTATAAACACAGCTATGCTTTAGAGTCAGTACTACGGCCCGCAGCTGTGAAACATCCTTAACACCCTGTGTCAGTAATGTGACAAGCACCCGACGGCGGGGTCAGCAGGAACCTTGCCGGAGAGCAGCTCAGACTCACAGGGCTGGGCCTCGGGCCACACTGGCCCCTTCTGGCCTCAAGCCCCTCCCACACGCCCAGACGTACTTGGAAGTATAGCACCCCAAACAGTGCCCACCCCTCAAGGGGTCTGGGCTCCAGCTCAGTGGGGCCGCCCTCCATGCTTCAGAGCTGAGAACCCCAATGTCTCCCCTTCATCCCTCCAGCCTTAGGTGTGGTGCCCGCATCCTGCAATGGGTTCTGTGTGCCCACAGTTTCCTGTTGTGATCGCTGAGCCCTCTCATAGCTGCGATACCAGTGCCCTCTGTGACACTCCCTCTGTTGAAATACTGCAAGTGCGTCTGTTTTCCTGACTGGACCCCCATACAGACACAGCAACCATAAATAAGAAAACACTTTTTTATAGGTTTCTGCGCATTCAGGAACATAGGTTACATTTTCAAGTCTAGGCTGACTCAACAAATGGAATACTCATTCACATGACCCCATGTTCTTGGAGACGTGCTGTGTGCAGTCTTCAGGGGACGGCAGCTGGCCACCTCACTTCTTTCCATGTTTCCCATGTTTCAATGTTACATGGACACAGGGCTTCTCTTCTCACATTTAGAACAGTAGGCACACGTAACGCCTGAAACTACGGTGGTGCCATACTTGTACTCGTGTCCTGTAAAATCACCTCCAATTCTGCACGTGTGATTACATCCCAGGGTATTTCTTTGGAACAGTAAAGAGAAGGAGGCTGTTAATCTAATACACCTTTACACACAAGGCATCTGGGGCCAAGTTCAGAAACAAAGCCAAATATGGCTCAACTCCTCCAAGCTTCAGTTCAGTTTATATTTTGCCGTGTTTTAACTAACATCCTATTTCTAAAGACTTCAAGAGGTACATGGTACTTGGACAAGAACTCACTCTAGCAAAATAATATTCTGATGAGTTAAGTGTAAATGATTCAGAAACATTCGAACTATACTTCCCCTAAAACACACAGGGATTTAAAAGTTAATGGAAAAAGTGCTGGCAACTCACATTGCGAGTTTTTATTGAAACCAGGAAGTTTGAATAAACACTAGACGTTTAACTAACTCAAAGTGAAACGGGGTTCACCAGTCCTTAATTGTAACAGTGCTTTAAATGACGAGGAAGCATGTCACATTCAGGTTTCAGACAGAAAGCTTTACTTGGCAGACATACTTCTGTTTCGAGAAACCTCTACAGTCATATTATGGCAACCAATTGAGATATCACAACAGACAGTGAAGTTTTAAACTGTCTGGCAAGCACCATGAGAAAATAACTACCAATTGGAAATTTTTTTTAAAAACAGTGTCAGGAGTGTAATGATTAAGTTTTGAAAGGAAGTTAGAGTGGGGCACATAATTTAAAAAGAATGGGCCTTCCTACAGTGGCTAATAACAAGCTAATCATGTCAGAAACCGAGGCGTGGTGCGTGTCCGGGCTCCTCCTGGACGTCTGGGGCGGTCACGTGGAGCTGCAGACACAATGGCGGGCAAGGAGGAAACGGACAGACTTGTGGGGAAATGTTCATTTCTCCGATGCCTGATGCTTCAATGAAGCTGGTAGCAGGACCAGTGGGACTGCTGTGACCAGGCAGTTAGCATTCAAAGTTGGACAGCTAATTTCACGAACCCATTCTAGAAAAAGTACCTCACTGCTGAACATCACTACGGTCACCTTCAAAGTGCTCCCCTTGGGAAGCTGTGCACCGATGCCAGCGCCTCGTCCACCCTTCAAAGCAGTTCTGGAACTCTTATTCTATTATAAAATGACCATCAGAACTGTCGTCGTGCCAAAAATAATCTCACAGTTAAGTTCACAAACTTGCCACCATGTGCTCGCAAGCTTGTGACACCTTACTGAGTTATTTATACAGTGCTACCAATGTAAGTGCATGGGGGCAAGTTCACAAACTTGTGAGATTTGGGGTATGATGACAGCTCTGATGGCCATTCCAGAAACAGAGTTCCAAAATTGCTCTGAAGGGTGGATAGGTGCTGGCGTCGGTGCACAGCTTCCCAAGGGCAGCACTTCGAAGGTGACCGTGGTGATATTCAGCTGTGAGGTTTGTAGCTTTTCCTAGGATGAGTTCGTGAAATTAACTGTCCGACCTCATAAGACATCATGTGAAATCCTAATGGCTTGAAAAGCCACATCTGGGGTTGCCCAGAGAACTCTACTGAAAATAACTCAGAACAAAGCTGACTGTACCCTGGTTGCTAAGCTTTGGCTGGAATCGGCCACCCTCAGCTCACCTCAGAACTGCTCAGAAGGACTGTTAAAACACTGACTAGGGGGGCTCTTCCCCAAGAATTCTCATTCCATTGGTCTGGGTTTGGGCCCCCGAATCTGCATTCCTAACAACCCCCGGTGGAGCTGACGCTGTGGGCGTGGGCCGTCCTCCAAGGACCGCCGGATGGCGCAGCAGTGTGGAGGGCCGCTCCACGCCACTCCCGACCTCAGCGTGGGCTTGCAAGTGCTTTGTCAGCCTGCCAGAACGGGGGCCGGCCCTTCCCACCACACTCGTCCCCGAACAGACCGGACCGGCTTAGGGAACGTTTGGGAATGTACATAGGCAAACAATTTGACAACAAAATTGTCATAAATACTTTTTAAAAATAAAAGTGGCACACCTACAAAAAGGAGCTTAAATGTAAACTGAAATGTTTTTCATCCCACTTGCCCTTCTGCTGAGAGGTAATTTTAAGAAAGTCAGGTTAGTCTGATATTTCAGGATCCAAAATCTGTTCATCTCAAAAACAGCTGTGACCATACCATTCCTCGTGAGAAGCAAAGTGGTGCACAGGTTAGCCAAGCCACACGGTCCTCACCTTGTGACATCAGCTGCTCGTCCTACCTCTTGTGACTTCACGCAGTCTCAAATGGGATGACCTCAGAAATCTAACTCCACATCACATGTTCTTCAGGAATCACACCTACAAGCTCTTGGGCAAGAGTGTCCATCTCTTGCTTGAAGGTCTCCAAGAACAGGAGACCAACTGCTTTTCATGACAAACACGCTTGATTTCTAGGGTGAGAGAGAGCGGTGCAGGCCCCATGCAGACCCATGCTTCAATAGAAAATGCATAACGTCTCCCCCAACACAGACCCCTTCCCCATCCCTGCACCGTGTGGATCTCCAGGTCCTTCTCTTGGTTCTACTGCTGTTAAGGTCCCCTGACTTTGTACATATCTTGGGTGTTGTTCCCATCCCCATTCTGATTTCTTAAAATTAACCTGCTATAAAATTGACATTTTTTATATACACATCTACGAATCTTAACACAAGTATAAATTTATGTAAACATCACTACAGTCAAGATACAGGACAGGAACAAAACCACAAAAAAAAAACAAAACACTCCTGCACGCCATCCCTTTGTAATTATCACCTTTCCCCAGCCGTAGCCCCTGGCAACCACTGATCTCTTCTCCATCACTATAGTTTTGTCTCATCAATAGTAAGTGGACTAATACAGCACATGGGGCTTTGAGACTGACGTCTTGCATCGGGCTTTGAGAGTCACGCAGCTGTCTTGTGTAGCGATCATGTGCGCTGTTCATGGCTGGGGAGGGTTCCACTGTAGGCCTTTACAACAGTCTGTTTGTCCACTGACCTGTGAAAGGACGTGTGGATTCCTTCCCATTTGGGGTGATCATGAACAGATCTGCTACAAGAGCTCGTGAATAGTTTTCTGTGTAAACAGAGTTTTCATTTCTCTAAGGTAAATACCCGCAGAAAGACTGGCAGGTCATATAGTGTGAGTGTGTGTGTGACTTGTAAGAAACCACTGAACTGGCTCCCTGGGTGGTGACACCACTTTGCATTCCCATCAGCAACGTGAGAACTCCAGATGCCCCATGTTCTCACCAGCACCTGCATTTTTTCAGATGTGTGTGCGCCTCCTTCATACACTCTTGGCTGAATTGTCTGATCAAGTCTTTGCCCATTTAGAAATTTTTCACTCTTGAGTTTTAAAAGTTCCTCTCTGAACCCATGGATTATTTAGAAGTGCACTGCTTGATTTCCACATGTTTGGAGCTTTTTCTGTTATCTTTCTCTCACTGGTTTCTAGTATAACACATTATAGTTACCTTATGGTAATTTACATTGACACCAAATTATTTTGTATGATTTCAGTTATTTTAAACGTGTAAAGGTTTGTTTTATGGTCCAGGACATGGTCTTTCTTGGGTAAGTTCCCATGTACTATTAAAACGGATGTTATTCTGTTGGTTTGTTGGGGTTTTTTGGAGGGTTTTATAAATACCAATTAGATTTCAGTTCGTGAATGGTGTTGCTCAGTTCTTCCAAATCCGTGCAGATTTTTCTGCCTGCGAGTTTTATCAATTACTAAGAAGCAGTGTTAAAAGTCTTCATCCATCACGGTGGATTTTTCTTTTTCTCCTTCCATTTCTGTTGGGTTTTGCTTTCCATATTTTGAAGCTCTCTTGTTAGGTGGATCCGGCACATGAAGGCATGTAGTACAGGGTACTGAACAGGGTTTTCAGTGACATGACAAGATTTGTACAGTGACAGCAGTGCTGGTAAGAGGAGAGAAGAAAGGAGAAAAGCAGGAAGTCATGGGAGGAAGGTAGGGAGTAAATGACAAATCCACATCTGTGCCCACAGCGGGTAGTTGGTGGTCCATGGGGAGCAAGAGGAGATGTGTAATCAGAAATAACATAGATCGTTCTTTTACGAGTACTAACTTGGACTACAGTGTCAAGTGCAGGATTTCTCAGGGGAAATTTTCTTGGAGAGAAATGTGACCTCAAAATAAAGAGACAAACAAACACTAACTGATAAACTTGAAAACCCAAAGACAGTACAATTAGAAGGGATGTGATTTATTCATTTAGGTGAGAAAAGGAAAGGAACTTTGTATGTGCACAGCAGTCCTACTACAGTTTACTCAGTTACAGGTAGAAAGGGGAGATAATGATTTTATACATAGCAGTGTGGTGGATTCATTACAGATTTAATGTTAAAAGTTTAGTGTAAAGGCCAATTGGCCAATTTGCTGGCTATCCCTATAAATGGCCATTTTAATAAATAATGTGTATTGTTTAATGAGAAAAGTGATGGTCAAGGTAAAAATGTAAAACATTCAAATGGGCCGCCTTTACAAAAGGCCATTGCCCTTTCTAAATATTTTTTGATGATTTCTTCTTCCCAGGAAAGCTGCACTTAAATGTAAACACCTAGAACACAATTTCTCCAGCTGCTCAAGAATATCTAAGTGTACTTGGACAGGAGTCCAAAGTTGTTTCCAAAAATGCTTAGCTGGAGGCATAAAGGTCTACTTCTATACTTACAAAGGTCCATGAAGAAGAATAAACAATTAGTTCTCATTAAGAAAATAAATGAAGGGTATGTAAGGCAGTATCCTGGCAGGAGAGCAGAAAACAATCACTACAGCAGAGAACACAGAAAAGGAATTCCTTACGAAGACGTGGGCAAGGCCCAGGGAAATCAGCAAGGAATAGGAGAGGCACTCCCAGGCTAGCAAGAGCAGGGGCAGGAGTGTTTTCCAGAGGGTTCCCTGAGAGCAGCTGCAGGTATAGAAGATGCCCTTGACCCTCATCTCGCAGGTATTTCCCTCCTCTCTCTCAGTCCCCGCCCCCTGCCCTTGGACAAACCCAACAGAAGGGGATTTGATCCATAAAGTTCAGTTTCCTGGGGCCCAGAAAAGGGTAGAAAGGAGTGGAGTGGATTGTGGGGTGTGGGGTACAACTGAAAGCATTAATAGGATAGACACATGACACAAAAAATCTGTTGGGCATATTATAATTGAAATAATTCCACTTGCACTCCCAATCTCCCTCCCTCTCCCTCCCTCTCTCTCTCTCTCTCTCTCTCTCTCTCTCACACACACACACACACACACACACACACACACACATTCACTCACTCAGTTATGGGTCTGACTCATTAAGAAGCTATTTCTAGGTCTCAGTTATAATTTCTTTCACTAAAATTTAAGCCTTTGATTCGCCAAGTGCCAGTGGAAAGTCTGATGTTGCATCAGTCTTAGTATTAGTATTAGTATTCCAAGCCCAGATGTGTCATCACATGGAGAAATTATGTTACTTTCTATAATAATATAGCGTAAGAACTATCCTTGCATTTTGCCCATCTCCTGAACGGATTGGAGTTGGAGTTGGAATGGTCAAGGAACAAGTCTAAAAATCTGAATTCCCTAAGTGTATCTGATCGTGCAACTCTGAGAGCAGCTAAATGTCTCAGTGACTTTAAGTGCTCACAGCTTTAAGTGGTTCCTTCCATAGACACACTAAGATAATTCTGAGTCCTTGTATTTTTTTATTGTCACTTGATCACAATTCCTCTAATGAAATGAAAGCTTCTCCTTGGTGAAACAGGGGCTCAGGCATGCTTAAAACAATTAAATTATGTTTCTTTTGTACAGGTGATTCACATTTTCGTGACCCTTTAACTCCCTCAGGCTTTGGCCCAGGCGAGAACCCACTGGCCTTGCTCACTTCTGAAGGTCTAGCTTTCATGCAGTGCATGGCATGCAGTTGGCATCCAGTGGATATTTCTGAGTAAACTAACGAATGTACTAGACAGACAACATGGTTCTGGGAGGAACAATGTGCTCTGACCAGGACTTTCACTTTCTCACTGTGTGGTACTCTCAGGGAGATGGCATTAACTTCTCTAAGTCTCAGTCCCATCAGCCACAAAACAGGAGTAAAACCCATCCTCGTGGAACTGCCAAAGCCTCGAGAACAACAGCATTTGAAACTGGAGACTGCAAGGTGTTCCAAAATATACACAACTTTTACCACTGAAATTGCTTATCAGACCCAAAACACTACATGTTCTCAAGTACCAACACAAAGGTTCTTTTTCTTCTAAAAAGCACATAGAAAGAAAACAACACAAAGCAAAAAGCACAGAAAACTTTGTGGTCAATAACCAACATGCTTTTGCTTTTGAACTTCACTCTAAAAGTAAATACTTGTATTTATTAAAATTAATGGTTATCCAAGTCTTTGACTCAGCAACTCTACTTTTGGGACTCCATATCCTATAGAAATAAATATGTACAAAGACAGCAATGGTTATAATGACAGAAACAAGTGGAAACAAAGTAAGTATCAGCAAACTATATATGTATGTCAATTATGGGAGGTCTGCACTGTAGAATTATACTTTACATTACAGTAGTCACTGGCCACTTGTGGCCACTGAGCACGTGAAAAGTGGTCAGTCCAAGTCCAGACGTGCTGTGAGTGCAACATATATACCAAATGTGAGTATCAAAGAGAGTATGAAAAATAAGCATGTGTCTCATTTGTAATTTTTATATTAATTATTAAACACCAAAATGGTCAGGAACAAGACAATGCGATCCCTACCATTATAAAATGCCATTGGCCATCCTATGAGAATTAGAACTGATCCTAAAATTTATATGGAAGCACATGAGGCCCCTGAATAGGCAAAGTATCGAGCCACGTGATATCAAAATGCACTACAAAGCTACAATGACCAAAACAATACGGTGCCGACCTAAACACAGATGCACAAACCAACAGGATGGAAGAGCTCGGCCGTGTCCTCGCTGACGCGGTCCATCGGCCACGACAGAGGAGACGGACATGCGCAGAACGGGGCAGAGGTGGTCTCCTCGGGAAGCAGTGTTGGTGAAACTGGAACACAATGAAACTGGGCCACTTTCTCACACCACACACAAAACTAAACTCACATGGTCCTGGGCCGGGAAGAGGCATCCCGCAGCATCTGACCCGGAACGTCGGCGACAATCAGTGGCAAACAGACTCTGTCCCTCCGCCCGGAGAGACTGGAGCCGTTCTCTTAAAGGGCCCGCACACAGCCGCACGCGCTCGCAGACACTCACCGGGGCTCCGCAGAGCAGGGGCGTCAGCTCAAGAGACACTGGAGACGAATAGGGACGAGGGCTGGAGGAGACAACCGCCATCGTCCCCATGCGGAGCCCGCCTCAGGGCTCGTCAAGAGGGGGTGCCATCTTTCATAGGTAGGACCTGCCCCCCAAGGGCCAAGTCTGAGACCTGATTGGTCGGGTATAGTCCACGCGTGCGCACACCACCTCGGTGAGGCCGGTTCCGGCCCCGCCCCCCGTGCGAGTCCTTACAGCAGGCCAGACCACAGAGCCTGAGGCCGGTAGCAACCCACACACCGCACCGCAGCCTCTCCGGGGCAGCTCTCGGGGACCTGGGAACCCGTGGACCTGAGGCAAGCGGTGACAGCTTGCGGTGTCCTCAGGGCGCTTTGTGAAGTCACAGGCCCGGCAAAAGCCAAAACCGCATTTAACATGTAAAAACCACCAGCCACACCCTGTACCCACCTCGGACTCCATCTAGGGCTACATCACTGATGACAGTCTCCACGGGGTCACCCAGCCCGGCCCGTGATGGAGGCTCTTTCAGTGGCTGAGCCTTAGGGCAGCCGGCAGGTGACAACAGGCACAGGGGAGCCCTGGGCCTTTGGCTGAGCTGCCCCAGCCCAATACTGGTGGCAGCAGCCTCCGTTCACAGTGAAGGCCACCCCACACCCCTCTAGGTCCAGCACAGGCAGCAGCCAACCACATAGAGCTGTGTGGCTCTTACCAGGTGGCCCAGGGTTGATCACAGGCTGGTCACAGGCTGAACAGGCTGGTCACAGGCCTGCAGGGGGGGCCCCTCCCAGGAGACAGCAGAAACAATACACCTGGAGGCCGGCCTCAGACGACAGCAGAGCACACCCTGGTTAGTCCCACAAGTGCCACACCCAGAGGCTGGTCTCAACAGGCACAGGGGCCCATTGGGGTGAGGTCCTTCTGAAAGGTCAGCCCCATGCACAGCAGTTTATACACTGGGTGTAGTCAGTCCCCACAATCAGTCAGCCTGGGAGTCAATCCCATCCATTGATACACCAAAAGCGATCAAGTCTCAAATAAAACAGGAGAGCACATAACAACCCACATAAGGAGACACTCCTGGAACTCACACACAGGAGATCAGGGAGACTGTGTCATTGGACCACACAGGACACATACTACATAAGGCCACCCAGCAAAGACTGACATAGGAGTTCTACCTAATACATAGAAGCAAACACAGAGAGGCAGCCGGAATGAGGAAACAAAGAATCGTGTCCCAAACAAAAGAACCAGGGAACCCTCCAGAAATAGAACTAAATGAAATGGAGGAAACTACCCTACCAGAAACAATTTAAAACACTGGTTATAAGAATGCTTAAGGAACTTAGTGAAAATTTCAACAAAGAGATGATAAACATAAAGAAGGATATAGAAACCATAGAACAGAACCAGTCAGAAATAAAGAATGCTATTACTGAAATGAAGAATACACTAGAAGGAATCAACAGCAGATTAGAAGAAGCAGAGGATTAAATCAGGACTTTAGAAGACAAGGTAGCAGAAAACACCCAATGAAAAAAAAGAATTTAAAATAATAAGATATTATAGCTCATGAGACCTCTGGAACAATATAAAGCATGCCAACGTTCGCACCACAGGAGTCCCAGAAGGAGAAGAGAGGGAACAAGGGATTGACAGCCCATTTCAAGAAATGATGACTCAAAACTTCCCTGACCTGGTGAAGGAAATAGACATGTAAGCCCAGAAAGCACAGAGAAACCTACGTAGGTCATGTCTGCATAACCCAGAGGGAGTGACACGCAGAGGGCAAGGTGGAGCCACGCTGCCTTTTAGAGCCCAGTCTTGGAATTCACACAACCACGACCTCCTCTCGGTCCACAGGCCTGTTTCTATGCAATGTGAGAGGGGACTACACAGGGTGCAAATAGCCACAAGAAGCAAGAGGCGTGGGCCCCTCTCAGAGGCTGGCTGCCACACAGCAGGCAAGAGCATTCACAGAGATGACTATGGAGTGGCCGAACTGTAGCTATCAGACTCGTTTTACAGGTAGAAATCTAATTAAAACATTCTAATTTTGTATGCAGCTGTATTGAAGGAAAAAGAATTTATATTAAAAGCATACTTACCTCTAACTTGTCAAATATATGACAATCGACAAACCAATGCTTTTACAACACTTAGAGAACACAGCGTATTTTTTACAAGCAAATTACCTATCGGTATAAGCCACATTAAGAAGTGAATAAATACAAGTAAGGCCTTAGATGGAGAAAAATTATATTGTAAAAATTACCTGCTTTAGCTTATTATTTTCTTGACAAAGTTGTATAGCATAAAAAGTAGGGGGAAAAAAACATCTGATAAAAACTCAGGCCATTAATCAGTACATAGAATATATTTTTGGAAAAGAAATGTGTACGCATAGAAAAAAGACTGGAAGGATACACACCGACATCAGTGGTCTCTCTGGAGTGTTTGGATTGGACACAACTGTCTCCCGTTCGACTTCTGTGTTTTTATGTATGACATCCACAGAGAACATGCATCCATCACTTTTGTAATTTAAAAAGCTCATGTAAAAATTGCTCCTAATCTGTTTTTCTGGCTTGCATTTGTTCTCTCCCCTAAATTGCCTTTTGAAGAATTTTATTTGAGATCCATAAATCATTCTTACAAACGAAGAGAGAACAGGTTACCTATTCTAACATTTCTCCCCGAGGCTATTGGAAGCTAATTGTGACTAGGGGACATAAGAAGCAAATTTCACTCACATTCCCTTACTCTTATGCTCAATAAGGTCAAAGGTAAAGGTTTTGTCTCTTTCTGGTCCATAAAATATGAATTGCTATTTTCAAAGCACATCGACAGCAGTAATAGCTCTTCCTATTCGTCAGTCATATTATCTCATGAAATATTGACGTGATAAAACAGTGCAACTGAGAAAAAACCAACAGAGCACACATTTTATTGACAAATAAATGCATGGGCTTAAATTGTTTCTTACTACATTTATACCTGATTGACATGTTATCGGGAAAATAAAGATTTAAGTTGACCAAGATCAACGATTTCAGAATGATTCTTTAGTGTTCCAATAGATAAAAACACAAATTCAATCCAATCCTAATTCACATTTGGGTTTAGGCCACCTTGACAGTTATATTTATGACAAAAGGTACTTTAACTTTATATGCAAACCTTTTCCCAGCTTTTCTTAGAGAATTCACTTTTTAATTTATGGTACTTCCTCGCTCAAGTCAAGCTTCATTCACTTTCAGATACTTCGGAAAGATGAATAACTGATATTCTCTGCCATTCATGAGTGATGTACTGCCTGTAACTTAGGAAAATAAAACAGGTGGTCAGAGAGAGAGATTTGTTTTAGAAATAAAAATGTATCAAATGCATAAATAATAAAATAACAGTAAATGAGACATATGTCATAAAAACGCTTTCCCGTTTTACTGAGCTTAAATTATGCCCTGGAAGGGATCGCTCGGCCATGTGCATTTAAGAATGAAACACCTTAGTTGCAGCGTATGCTGAATGTGACTATGTGTGAAGGGAAGGCGTGCCCACTAGGTCGTGTGTTTGCATCTTATTGTCGGCAGCTGCTTGCAGCACGTAGTCCTGGGCTGTCAGCGGGGACACCGAGCCTGGCTCCCCGGCGTGTCCGGACCTTCCTCACATCGTGTGTCCTGCGTTCCAAAGCAAGAGTCTGGAAAGAGAGCAAGGCCAGTCAGAAGCCACCGCCCCTTCTCTGAACCGGAAGTCACCCACGTCATTTCGGTCACATTCTGCTGGCTGAGTTCAAACACCCACCCAGTGTGAAGGGGCGAGAGCAGAGCCCTCACCTGCTGGTGGAACAGTGCCTGCATCATGTTGTGAACACCGGCGCCCCCATCTGGGAGAGGGGCAGTAACAGTGCTCACCGCTTAGGCCGCTGTGGGAAGCGCGTAGAAAGGCTTCAAACGAAACCTGAAATGCAGTAAGTGCTTAGTAAATTCCACCTACCAGTTACTAGAGTATTCAGTCACCTTTTGACAACCATACTAATTTGACCATTTGGGAAGCATATATGTTACCAAAGAGGCTATTTTTATTAAAATATTAAACGAGATATGTATAACTCTAGTCTCAAATAAATGTGAATAGAAATTGTTCTTTTCTGTTATTTTTAATGGAAAATATTTATTGGTACCAAGCCCGATGTTAAAAATTTATGTGCACTTGATGCGTACATAAACTGTGTCAGGTAGTTTTTAGAATGGAAAGCTGCTACTACCTTTACCTGCCCTGTGACACACTACTTTCTATACTGCTGTAAATTCTCCACAATCTACATTTTTGGTACTTGACCCTTTGCTGCACTCCCAGATATACCGAACATGTTAAACGCGACCTGGGGTCGTTAGCAGACTCGTTAGTAACAAAGCACAGTGCTGAGGTCATGCCGCACGGCCTCTTACCCCGCTCCCGGTTGAAGGCCGTTCCTCGTCTGGCCCTCTCCGTCTCGTGTCACTCCCAGAACACCACCAGGGACAGGTTTCCTTTCTCAGAGATGTAGACAGTCTCCTGGGGAGAAGGAGAGGGCAACCTTTCCGATGGGGGTTCCTAAAGTGAGAGAAAATAGCCCTAAAAAGAGAGGGACACAAAAGAATGTCCTAATCCTATGACACCCTTATTCCAATCCTCATATTTTGAATTGCCAACCTACTTTTGAAAATACAAAATGGTTTTAAAAAATTAAACTGGTTTCTTTACCCCAGGAATTTCCAGAGCTAATGTCCGAGAATCTCCGAGAAGTGCGGGTGTACATATTTAGCAATTTATTTTTGTTTCCCTTCTCCACTAGAGTTCATCGGGGCACCATTCAGGGGCTGTAGGACGGGGTTATCAGCAAATCGCCAGATGTGGTCAGCTAAGCAGACGGGAAACTGGCAGCTTTGATTTGGAAAGAGAGTGAGGAGAACCCAGGCACTGCCAGGGTCCGCAGTCCCCGACGGGACAGCACTGCCACACCACAGACGGCCGTTCTCATCAGGACGATGAGAACGCCTGGAAACTGGGAGCGGCAAGAAGGAAGCTCCCCGAAATAAGTGTGTCTCGCCCTACACTATTTTATTTGCTACAAACGTCTTCAGGCTGCTGGATTCACTCCGCTTGTGGCCCCTAAAGCGCGTGACTGGGGGCTTTATGCACCACGGCCCCCGCTCACCTCGTACTCCACAGTGTGCGCTGTCATCGATTACATGCGTGCCACGGGCCAGTTCAGGGACGGCACGGAGGGTTCACCCCAACTTGCCAATGCTGGTCAATCGCAGTAGCTTCCATCATTTGGTGAATAATAACTTTTAAAACTAGTGTGAATAGGAAGGGGAGAAAGGGGAGGGGGTGGGAGAGGAGGGGGGAAGCTAGATATAGGGTGATGGAAGGAGAAGTCACATGAGGTGGTGAACTTACTCTACAACAAGCTGACAATGCACTGTGGAATTGTATGCCTGAGACCTATGTAATCCTTGCTAACAGATATCACCCCAATAAGTCTATCAATAAAAATGAATTTAAAAAAAATAATAATAAATGCACAAAATAGTAAAAAAAAACAAAAAACAAAACCTAGTGTGAAACCCTTACAGGACCTCATCCAAGCTTGGTCTGGAAATGGGGCCACTGCCCACCACCGAGGTCTGCTTGGGTTCAGGTGGAGAAAGTGACAACACAGGACCTTCTTTCCTGCCACCTCGCACATGTGGCTCATTAAGTTCTGATACTCAACGATGCTGACCCTAATACTCCCAGGGACCCACGCCTCCCTAGATGCATTCCCACCGTCTCCCCCAGACAGAGCAGTGGACTGAGAGGGGCCTGGAAGCTAATTTTATATATATTCCAAAAGGAATAGAAACCAGTGACATCGTGTGTCATTATCTGTGGGAGAAGCGGCAGTCTTCAGTGATGTAGCCTTTGTCATTGTCCAAAGCACTCGGTCATGTAAGCAGACTACACGTGATCTGTCTTTGACATTTCACAATGTTCTACTTAATTTTACTTGATTAAAATTGTAATATTTTTAGCCCTTTCAACTTGTCACAAATGATCTTGCCACATAAAGCAGAGAGTCCAAATAACAGAGAGAAGACAAATTATTCAAGTGTTTTTAAATTCAAAAAAAGTCTGTGAAACTTCTTTTTCATAGATAGTTGCTATAGCAAAACGCACTAAAGGCTACGTCTACTATACTTGCTTTTAGGCAAATTTATAGAGAACTGGACCCTCAAATTGGCAGGTGCAGGGTTTTAACAGTCTAATCATGAAGCGAGGCTTCCGTGCCAGGTAAAAATGTTCTCGAATAACACTGGAAGACTTGCATGTTTTTGTATATGAGATTCCCCAGCATCTACTGGATGAACTTCCTAAAAATATACATTTCTTCCCCAAATGGTGACGATCTGTGATTAGTCACACCTCTAACTTACAGGTTAGTTCATTTGGCACATATTTCTAGGATATCTACTCTGAGCCAAGCACTTGAATAGAGAGTTGAAGAGAACTACGGTCATTAACTTCATTCATTCATACAGCAAACCTGTACACAACAGGTCTGGGCTGTGCACTGGAGACACCGTGGTGACTGAGACAAGAAACCGTCTGGGGAGACCATCAAATAGCCGCAGTGAGGAACCCAAGGGGTGAGAGAAAGCAAAGCGAGAAGAGTCTGTGGCCTGATCGGGGCTTTGGGTCACTTGGTGGGTCTTCCTGTCCAGAGGCGACAATACTGATCATGGCTCTACTCCCTGCCCTGCCCTCCCTGAGGGTGCTCAGTCATCCTCACAGATGATTCCCTGTCGTCCTCACATCATCTCAAAATGAGTTTGGAAAGCGGAGGCCCTGCAGAGCCTGCTTTCCCGTCTCTGTCCCCCAGCCCGGCCTGGCCCTGCCCTGCGCACACTCAGAGGAGAGCTCTGCTGTCCCCACACACTGGGAGGCCCCTCGGCAGTGTTCAGCTCCGCGGCTCAGGCTCCTGCCCAGATGACACGTGAGCGGTGACCTCACCATGGAGCCATCACCAGGCATGGGTTTCCGAGCTCGGCTGAACACCGGAACTGCCTGGGAGTGGGGGTGGGGGTGGGGCTGGGGGTGCTAAAACCTAAGTGTCCCAGTAAATCGTGATCTAGTAGAGTGGTTCCCTAAGTCCAGTCCCCCAGGCCAGCAGCAGCAGCATCGTCTGGGTGCCTGTTAGAGTCTTGGGCCCCAGCCCAGCCCCACTGAGTCAGAAAGTCGGGGTGGGGTCTGGGGGGCATCAGTTCAGCGATCTGCTCTGGCTGACCCTGCGGGTACCTCTGGGGCACCAAGCACCGGCCTCCAGGTCCTGGGGTCCACGCCCGGCATCCCTGTCACTCAGGTCACCAGGAGGACTTAGGAGTTAGGGATCCGAGAAGGCACGGGAGGCCCCCGGGCGGGGAGAGGAACGCTGTGCAGACGGAGGGGGGAAGAAATCTTGGGGGTAAAGGTGGAGAAACAGGGCGGAGAGCTCGCAGACGGAAGCGTGTGGCTGTTCGCTGCAGTTCATCCAAAAGTTACACTGCACCATTTGTAACAAACGTATTTATCTCACAAAATCCTCCCTTTTTTTGAGAACTAGAAACCTTATCTTGAAAGTCATCTCACCTGAAACCACGTTTGTTTGTTTTTTGAAGGAAAACAGTTTAAAGAACACGTTGCTGAAATATAATAAATATTCTGGGCCAGAGCCTTTTATCTCGAATAAAATACATGGCATTTTTTTCTATTAGTTTTTCTATTTACATTTAATGTTCATTTAAATTAGTACTTTTTTTCAAGTGTTTGTACTATGATTATATCTTTGGTATTTAAGAAAAGCTGACATATATCACATTGAAAAGCCATGCTCAACTATAAAGTAAACCTAGAAAGGCCAACGAAGTTCCTCCTCCTCGTGACGACGACGCTTACGCTTTGTGAAACGCCAAGTGTAAACACTCCGTAACTAGCTGTCGATGGCCCCGGCTTTGCTCGGGCACTGAGCGCGGCGGGCACAGCCCCGTGCTGCCCGTTTGACGTGACTCGCTGCAGGGGAGGGGACGGTGCTTCCCGGACACGTTTTCCTTCTCGGTTTCTGCGAGGTGCGTCTGGGAAGAGGCGAAGGAGCCTGTCTTCCACCTGACCTTGGCTGCAGCACATCCCCGACTCCGCTGACCGCACGGCTGGAACGCCAGCGGCCACGGCCCTGGAGTCGGAGCATTGCGATGCCAATCCCGGGTCAGCCCCCTTAGTCAGAAAGATCTTGGAGTGTCAGCCCCAGGACATGTGCTTCGGTGCGGGGCCCAGCGCCCCGCAGCTCCCGTGGGCGTGCGTGTGCGCACGTGCAGGGACTCCGGCTGCAGAGCTGCACGCTGTCGTTCCAGAGTTGTGTCCACAAAGCGGGCAGCTGCTGTCACCCCAATACGCCACGCAGCAGAAACCGGCGGTGACGATCAACAGGGTACAAAACCGTGTGCAGCTCTCGGGCGTGGTCGTCTCGAGAAAATGCGCATGCCTCCCCAAGGTCAGCTCTCACTCATCTGGAGCCTCTCAGCGCGTTGCCTGCCCAACCTGCCCCCCGAAACGCCCATTCCCAAACACCACCCGTCCCGGGGCGCCGTCCTGAGCCCCTCACTTCTCATGTGTCTTTTGTGACAAGTGTGGGGGAAATGTAGCAAAGAGTTAAAAGTGAATCTCTTACCTCTTTGAACTGTTTTCTTCGTACTCTGTGTACACAGACACACTTTTGATGTGTTAACTCGAAAATCTGACTAGAGAAGAACAAAGCAGCTGTCACTGGAGGGAAGACATTGACAAAAACGTCGCACAGCCCTTCACTGAAGAGCTGTCACACCCTCCCCACAGCGCCGGGGTGTTTATCAAAGGCCTAGATCTGATGCAGGAAATTAAAAATAACAATAATAAACCCGTCCACTGGACACTTATTAAAAGAATCTAAAACTGGATTACATTCAAAATAATGGAAATGGATATTTTAACAAGGTTGTTTTTATTATTTAAATATACATATATTTGGATATCCATGTGCATGCTTTCCTAACCACAAAAATATAGAGAGAATAAAGGTATAAACCTGTCTACACAAAAATGAAAGCATATATGGTTTTCTTACTGAGAGGAACCTTTTAATGCATTTAAATGCTTTTTTCTCAATGTAACTTTCACTTTAATATTAGATATAAAATGGAATCTTTTAAATATTTCTGAAATTAGCTTAAACAAGTTCCTACCAGGCTAATGATTTCTTCACTTCATGTTTGCTCTATTGACTCATAATATTTCACTGAACATCACTCCAGCTTTAAGGCAATATACATGCTTTGCCTGACTCGGTGCATCTCACAGGCTGATGTTAAAATGATGTGTTCTATGTGCTATTCAGCTCAATCCAAACCACTGTATTGCATGGGATTTAATAACCTTTTCTAAGTAAACATGCTATATGTACTAAGAGTGGGTTGTTGTTTTTTTTTTTACACAAAATTCCAATAGTATAAATAGGAGGGGGGAAAATAAATCTATTAAAGACTATACAGGAAAAAACAAACAAACAGCTAAGCAGAGCTAGAAACTGTCCGTGTTCAAACAAATGCATCTCCTTGTATTACATGTTCAGGTCGCTGTGCCCGGTGATAAGACAGGGCGTCAGGCTTGGGACGCCACCTCTTAGCTCTGTCACTCAAGAACTGACCTTACACGGATTCTTTCACTTCCCTGTACCTCAGTTTCTTTGTCTGGAAAACAGGGAAGCAGCTACTTTGTAAAAGCTGTTGCGATGAAAAATGGCAAGGGTCCTGGGATGAGGTTGGGGAGGGCTGCCCCCACGATCCTTCTATACCCAAGAAGGCAGAGGAGACCGAGAGCTCCTCAGAGCCTTTCCCACACTCGTGAATCTTCGTATTCACAAATACGGTTGACGATTTAGAATGCCACAGAATTACTTGACCTGGAGCCCTTTGATGATGAGTATTTCTGGAGCTTAGTATTTCCAAGAACACAGTTTGAAAGGGGATGGGTGAAGGAGTCTAAGGTGCATCCTAGGTGAACAGAAACCCTACTATGACGCACTTGGACTTGTGTGAGCGGCAATGGAACGCGAACTGGGATCTACCAGGTAATTCAGGTCACTGTTGCCTCAGTTGCAAAGTGATTTTCACGGCCAGAATTGACAAGTACACTTTTCCTATGTCGGATGAGAAGAGATCCTCCAGAAAGCAATTAAGTAAATAAATTGATAGGAAAGCTTTTTTATTAAGAATTTGAGATTCCCCGCTAAGTGGTTTATATGCATATTATGTATCAAGTTGGATGGTGGGACAGCGAGTATTTAATTTAGGTCAGGATAAGCCCTAGGTGGGAATTGGGTGGCCGATGAGATGAGTTTGATAGGCTTTTCCCCCTAAACGAAACAATAGAATGATTTGTAAAGGGTTGTAGCTTAAATCCATGATCTCTTGTTTATTTTCAATTCTCAAAAGCCAAAACACTGCATTGAACAGGGCTTTCTCAGTCTCTGATTTACCTTTTCCATCGATGGAGGGCAGGAAGAATTGACGATTAATTTCCCTCCTTTTTGAAAATTCTGTCCCCTGAAAATTCCAACATTGTCAGAGAATCTGATAATAATAACAAGTTCATTGGCATTTCAAACAGATAAGACATGAGGTCAGACAAATATTTTTGCAAACTCATCCTAGGAAAAGTGCCACATCCCTCATCGCTGATTATCACTATGGTCACCTTCGAAGGGCTCCCCTTAGGAAGCTGTGCACCGACGCCAGCGCCCCGTCCACCCTTCAAAGCTATCTTGGAACTCTTTTTCTGGAATGGCCATCAGGGCTGTGAGCATGCCCAAAATCTGACAATAAAGTTTGCGAACTTGCCACCAAGCACTTACATTGGCAGCCCTGTGCACACAACTCGGTGAGGTGTCATAACCTTGGCCATTCCAGAAAAAGAGTTCCAAGACTGCTTTGAAGGGTGGACTAGGTGCTGGCATTGGTACACAGCTTCCCAAAGGGAGCCCTTCGAAGGTGACCGCAGTGATATTCAGCAGTGAGGGATGTAGCACTTTTTCAAGGATGAGTTCGTGAAACTAATTGTCTGAGCTCATATCTATTTTAAACCATTATAAATGTCATATTTCCATTCAAACTTGGGAAGATCACATTTTCAGGTACCAACCAACTATGGAAAAATCCTTCAGACAACAATAACCTCTTAATTGAAGATTTCTCTGAAAATTATTTTTATAGAATAATGTGGGTGTTAGCCTTCTGAAAAACAAAATTACTTTTAATGAAGCAGTTCAAAAGCAGGGCAAGAAGAGAGCAAAGAGTTTCCTTGAGGTTCTGGTGACAGTTTACATAAAAAGATGTTTTATTTTCTCTTTGCAGGGTGTATACCATCATTTTGTCTTATTATTCCTGACATTCAGTTCATCATATTAGCATTTTTGTGGGAAACAAGAAAGCAATTAAGCCTTTTGCTCTGTATTCTTTGGAAGACAGAGATTTTGCTTTCCCTCAAAATTCTCACCGATGAGGTAGATCTGGTCACACACCAAATGCATGGAGTTTAAACTGCAAGAAAGATAGAGCTTTAATAATTTTCAATTATAGTCATTCCACAATCATGTTAGCGAGTCTCATCTAAAAAGTAAATTATTCACTGACTAGGAAATGTGCAAGCTTTGGGACTGTGTGAGTCTCCCATTTAAAGTTTCACTAAGATTCTCCTTGATAAGGTCCTTTGAAAAGATTACATATTTTATACTTTGTTTCTATCCTTTTTCTTCTTTCATGATGCTGTTTCTACTTTTTAATATACTTTTCTAACAACATGGTCGTTATGCAGCAGCCATCCAGAGGGCTCTATTCAGAGTAAGTATTCATTCACCTGCTGCCAGAAATACTGATACTATGATATTTTTTTATTTAGTTTTAAGAATACATTTTTCATTTGAAGCAAATGAAACTGAGAAGTTTAAAAAAAAAAAAAAAAAGAAACTGTCTTTGGCTTTCATTAGAAAATCCGTAGGAAAAAGTCTTTCGTGTTAGCTTCACATTAGCAAATCTTGTCTTTCATGTAAATAAATAGGTCACTTATCGGAAAGTGCATGGAATACAGAAAAACTATACAATCCCAGAAAATACTTTAAATCAAAAACATTATATAACAAAATGGAAAAAGGCCAATGCAGATAATTTAAAAAAGAGCAGCACTGCCCTTCTCATGGGACTTGAAAACAAGTCATTGACTTAGTTGCTGCAGGTTCTCCCTTTGCAATCACGTCGGACACCGCACTCAGGTCAGCGTCAGGTTCTTCGCAGTCCAGCTGCTGGCTCTGCCGCCCTTGCCGCGAATGCGGTTACCCGTGCTGACCTTCACGCCTGAAAGGCAACGCGGCTGTCGCCGATGTTACTTGGTGATTAGATTTGTGCAAAACTCTTGCAATTAAACTCGTGACTGGAGAACTTTGCATTTAGAATTCCAGAACGCATTCCAAATTTTCACAAGATGTATGGGACATGTTCTTGAGTTCAATAGCACATAAATCTGAGCTTTTCATTCCATAAACATCACCGATTTCTCCCACAAACCCAAGCCAACATGTTCAAGATGGCAATGCTGTGGGAAATTTAGAGGCACGGGGCAAATTTAGTGATTTCTGCTGAATATTATTTGGAGCTAATGGGTCTTGTTTGTTTGTTTGTTTGTTTCAGATCTTTAAGGAAAGCATTTGTTTATCCACTTGAATGGGAAACGACATCAAGATTAAATGAATATACCATGGTGTCTGTAGACACGGCTCCAGGTGGAGGAGAAGTCCCTTAGGCCTGCCCCCATCTACTCACTTCACTCATTCGATTTTGCAGGTGCTTTGGGTTCACGACAATAGGACACACAGGCTGTGGCCCAAGTAACGCCCCTTGCTGACGTTGGTAATCGGAAGCACGTACGTCTGTAACAGAACAATAGCGCACTCAAGCACACTTTGGGGACATTTTAGGTGGAATGTTCACATTGCTGTCCACCTCGTGTGAGACTCTCTCTCGCCCTACCCACCGTTACTCCTGCCGGACGCTGCATTTCCGGGACAAAAGCTGCGGAGCCCGCGGTCCCCCCTGTCAGCATCTGTCCGCACGACCTCGTTAAAGTATGGTCGCTGGCGTCTTCACTAGCTTGGTTTCATTTGCATGTTTTAATTATACTCAAGTATGGATTCATACATGAATATTGGAGAAATTATTTTGTATGAAATTGTTCATGAAGCATCTTCGTAATGTTTATTTTAGAGCACCTTTTGGAAAGATCCTTCCTGAAGAAATGGACCTAGACCTAAGATAGTGATAACAGGCATAGTCCGAAGGGTCCAAGAGATAGCGGTTCAAATTCTGATTGAACCACTTCCCAGCAAGCTTTAACTTAACTCCTCTGGACGTCTGTTTCCTTTTCATGGAAATGGAGATAATAATAGGAGCTACCACCTCTCGGATTACTGAGGTGACTAAAGGAGACAAACATCTACAGTCCTCAGGCTAGTAGCTGGAATACAGTAATTAGTTAATGAATTAAACTAATGAATAGCAAATTATTTTAATGAATAATCAGAAGCAATAAGTCATCTTTTGCAATCTTGTTACAGTTTATCTGGGTCATTTCAATAGAAAATTATGGTCTCATGTAAAATTCAGGCTCCTTCAAATCCAGTGTTGTATATTTGATTCCATAATTTTCTGTATAATTTGCGTGGTCCTGTTCTTTTTCTCTCTTTCTCCCTCCCTTCCTGTCTCTAGGGAAATATTGACACAAATTTCTTTGATATGACAAGATTATTGTTAGTGACTATAAAAATGCTCAGCAAAAAACATTTTTTAAAAAAGCACTACCTGCCAATGCTAAAAGAAAAAAAAATGTCCTAAAGGATGCAATATCTTCAAGAGAACTTGAATATGTATTTAAAATCTCAACTTGAATAATTAACGCCTTTATAAACAATGACACTTTGAACCCCATATTATGCTGTTATCACAGAGACTGTTTATCATCTGTACTTGGCCTTTGTTGAAAATGTTTCTTAGACATCTTTCCCAATGTTTTGATGTCTCAAAAATTCTACTTTCCCCTGACTTCACTGTTCGGTCTGGAGATATGAATGAGGAGGGACTGAACGGAAGCACGAAGGAGCATGAAAATGTAAGCGGCACCTGTGAGACGACCGCCACTCACTGTCGCTTACATGAGTCTCCAACGAGTGCATAGACAGACACGCGACTAAACACGCGTTTAACTCACGGGGTTTGATTCCTGTTTGCATAAGCCACGGATATCTGACCACTTCCCTTTCCACTTTTATTTACATTTTACTCTATTTACAAAGTGGTTTAGCTGGAGGAAGAACATTGCTCAATATCTTCTACCAAAGGAACGTCCGGCTAAAAATACAGAAGCTTGGTGTCCTGTCAGTCCCTCGAGGGCCCGTTAGAGCATGAAACAGGGTGGCACGCTCATGGTGATGCCCAGCAACGTGTAAAGCAAGCTTCCGTTTTAAACATCTTCATCATGACTGCGCACAAGCAGAGCTTTAGGCCCAGGTGGTTCGCAGGTGAACCAAGGGCCCAACCCTGCCACGTGCTTGTCTGATGGGCAGCAAATGGGCAGAATGAATCGGCACCTTCAGTTTCACCCACGTGCCAACTCCACTCTCCTCAGGGAGCGCTGAAGTCGTAGCTCAGGCTGCTGTGACACAACGCCACGGCCTAAGTGGCATAAGGAGCAGACATTTATTTCTCACAGTTCTGGAGGCTGGAAGTCCAAGGTCACAGTGCCGGCAGACTCAGTTCCTGGTGAAGACCCTCTTCCTGGCTTGCAGACGGCCGCCTTCTCACGTGTGCTCACCAGGCAAACAAGACAGAAAGCTCTGGTGTGCCTTCCCCCTCTTCTGAGGGCACTAATTCATCATGGGCCCCCGCCCCCCAACCTCATCTAACCCTAATGACCTGAAGGCCTCACCTCCAAATACCATCACAGTAGGGGACAGGGCTTCAACATACGAATTTTGGGGCACACAAGCATTCAGTCCCTAACAGCTGTTTCAATGCATCAATGAACCAAATCTGACTTTCCAAACTCAGGGCAGGAGATGAACTCGCACACTTCGCTTTTCATTTACGAGTGCCGCGGGCATAGCCCGTAAGGCCAGCTGTCTCCTGATCATTTAAATCGATAGTGGAGTAAAATATAAACAATGATTTCTTCAGATAAATATGTAGTGAGATTTGATTATCTGCATTGTCTACATTTTTCAAAGCCATCTAACATGGCCTCTGTAAATACATTGATTTTATATAACATAAATTTGGTTTATGGGCAGTTATATGAGTATAACCCAGGCTATTGTCTATTCTGGCTTTTAAGAACTATTGCATGATCCAAATATCAACAGCCTAATAATGTGGAAAAATTGATTTAAGGAAAACAAAAAGATAGATTTATGTCACAGCTAACTAAGGCTTTTGTGCATTTAAAAGTTCTATTTTATCACAAATTACAGGTGTAGTAAAACTTCATAATTCCAGAAACAATGCCAAATGCTGCTGTATGTGTCCATTTTGCTCTAAAAAGAGACCTCTATGTCCTGTCATGTGTTCTATTTTCAGCCATCTGTGGAAACTAATCCTGTGGTGAACACAGATCAGCAGTTCCTCCACTTGATAGAACTGGTTAAAATACTGGGAACCCTGCATCCAGTCACGCTCACTTGTCATTACTTCTTGTTTGCAGGAGGCGCTCTCTGCTCCACAATATGTGCCCGTGACCTTTGGCATCTTTCATGAGAAGGAAGTGTCAGTAACCCCATTAGGAAACCAAGTCCACTCTATCCAGCTGGTGATGTCACATTTAAGTTCTGTCCTTTGAAAGAGGATAGAACTGGAATTTTTAAAATCCATGTAAATGTCAGCTGGCAAATTTATTCATGTATATTAATTGTGGTTGTTAAGATGTTTGGATTTATTTCTGCCATATTATTTTGCAAATAGAAAATCAATTCCTTTGCCTTTTGCATATCTCCCCTAACAAAAAAAAACAGAAACAACAACAAAAAAACCTTAAATTTTTACCCTTTCTTAACAAAGCGTGGTAAAATTTTAGATGTTCCCCATGACTTCTGCTCATTCGTGTCTCCATGGTACAGTACTGCAGCTACACTCTGTTTTCTACCCACTACCCATTAGTCTGATTTCAGGGAAAAACAATAGAAGAGGAAAATGCAGGGTGGAGAGAGTGAGTCCTTCTCCAAACATCGTCTCTGTACCCTTTGCCCGGGGGCTGATGGGACGGAGGAACTGCTTTGAGCACCTCTATCTGCAGGTGGCCCACTTAGCATGGAGAGTTCAAGGACCTGACGTCACCGGGTAGAAGCCTGCTCCACGCAGCAGGGACTCAGGGATAATGGCTGTTGGAGAAGAGAGGAGAGCCCTGGGCATGGTGCGGGGCCTAGCCTAGGAGAATGACCAAAAAGAGATCAATCAGTCAATAGGATGCATTCCTTTGGTGATGCCAATGGACTGGTATTAATGGTGAGTGTCCAGTAAAGAGATCTCTTCTGGATTGCCATAGCAGAAGTCTGTGGTTGATACAAGGGTAGCTTTGAGGGTATGAGGACAAGATCTTACCCCAAAGAGAAGCCAGAAAACTCTAGATTGTGTGTCATCAGTGGAGGTAATATAGCCTCAATAGGGCAAAAATTGATTCTTAAAATCTTAGAACCAAGGGCCACAAAACTTAAACAGATATACAATATACCTGTAATATTGCAATATTACAGTAGGGGAGGGTAACAATGAGGAAAACATCTAAAAAAGACTCCTTTGGTGGGTAATAATAAAAAAGAAAGGGGTAAAAGACACTAGTAAAGGTAAGTTGTGCCAGGCTTGATACTGGCTGAGCCCAGCATTTACAGTGTCGTCCCTCTTGTTGCTATGCCTGCAATTCCCATGGACTGCCACTAGGCTGCAGTGTTTCTACTAAAGCCACCTAACTTGAGCAGCCAGGCAGGCCACAAGCCTGATCAACAGACTGAGCGATTAGCATATACTATTTATATTAGTTTTTTTAATGAGAAGGTGCTCTTTTTAATTAAAACAGTCTAACACAACCACTGTTCATAAACATTAAAGTGTAAAGAACAAGAAGAAAACACATTAACTCTAGAATGGTACCTGTGACTGATTTTCTACTAGTGTTCATTACTGTATAAATTAAATGTAAGGGTCAATATAATTGTTTCTAACATGTTTGAGCGGTTTTAAATTACACGGTGTGGAGTGAACTCAGAGTGAAACTGGTGATCCAGGAAGATGTACCAGGTCCCTCCTTCCCACCGCACCTAACACACTGCAGGATGCCCTCCTCTGAGAGGCGTGGTGGATTCCAGGCGGCACATCTCTGCGCTGTCCCCGCATTGCAATTTACAGACAGAGCTGCCTCTCGGAGAGCGTGACACGGAACCCTCCTCCCCCCGGCCCTCCCTCCACATCCTGTCAACTCCCACAACAAATCTCTCCTTCTCTTTATAGTCTCTTTTTTAGACTATGAAGAGAAATTTGAGGAGAATTAAAATGTTAACTTACACACACAGAAATAATTCCAACGTAAAACAGCTAAACAAATTCTGGAAGTAGAACTGAGAACAAGTGGGTTGGGTAAGGACAGGCCCCTATGCCTGCTGGACACCTTTTTTTTTTTTTTTCTTTTTTTTTTGCCTTTTGGTATGTGGGTAGCTCCCTGGCTGGGAACCGAACCCAGGCTGCAGCACTGACAGCACCAGAGCCGAAGCCTTAAGCCACTACACCACCAGGGAACTCCCACCTGCTGGATATCTTAAAGCCCCAACAGCATCCCCTGCCTCTTGGGGTCATTCCAGCTGTCACCCTAACTTTCCTTTCCAAGGGTGTGGTCAACCATGTCCCTGCATGAAACCTGCATCTCAGCCAAACTGAAGCTATTCCAAATTTATCAGCCCCTTTTTCTATCACATATTTTCTCTATCTTCTCCCCTCCCTTTAATACGTTCTCAGCTCGCAGGCTGTTCACACCCCACAGCCTTATTTCTACGTGCCCAGTACTAACCGATCAAAGTCTACTTTACCGTATTTTGCAGTGTATAATGCACTCCCTCCAGTGTAAAAATTTTTTATATAAAAAAAGATTATCATATCCCAGGGTATTATTTTGCATACAGATATCTTTATTAATTTCTAGACTTAACGCTTTTAACTCATATGCATAAATAAAAGAATTTAAAACATTTATATGGATACAGAATTAGTACTGTCCTTGTACAATGCAGATCCTTATTTTTCCCTCGCAGATTTGGGCAAAAAAAGTGCGCATTATACATGGCAAAATACGGTACATGCTGCCTTCTCCAGAAAGACTCTCCTGGGCTCGGCCATTAGAGGAGCTTTCTCTCCTTCCTTTGAATCCAATTAACATTTCATTTGAGTCTTTCATATGTCGCTTAAAGTAGTCTCCGTTTTACACTGGTTTTCACGTGTACGTGCTGAGTGTTACCCCCCTCCGCCCACGGACGATGGAGTTTAGGATGCCTCGATGCGGACGTGGGCCTTCTCCAACGTCACACTTGCACACAGCCCTCTGGCCAGCACACCGAACCCCATGGGCGTCCCACCGCGGTAGCAGCAGAAGCTGCTCTGTCCACGGCTCCGGCCGAGTAAGTGGGTCCCGGACGTCCCTCTGATTACCAGGCTCGTTTGCAATTCAATGTGGGCGCTTTGTAAAAGAGCTCCTCGGAGGGGGAGGCAAGGGTTTTCCTGAACCACTGACAGGCAGCAACAAACAGCAGCAGGGATGGATGGGAAGGACCCTACTCTAGGAAGTTCAAAGGCTGCCTCCACCCGCATGCAAATCCCAGGCAAGCTCACCTGCTGGTGGTAATCAGTGACCAGAGCTGAACCCTGAGACTCCTCCCTTAGGTGGAAAGATGTGGAAGGCCTCCAAGTGGGGTCCAGGGCCCTCCTGCACCTGGGGGCTTGTTAGAAACGCCAGGTCTGAGCGTGCCTGTGCCCGGGCTCAGGTTGGCACTGTAGCAAACACACAACAGGAGAGCAAACGTGTGACCTGCAAGTTTAAATAGACATTGATTAAATTATCACGTATTTACTGCATGAGCACATCATAAAAACTTAGTATATTTAACAGCATTTACAGTTAGGAAGTTTACTGCACACAACATAAGCACGCACGTTTTTTAAAAACGGCGTTACCGGACGAAGTCACCGTTTCTCCCTTTTTGCCTTCAGCCCTCCAGAAAGCTGCAGAGAACGCAGCCCCGACCACCTGGCTGTTTCGCGAAGTCTCTTCTGTGACAAACACTAGGAACCAAGGTGGCCGCGTTGGAAGGCGCGAGGCAGCACCCGGGTGGGGCTGGGGAACCCCAAATTGTCCGATTCGTGTCCCGAGGGGGCAGAGGGGCGTCTGGCTGCCGCGTGACCCCCGAGAGGCGCGGCAATACGGTCTCGCCGCCACGCTGACACCCTTAATTACGGCTTTTGAGCTCTGATGCTCTGACACATAAATAGCTGGAGATGTGCTTTTGCGTTTTGTGCACTTGCAAGTTGGAAATGTCAGCGACTTTCGTCAAGACTGAAATGGGGTCCAATTTGCTAAAACCGCCTGGTGCGCGCCGAGGCTCCGCGCCCTCCCCCACCCGGAGCCCGCCGCGCGAGGCCGGCGCCCCGTCGGGGTGTCGGTGCGGAGGGGCGCCCGCACCCCACCAGAGACCCTCTCCGCGGAGAGACGGGCTCCGCCCGCTGTCCCCGGGGCCCAGGGCCCTCTGCGGCCCCGCGCACCCCGACACCCAGGCAGGCTGGCGGCAGGAAACCGGGGTTTGCTGTTCCCGGAGTGGGAAGGAACGATCGTCCTTCATGTCGGAAAGGCAGTGCGAATTGGTCAAGGCAGAGGCGGCCTTCTCTTACCACTCAGCCTGGTCTTGGTCACCGGACACAGTGCCCTTGACCCTGTCACCAGCCTCTCCCCGAGTAAGATCCCGGACCAGGTCAGGCCCTCTGCAAAGCACTCGCGTTACTCTCTGCAGAGACATGCTTTGATTTCCGTTTCCAGTGTTGCTTCCGGTCTTTACAGCCCTTCGCCTGAATCTGTCTACAAATACTATTGTAAATAGTTACACGTGTCAATGTCTAACCACTGTGCTGCACACCTGAAATTATTATAAAATAATAAGTGAGAAAAAATCACAGTTAATAAATAGTGCAGCAATCAACTCACGATCCTCTCCTTCTAAGAACACTGGGTTTTCTGTTCTGCCACAGATGCTATGTCATTTCTAGCCGTGCATTTCTAGAAATCGAGGACAGAAAGAAACACTTAAATCAATCAATAGAACAGGATGAAATGTGGAGCCTTTATTTTCATGCAAATAGCCTCAGAATGAAGGTCAAAACATAAAGATTTAATGACTTTAATTGTAAAAGAATTAGAAATTTCATTAGTAACTCACAATTTAATAATGCTCATTTTTTTGCAAGAATGGGTGATAGTTACAGGAAATTACAGCAACCTCTTAATTTCTAAGATGAGTTTTTCAAGGGCGTTTCCCTAAAGATTGGGTGCCTTTTTCAGCTGACAGCAAGGGCGGTGGAGTAAGAATTTTCACCATTAAGGAGTTTCTGATCTTCAGAGCCATCTACACCACGAGTGGGCCACCTTGCACAGTCGTTAAGTTGAAACTCATGACAACTTGTCAAGGACATAACAAAGGAGACTCAAAATCTTTTAGGGTGATAAACTTTCTGAGACTGTCAGGAACGACACAGACATCTTCTGCACAAAAACGTGCCAATTTTGGCACACGTTGGGGTTAGGAGCCCGGCTGGGCTGGCTGGGCTGGGTCTGCGCGGCAGGCAGACTCCCCTGCGACGAGAATTCCACGCCCCTCGGTGGAGACGACATGCAAACTGGGAAGACTTCCCGGGGCTTTGACCCGTCTCCCTCCCTCAGCCTGGTTTCCAAATACACGGGGACAAAAGCAGTTGCAAGCTGGAGTCTTTTGTTTGGCCTACAAGATGATTGATTCTGCTTTTTCTTTGTTAATTTGCTAAATCAAGAGCTCTCACATTAAAATTCAGATTCCTGACTTCTGATGGAAAAACTCCAGCATTCGGGTAACCGTGGGCCTGCATTCCAGTAGGACCCCAACTGGAGGTGCTGGAGGCACGTGGGGGGACCTCAAAGCCGGCCCTTGGTGGGCCGTGCGGGTTTGCCCCAGTCCACCCTACTCGCCATGGCCACGCTCAGCCTGCTTCACCCATTTATGCGTCTTATTCCACAGAATGCATGCAGTTTGCAATCCTTGAAATAGACGAACAGTTTGGGTTCAAAAAATTTCCTGTCAAGGGCACTGAAATTCTTGTTCAACCGTCGTCTCTCTCAACATAGAGACACGATGTTTAAGGGAGGGACCAGGGCAAGCTTAGCTGAGGCCAAATCATATACGAGAGCAGAGAAACCTCTGTCTTTTGCAGTCAGAGCCTGAGAACCAAACACACCCGCTAACGTCAACCTCGTGCTCAGTTCTTCCCGATGACGACAAAGACCCAGCTAGCATGCTTTTAGATCAGAGACCAGATGTGGTTCTTTAAACCGAGATCAGGCTCTCCAAGCCCAGTGACTGTGAGCTTGAACTCAGAGCTGTCTGCACAGGCAAAGAGGAGGATTCTCCCTATATGCCTTCTTCGCCCTGGAGACGGGAACACCCAGCTCATCGGTCAAGGAGGACAGAAGGCTCCAAGGAGAAGGAAGTCAGCCGAAATGGAGACCACCCCCCCCACCCCACCCCACCCCCCACAGCCTGCAGTGGTCTTTCTACTCAATGACAAACTGGGAATCCAGGGGTATACAGAGAAGTGATTATAGGTGCTCATTAAACTTCATAGGACCCCCACTTCTATATATCACATATTGACAATTTTCACATAGCGTTCAGATGCCACATTCAAGTGTTTTTACATCAGCTATGTCCAGCAGTCTCACGGTGGCTTTGTGACACTTTATCTGCGTGGTCGTGTATGGCTGCTAAGTGAAAGCTGTATTGGTTCTTGCCTGATTATTACTAAGAACAGAGAGGAACACAAAAAGATGAGATGCTAATGCTAGTAATAAACATTGTCGTCTGAACTTGATTCAAATAAAACCAAGATGGAATCACGAAACTTCCTGAAAGTGGAGATTACCTCGATTGAGTGCCCACTGCACTCAAGCTACACATTAACTATGAAGGAAAAGACCTAATTACAGAACATATAGAAAATACTGAAAATGTATTGAAGAGAGGAAACAGTACATGTAGGTTTACTCCTAATACCCTAGTACTGGAACCCCCATAATCTTCATTATTTGTATTATTTATATTATTTGTATAAACCCTCATAACTTGTAAGTAAACAGTATTCAACTTTTTTACTTTCTGCATTTCGTCCATGTTTGCAGGAGGACATTATGTATGAAGTCAGGGAATTATCATTTTAGTCTTGTTATCAATTGATTTTTTTAGCTTGTCTGTTTCCTCATCTGTCAAATGAGGAACTCCATCATCCCAGGCATGGTGGGGGACAAAATACAATAGTAGACATCGAAGTGCTTGGGAAAGGTAAAATACTCTGTATCTGTAAGGTATTAATACAACAGGATGGTGTATGGATACTTACTGTCTCACATAATATCTCATAAACAAAGAGATTACATTTTTCTCAAAGATATTAAAAACCAAATTACATGTTTATTTTATCTCTATAATTCTTTTTTAAAGATTCTTTTAAGTTGTTCTTTCATTAAAGAATGCTCCAAATATTTTCCCAGGTAAAATGATCAATATGCAAGTTAGAAAATAGGTGATTACAGTACATTCTCCATTAACCAGAACTCAAGCAACCAGTACTCTCAAGCAACCGGCAAAAAATTCTTGCCAGTTGCTTGAGTTCCAGTTAACTGAGAGTGTTCTTACATCTATCCACCATCTACCGATCCCCATGGGTGCTGGTTAACTGAGAGTCTACTGCTTTTAAATATTGGTTTACTTCCTCCATCCTGTCATTTGTTACTGTAACACTTATAGCTTTAAATATTAGTCCCATCTTATTTATAACAACATTGGATAACACCACTCATTTATCTACTTAAGAAAGGCAATTTAGAGGTGGGGTAGCTACAGTGATGGCAATTTGTCATTAGCAGCAGTTCTAATTAAATAGCCTCACCACACACTATTGCACTATCTTGTGTATTTTGTCTAAGACTAAATATCTTCTAAACCATACTAATCAACCAGATAAAAAATTCAGCTGCTTATGAAAGTGAGAAAATAGTGATTTACATGTTACACTTTAAAAGCTTCATCAAAGCTGTAATAATCTTGTTGGATAAACAATGTGATTCTTGAGATTAATAAGAATTTCTAAATATGAACAATATGTACCCTGAGGAGAATATTATCTAACAAGGAACTGATAAATTATGTTGGGCAAATAATCTGCATACTAAAATATGTGTAACGAAGACAGGAAATTAAATATTGAAAAGTGTAAATAATACACAGTTTGGTGTTGGAATTTTTTCCCCTTCAATTGGGTTAAATCCAAGCTTTAAAGTAACAGATGTCCCAAAGCATGTCCTGGTCACTTACACATACAAGACAACAGAGGACACTGACAGGTATCTCAACCCTAGGTTCACATCGAGCCAGAAACAGGAAGTTCTGTGAAGAGCTCCACTTGGAACTGACACTTGGAAAAGAATGGAAGGAAACAGTCATGAATTTTATTTTTCTAGATTTTTCAAGAACTCCATTTGGGGCTTTTTTTTTTTTATTTGAAGTGGATAACTGCCTTTGAAAATTAGAATAAAATACTGCTGGTCCAAATGACTACAAGGATATAGAACTCAATGGAAATTCTTCCTGCCAAGACTGTATTAATCAGAATGTTTACACTGGACCTGGACTATGTACTTGAGCCTTGGCTGGAAATTCCGCCAAAAGGTCACCTCACCACCCATTCCTGGTAGGCCATTCAGGGAAACTTCACCAGAGCCAAGCGTGTGGGTGGGAAAAGCCATCAGACACTGTTTTCTTCCTCAGGGTGGTTATTGCTAGGAGGAGAGAAGCTGGAGAGTCCTCCTGGGTCGGAATAAGGAGGTTGCAAGCACAGGGAAGAGGCATGAGGAATGGAGTAGAACGTCCCAGAAGACCGGGTGTGAAAGAGTGATCAATGTTAGCCAGGCAAAGGATAGGCAAGTGTATTCCGAACAGAGGAAACAATATAAACAAGAACTCGAAGGGATGGGGCATATGTGCCAAAACAGGAACAGGAGGGACAGTGTTCAGAAGCAAGACCATTGGAGAAACTGAGGCCAAGCCACCCATGTCTGCACTTGCCACGTTAAGAATTTTAGATTTTGACCAGCAGGCAATAAAGAACAAGCTTAAAGAAGACAGGAACAATATAACTGACAAATGATGGGTATCTTCAATATATAAAGAACACTCACAAATCAATAAAAAGACAATCCAGCTGAGAAATGGACAAAAGTTATGGAAGGGCAATTTCCAATGACAGAGCCTAAAAGACCACAAGAACATTTTTCAAGCTATTTAAAGATATTTAGTTTTAGTAGCAATCAGGGGGGAAAAAAGGGTGTTAAAACATAAGAAGGTACAATTTTAAACCCAGCAGATGTAAAATTCTCACAATACCACGTGTAATAAAAATGTGGGGCAGAGCTCACCCACTGTGGAAGGGGAAACTGGTATAATCGCTCTAGAGAAGAATTTGGCAATAATCAGTAAAAGTGTAGGATACCAATACCTTTTGATCCAACAATTCCTCTTCTTGTAATATACCTTAGAAAGAAGTTTCATATGTGTATATAAATACGTAAGGATCTTTATAGTAGTTGAATTTATATTTTAAAAACATTATATAAATGACTTAAATGTCTATCAATAGGAAAATAACCCCCAAAATGCGTGGTATATTCATAGAGCGAAACACTGCATTGAAAACGCACCAACAGCGCGCTTCCCAAAAACAACACTGCACCCCAGGAAAAGAGACAGCAAATTCCAGGACCCTTGTCTGCAGCCACATAAAGCGCTTCCCACGGAGTCATCCAGATTGCTTGGAAGCACGTGTGCACGAAGCCAAACGTGCAGGCGGGCGTGGAAGACACGATGGTCCCCACCGCACTCAGGAGAGGAGCGCTGCACCCGGTCGGGGGACGGCCTGGAAGTTCCCAGGGCAGCGCGGTAGGGCTGTCAGAGCTCATGCTCACGTTCTTTGTACGCTCTTACACGTTCCATGCGCTTCACAGTAACATTCAAAAACAAGACGAGAGCTGAGCACGCAGAAGTCCCCGGTGACGGGGGAGGACAGGGGCCACAGGGGCCGGAACCCGTGTTATTGGCGACGCTCCTGCCACTAAAGAAATGACACGCAAACCTGCACTTTGCAAGGTGGGACGGACAAGGGGGTGACTTTACCTGGACTTTGTCTCCAAATGGACGCTGCGAGGAACCTATATACAAAGAAAGCCCCAAAGGGGTACATGTGGGCAGAGGGGACACACCTTAAAGCTGGGGGACACAGACCACTCCATTGTCACTCAGAAGTCAGACCAGTCCTCCGTCGGGAGAAAAAATAAAAAGCTAATTTAACCTTTCCGCCCTTATCCGTACTTACTACGAGGTGAGAATAACACGGAGGACGCCACGAGGATTAAGAAACGCGCCTCCCGGCCGCGCAGACAGAAGTGTGCCCGCAAGGGCTCCGCCTCCCGGCCCGAGGTGCCAGCCCGCCAGCGCCCCGCCGCCCCGCCCCGGGCCCCCGCCGAGTGCGGGGCCTCCTAGTGATGGCTGTGACGGCGCACCGTGAACTTGGGGCCAGGTCTGTGTCACCCAGGAGCCAGTCACAATGTAATCCCTGCGAGGTGAACGACACAAACTGGGTGCGGAGTTTCAATTTGCCTCGATGATTCCGAACGCGACGGCCTCCGCGACTTCGGCCCGCGCGCCGGGCGTCCGCCACCCGCTCTCCGGCAGCCCGTCCTGGTCGCTCCCGGGCGGACCGAGGGCCCCGCTGCGAGGCCTCGAGGCCCGGCCCTGACCGCTCGGCTCCCCTCCGTCCCGACCTTCACCTTGTCGCTTCCCTTCTCAAACCAGCGACGCTGGCCCCTCCGTCGTAACCGCAGTCACCCGGGACGGGGCAGGGCGGCTGCGCTAGGACCGGGGCTCGGGGTGGGCACCTGCGCATCCTCGGGACGTGCTGGTTCCTCAGTTCTCACAGCGACCCCGAGGGACTGTCACATTTCACAGAGAGACGCCGCGGCCCCGGGGGGACGGAGGACGCGCCCGGATGCCTGCGGAAGCCGGCGGGGCTGGACCGTGATGCCCTCTGCACCGCCGCTGGGAAGAGCCCCGCGGAGACGGGGTGCGCGGGCTTGGGGTGCTTCAGACACGCGGGCTGGGGTGGGAGAGGGGGCAGCCGTGTGTTAGAGACCGGCGTGCGGAGGGGCGGCCGGCTGTGGGGGGGGAGCCGTGGGGGGGCTGTGGGAGGGCCGTGGGGGGGGCGTGGGGGGCCATGGGGGGGCTGTGGGAGGAGCCTTCGGGGAGAGCCGTCAGGGCCGAGCCGCTCGCGAGTTGCAGTCACGTGCCGCCTGCATTCTGCACCACGCTCCCCAGAACCCCGTGTGGCCGAAGGTTCCAGGACCCCGAAGACCACGGCCACGGCTCAGCAAGGGCCCCCCGAGTCGGCTTCGCGGTCTCCCCGCATCTCACTACGGAAGGCAGCGAACCCTCAGCGCAGGGGGTCAGGGGCCAAACAGCCCCCAGGCACCTGCGGGCTCCGACGGAGGACCTGGACCACCCAGTTAGCAACCGCACAGCTTTGGTTCCGAGGGCAGGGCCAACGCGGCTTCGCTCCAGGAAGCATTTCCAACCAACGGCCCCGGAAGCACGTCTGAGCCTCAGTGCGCATCGCGAAGCCCGGCCCCACCCCACACCGCCCCCACCCCACGCCGCCCCGCGTCACCCCACCAGGGGCTGCAGGGCACCTCGGGAACTCGGCTCTGGGGCGCTCCACACCCCAACCCCGCCCCTCCGTCTGGCGGGCAGGACGGGACTGCACGTCGCTGAGGCAGGAGCTGGGAGTCCGGCCTGCAGATGAGAAATGGAACACCGGGCGGTTCCTCCCACTCAGAGGTGTCCCCAGCCCAGGCCTGACAGAGCAGGTGACCTCGTCTCCAAGCAACTCACGTCTCCTCCCTCCAGGCAGAAGGTCCACAGTCCAAGCCCCCCGCACCCTAAGGGGGCACAGTCCCCCAGAGGCCAGGCCCCCGCCACACTGCGCAGGCCCCCAGTGCCTGTCCCTGAGCGTCCTCCTCCTCGCGGTACCAGTTGCCCAGAAAACTGCTGTGAGAGGCGCACGCAGCGACCCGTGAATGGTGGACACACGCCACGACACAGAGCGGGTTTGTTATAAACGTTCCTTGTTGTGAGTGTGCATGTCCCCTGGTGTCAGAAATGAAGGTCAGCACATGGAGGGCAGACAAAAGACAGCCCGGGTGACAGGAGCTTTCTGTGCCAGTGAGAGACGCTCCGAGGAACAGACGCTCCAGTCGAGGATGGTCAAGGGGGACACCCTGACAAGCCCTTGACCCCTCACCGTCTTTGCTCCTCCCTGTGTTTACTCTGCCCCCATCCCAGGAGAGCCCCCCAGGAGCCCTGGACGAATCTGCACAAAGAAACTTGGAGAACACTGACCCGGTGGAAGAAAGGGCTGGACGGCACACCCAGAGACCCCCGGAATCTGACAAACAGGTCTGTCCCAGGCCCCCTCCCGCAATGCCACGGGTCACAGTCTCATCCGTGCGCGAAAGCACACTGGCACTTAGGAGAACATAAGGCGAAATGCTCAAGGAACAGGCCACCGGAAATAAAAGCACTGAGCCCCGGGCCCGTGAAGCACCCGCTGTACGCCGGGCACTGTGACCACGGAAGGGACGCGGAGGGCGTTCAGGCGAGATCCCCGCTCGGGGCAAAAGGAGAGGCCGCTCGCCGTTTTCCAGCTCGACAGTGCGGAGCAGAGTGTAACGCAACGACAGACGAGGCGGCAGAGGTAACCGCGCTCCAGGCTTGGGAGCAGAGAGAAGAGTGGGCAGGGGGCTCTGGAAGGGTGGCGGCGCGGGCTGGGGCAGGAAAGAGGGTGAGATGCAACGCCGAGGCCGTTGCCCCAGGAACGGCGACTGAGACGACCCACCGGCCAGGCGCGTTTGGGGGAGGGGGGCGCCCGTGGCGTGGAAGCAGCCAGCGTCGTCTCCGAGAACACCCTGCAATGACACTCCCGTCACTTAATTGCAGAGCAGGTAGTGTTCAGCATGCGGGCGCAAACGCACACCAAGACAGGCTCGTTTCCAGAACAAAGCCCAGCGGCGCCGGGGAGACACGGGTCTCGAGCTCACATTTTCACTGTCTCGTTTCTAGATTCATCTTAGAAAGTATGGTCTTGGGAGTCACGGGGAAGTCGTGAGAAACTCCAGTCTCTCTTCTTCCATGAACTAGAAGAAGGCAGCCGGGGCTCCCCGAGTGTGAGAAGAGTGGGGTTCAACTCAAGATTTGCCGTCTCCCGCAGTGTTGAGTGAACGTCATGTTCTGACAGCCCTGCGGGGGCATGGCCACAGCCGTCTCTGAGTTCAAATCTTCTGACTTCCAGGAGATCACAGTTTCGCACAGAGGGCTCCTCTGGCATCTATGACGGGTTCGTCCTCTGAGTCTGTGCTTTCCGGTGACGTTGCCGAATATTTGCACGTCACTCTTGGCTGACGGTATTTCCAGGCCTTTCCACTGTACACAGATGTCGGCACTGTTTGATGCGGGAAGTGCGTACTTTCAAGATGCTTTGTCACCAAATCTGCCAGGTAGTTGCTCGAGGTGACGGAGCAGGATTTTGGGAAATCAGCGAGCACTAGGAAATCGATCTCCATCCATAAATTTCTACTTCCGACGAGCAGGGGGCCATGAAAATGGACAGAAATGGGCCTGGCTTTAGCTGGCAGATGTGCCCAGGTGACACCCAGTCTTTAGATGAACCTTGCAAACCAAGTGAATCCCACCCCCCTCACATTCACCGGGGGCTTGTTTTCATCGAAAGCGCTGTGTTTGAGCCGAGAGAGATCGGGAAATACAAATGCATTAGCGTGAGGGGCGGCCGTGACCTCTGCCTGGGGGCTCCACACGCCATCACTTAGGAGCCTCATCTCCCCAGCGCCTTGAAATGGTTGGAAATTATGCAGGCTGGGCCATGGGGCAGCCTCATCAAAAATAGACGCAGACGTCTTCGCCCCGGAGGCCACGTGTTAGGTCACCCGACACAAGGAACAACACGCCGGGCGCCCCAAGTGCCGGTTCACCCCATTTATGTGCGGTCTGTGATGGATGAACGAGCAGAGATTAAACGGGACCCCTTTCTGAGAGGCTAACCCAAGTTACAGTGCCACTTACATGTCAGGCCCGAGCATGGTGTTAACATGCACATTGATCCTGCGTTTTGGGAAGAGGGGGAGAAAGGGTTTCTAATAATGGGCCTCTGCCGACGGAATTTATCTAAGTAAATAATTATTTTTAAACCTGAGAGTTAGGCAGCGTTCGTGTTCCCCATTATGCTAATGTTTGACAATTACTAAGTGTGGGTATCAGCCAGTAGATTTTTTTTTTTATTTTTTTAAGTTTAATTTAAAGCAATTTGACACGGAAAGGTTATTACTTTAGCTGCCAATAAAAGCTGTACTTTTAACATAAGTGTACAGTAGGCCCTAGGGTATGTGACTATTATCTTTTCTGCAATTATGTGGTGTTCTACATAAATGTTTAAAAAAAAACCTGAGAAATATCAGAAGTACTAACTTAGATACAATGTGGAAGTTGGATAGACAGAGAACAGACACCCGATTATTTCCCGCACAACATGGGTTGAGGTTTCCTCCTAGAGGTTATCCTGGGAACGGCACCGGCTGGCTCTGAATAAACTCACTCCAACTCTGTCTTAGAAACAGACCCTGAGCAACGGGAAGATCGAGTCTTTGGGCGTTCTGTCTTGGGGTGCTGTTGTTCAGTTTCACAAGCTAAATGCCATTCACAGCAGGAGCGCGCCTCTGCACCAATGATCCAACGTCGGGGAGTCGCTGCGCCCCCCCAAAGAGAAAGACCGTCTCTCAGACGGCGTCCACCAGCCCGAGCTTTCTGATGTCCCAGAGAGAAGACATCAAGGGACAGCCAGCCCTTTGGTAATGTAAACTTGTCACCCCCCCCCCCCCCCCCGCCGCCACTCTCTTAGGTAGGTGGGATGCTAACAAAACAAGATGAAATAACATTTTTCCCTTACAAAGACAGAAGGCAGCTCACCTCCTGTCACCCGTTATATTTATCTCCGAGGTGTTCATATTTAACTAATGGGGGGAAGTCAAGGAAAAAAGGGTAGCCAGGAATTTAATCAATAGCTCTTGTCAATTTTTCATTATTATGGGATACTCCCTTCCTATAATAAGAAATCACTCAAGAAAAGTAAGGCCAGCAAAGACAGGGACACTCACCCAGCCATCTGCTTAATAGGAACATTTAATCTATCACGGGAGGCCAGAGCAAGGCCCCCGAGGGACACGGGCGGGGACGGCACCGGACACTCTGCTCTGCGACAGACCCGCGGGAGGAGGACCGGCGCCTGGACCAGGTTGGTCACGTCCTGTGCAGAGTCCGCTTGTGAGCACCTGTGTCCTCAGCCCTGACCTGAACGCCTGACAAACAGCACCGTCGTACCCTCCGAAAGATGCCGAGGGGCGGGGTGGTCCTTACAGGCCTCCCACGTGGACGAGCCAAGGCCCCAGCGGCGGGTGGCCGGGCGGGGAGGCCGCCCCCAGCCCGTGTGCCCACAGGGTGCCTGGCGGGAAGCCGTGAGCGGTGCAGGCACTCCGTGTCCGCATCCAGACTTCGCCCCTCCCAGCCTCAACGACTTCCCCTCGGCCTGACTCAGTTTCCCTCTCCAGAGATCGGAAGTGATCATTTCCTGAAGTCCCCACTTCATAAAGGGGTGGGGATTGTCCGTGTCGATGCACGTGGAGCACTTAGCAACGGGCTCGTGGTGGGCCTTCAGTGCGGGTCAGCATGTGCCCGTCTTCGGTACAGAGGCGTCCTGTTCTTGTCCGGGTATTTGGAGGGTCCCCTGCCTAAAGGACTCTGCCGGGAACCAGGCTGCTCCCTGACTCACAGGGGAGGGGATGCGCTCCCGAAGAACCTGCGGGAGCATCCGCTTCTCTTGCCCTGCTTCCGAGTAGGGGAGACCTGTTTTCAAATTCAGCAACTTCTACTTTGACTGTAAGCGGTGGGCCATGAGGGTCTGCCCAGCACCTGGCTGAGGCACAAACGTGGCTCTCGTCAGGCGGTCTGTGGGCAGAAACAAGTCACTTGTCAGGAAAGGTGCCTCGTTACCTCCCCGGTGCCCGGCCCACTCGCACCGTCATCGGCGGTAACTCCCTGCGGAGCCCTTAGGGACAGCTCACGTCTCCCTGTAGCCCTACAGCACTGGGACAGGGTCACACACCCTGGGGATGTCTGCAGACTCGCGAATGTGAGGGACTGCTGTAACCCCTAGAACAGCTGGCGTCTGTCCCGGCACCAGCCCTCCTGACACTCACGGCCAAACTACTGCAGATGGCAGCACCACCGATGGCCCGTCTGGGCGAAGCGCACGGCACAGCTGCTGCCTCGGGCTCTCCACAAGGCACCCCAAGTCTCAGAGAAGAGCCTGCTCATGTGTGCCCGCGGCCTTCTCTCCTGGCCTCGACCAGAGCCGTGCCTCCGCCCCTAGTTAGCGTCCACTGTGGGGAAGGAGGTCTGTGGTGCCTGTCCTCCTCCTCCGAGCACCATCGCCTCAGGCTGCCGTTGGAACAGCCCCTCTGTGTGCTCGGTGCACGGGCCGCACGGAGCAGGGCGCGGCGTGGGCCCCGGGCTGGTCGCACCACGTGCATCCTGGCAGTCTGGTACGAGGCCCGGCGTGCAACCCCAGCCTGACCTGCGCCCCGTCCATCGGGAACATCGGGAAAGGGGGTCCGTCTCTGTCCTGCGGCTGCTCCAGTTCTAGACCGTAGCCAGCGCATCTGAGACTCGGAGCAAAGAGACCCCGCCTGCAGACAAAGCCGCCGGAGGCGGGAGCTCACCTGCACTGTGGGCAGGCAGGGCCCGGACTCAGCCACCCCAGAAGCAAGCTGGGAGCCAATAAGCAAAAATGAACCCCTCAAAAGTGCTGTTTTTCTTCTTCTCCCGAATACACGCATCGACACACCCGGCACCTGTGAGCCCACAGCCGCCGGGGACTGGGGACCGGGGACCGGCCGCGGCGTGTGTGCCCCGGACCGGAGCGGGTGGCACGTTGCTCTGAGTCTCTGAGCGGTTGGTGATAACTAACAGCGACGACCCCCTGCCCAGCCCAGCGCACGTCTGAAACAGGAGAATCGTCTTCCCCTTCTTCCCATGCTCAGACGAGCAGGGGAGCAACTGGGGTGTCATCTCTGCCAGTGGGGACACGTTTGGCTCCCACACTTGGACATCAGTGGGCTCCGGGTAGAAGGACCCACGAGACGACTGAGTCAGTCATGCTGCTTCATTTCAGATGCGGGGCATGGGATGCCCACGTGCCCACACAGAGAGGCTCGGGGCTGCCACCCCAGGCGGGCAGGAAGGTGTCCCAAATGGCACGGCCCAGGCTGCTTCTCCTCTAGCCTACGTGGGCATCGGCTGGGACACTTCCTAAGATCACCGTCTGTCAAGTTACATAAATGAGTATTTATTTGCAGATAGGATTCTGGGCTGGGAATGGGTCAGCCTGAGCGATGACTTACGGCCCAAGGCAACAGAGCCAAGGTCAGAGGCTAAGAAGCTGGGCGTGGCCACTGTGAGAAACAGAACGAGGAAGACACCCAGAAAGAGGAGAAGGACCATGTCGGAAGACACATCATCCTCCAAGGCCACCTAGAGACGCCTGGAGCTCCGACACGGACAGTCAGGCTCAGAGAGAGAGCAGCTGTGTCAGCTGCTCGGAAGGTCAGACGGTGGGGGCCTGACCTGGCCTCGGCCACGAGCTCTGCAGCCGTGGGCCCCAGACCTCCCTCAGCCCCGCGGGACGAACCAGGCCGCGTGGGACGGCCCGCACGTGAGGCACACGAAGGCCCCGCTGGGCCCGTGGGGACGGCCCAGTAACCGTGAACTCTGCCGTCAGAACCCTACCACCACGAGAAGCAAGTGAGAGAACTGGGACCAGTGTGGACTCACAGAACTGTAAGGAGCTGCTTCCGGGAGGGACAGCGAATCACCAGGCCGGACAGAACCTCCGACGCCAGCCTGCTTCACGGCGGGGTCGGGGGGAGCCTCAGCTCTGTCTTAGCGTCCAGCACAGACGGGGGGCGGCGGGGGGCGAACATGGCGGGACAGACCAGGCAGGCGCCCGGTAAGCCCGACCCGACGGGCAGCCACACCTCCGCGACGCGAGGACACGATCGCGGGCAGGGGCGCTCGGTTCTCTGTCTCTGTGTTTATTTTTGTTCGCTTCGGTTTCCTTGAAAACGCCCACGTTTTCTTGGTTTGAAGAAGGCGAGAGAATCCTCACGCCTGCGGCCTAAGGGGTCAGTGTGCGCGCAGAGGACTTGGGCGCGTCCACGATGTCAGGTGTGACGCGGTGTCACACATTGTCAGGTGTGACGCGGAGAGACAGAGGACACCGCAGCCCCGCACCAGGGTCAGGAGGGGACTTCCTTCGTGGTGCCCAAGTTTGCTCCCCTCAATGCTTTTCTTAAAGGTAACAGACAGAGCTTTCGTCGAAATGACCCGCCACGTCCCGTAAGAATTTCTTGAAGGTTCTTGGAAATCGCAAGGCTGGTGTGACAGGCTCTTACTTAAACAGGGGTGCTTTCCAGAAACCTGGGGTCCATCTCTGAGGTCCGCAACCCCAAGCTCTTCCTGTTGCTTTCTTCCTTAAAGTTCAAACAGAAGTCCTGGAGCCACCGACCACGTTTGTGGAGTCGCAAGGGGGTCGGTTTGTGACTTCCCCCAAGGCCGTGTCCGGTCGGCACAGGGAACGTGCCCCATGTCTGCGCCTCTCCCAGGAGCCCTTCCCTTGTGGGGGGACTCGATTATGAGTTCTGCGGGCGGCGGAGAGGGTGCAAGTCTTTGGGCTTCCACCATGGTCACGGTATTACGCTTGTTAACACAGTAAAGTTATTATTTCACTCTTCAAAATGAGGACTCAATACGAGACTTACTTATAAAACTTGGGAGAGGTAGGCACCAGGGTGGGGGTGACTGGCTTCTGCCTGTGTATCCGGAAGGGGCCCGGGAGGAAGCAGAAGGTGAACAGTGGAATAGAGACTCGGTCACAGCAGGAAGCCAGTCCAAGCAAAGGTAGCAACGCGGCCAGGGACAGGTGTCTGAGAGCTGCAGGCGCCGAGCCTCCTCGGGTGTCTGCTCCGCGTCTGCCTCCCGCCCCGAGTGGCACCGCAATGCCGTGCTGACCAGCCCAGTCATTCAGGGAGCGACGGAGAAGGACGCGCCCGGGGAGGCCTGCGCGGCTGGCCAGGCCGACCATGTCGGCTCTTCCTCGTTGTCACGACGCTTTGAGTCAGGAGGCCGAGTGAGAACTGGGTCATGCACTCTGAACACGGGCAAGATGGGACCAGCACGAAGCTCGAAAACACACCCTCCGCACGCTCTGATGTGGGAGGCGTCGAGCCATCCCCACCCCCACCCCGCCCCACCCCGCCCCCCACAAATTGACCGCCTGGCCTCTCCGCGCAGATGTGGCCACACCCGCTCCCCACCCCTCCCCCATGCTCCCCGCCTGACCTCGCCCACCCCACCCGCAGCCATTCCTGAGGGAAGGCTGGTTACTTGCGAGCACATGCTGTTGTCACACACACACTTTGTTCAGGAGGGATTAACCTGTAACTCGTTGCTACTGAGTCATTAATTTATCAATGTAATTAGTTCGTTAATTCTGCCATGGTTCAATTTCCATCTGTAACTTGGGGAAAGATAACTGTACTTACCTCACAGAATTTTTGCAAACTACATAAAACAATACGCGTAGTGTGTCTGGAGCTCGGCAAGCGCTCGCGCGGGTTGGCTAGTCGCGTGCTTGCCGCTGCGGTCTCTAAGTGCTAAGCCGAACGCCTCGTGGTTATGGCCGTGGAGCTGAGAATGCAGACAGAACAAGGTAGGAAATGCAGGGAGCTGCCTCTGAGCATCACAGCCCAGGGAGCCTAGGGGTGGGGGGCAGGCCCGAAGGTGGGGGGCCTGGAACGCCTTTTCTGTCACTGTACTTCTGAACCAGCGCATCTTTCCCGATCTCACACATCCTCCGAGAAAGGGAGAAGGAAAAGAATCTCTTCGAATTTCATTAACTGGTTCACAGGCCACCTCTTCCCCCTTCTAAGTGGAAGCAGGCTGCCTGATTGAAACGCTCCTAATGAAAGATGTTCTCAGCTCTGCTAATTAGTGTCAATTGCAACGGTAGTTTCTGTTTCAAATCCATTTTTGTTCACCACTTTACCTTCGGTGTTTCCCAACCAGGCTGTGGCGGCGGCCTTAATAAATAATCATCTCCAGGCAAAGGGTTTGGATGAATTGCTGAGGGCTCCGCTGAGGTTTGTTTATTAAATCAAACTGGAGAACACAAACAAGTGAGAAGCTGGCACGTTCTGAACAGCCTGATGCAAAAGTGTCAAGTTGGAGGCGTGGGGTGTGCTTAAAGCTCGTGGCCACTGTGTCGCAGAGCGAACACCCAGGTCTGCCGGGGGCTCGGTTACGCCTGGACTACCGAAACGTGTAACGGTGGGGAAGATTCTTACATAAGCATCACTCAGCTCCACTCATTTGTTCTTCCAAAGCACACTTCCAGAGCTCCTCCGTGGGGGAGCACGTACAATTACACTGGGAAGACAGGTGTCTGAAGGAACCACACAAAAGAATAGATGATGATAGACAGAGAGATGATAGACAGATAAACAGATAGATGGTAGAGACGGTAGATACATAGATGATAGATAGATGATAAACTAGATAAATAGGTACATGGAGATACATAGATGATGATAGATGACAGATGACTGGATAATAAATATGAGAAGATTAAGTAAAGTTGAGATGACATTTCATAAGGGGACACAGGTTTATTCGGGGAAGGAAGGTCACATTCTAAAATGACATGTGCGGAGCCATTAGCCAGGGAAAGGTCTGGGGGAAGAAGTATGAATAAATTAAATAGGGTACTGCGACAGTACCTACAAACCAGCTAAAATACTTGGGGAAACCCACCAATGTCATCAGTAAAACCTGCTGAAAGTCAAAGAAACAACTGTGGTCGGCCTCACTCACGGGCTGTATTCAAACGCCCCCTCCCTGGGCTGGGGAGACCCTACCGGCTCTGGGAGATCTTTGTAGTTGGGCGCTTAGTAGGAAGCCTAAGGACCACAGCTCCGCAGCCATCCACTTGTTTTGGTTTTGTTGTTTCAAACTTCTGCTCAGGATCATCTTTACGCTGCCATTACGCTGGTGTCAATCTGGTCAAGTGAGCCGTCACGCAGACGACAAGCTACAGGACAGAGATACAGTGGAATGAGGCGGGCAGAAAAAGCAAGGAGGTCAGGGCACCTGAGCCTGGGCCCCTGATCCGGAGCGCTGCCCCTCGTGAGGGTGGGGTGGGCGAGATCATTCACGGGGTGCATAAAGGTGCGGTTTGGGGAAGCCACGGGAAGCAGAGGGCGGGTTCCAGGTGAGGACAGCACGCGTACCGGCACAAAAGCCACACGTGGAGCCCATCTTTCCGTCTGCCCGGGATTTTCTACCACTGCTCTAAGCGCTTTCCACCCCTCGTCTCCTCTGGTCCTTGAAACGATCAACAGGTGGTAAGTTCCCATCGCTCCTACCTGGTTCCGACTGGGCTCCTTACGAGCAGCGCCCAAAGCGAACTGGGGTGCAGGAGACCGACGGGGAGAGGCCCGGCCCCGACAGGGCGAGGGGAGTCAGGTGTCCTAAACACCACCTTGGGAAGCACTCAGTCTCAGGTTGTGCAACTGCCTGACCTGGACAGCGAGTGTCTCCTCAAACTGCGCCCGGCCTGCCCTCCTCCCCTCGCCGCAGCCTGCGTGCTGGGCCAGCCCCTTAGAACACGCCGGCCGTGGGAGGGGCGGAGCCAGACAGGGAAGGGGAGGAACTGGCGGAGGACGGTCCCCGGGAGCCTCCATCCGCGTCTGCGGTGTGAGCGTGGCCCCCGTGGTGTCCGAAGCCCGAGCTGACTGCAGAGCGGTGCCCAGGAGCTGGGCTTCTGCAATCCCTGTGGCAACAGGTCATCGACGGGCCCTGAGGAGGCTGGGAGCGTCTGTGCCACCACTGTACGTATGGGGGAGAAGCCCTGATGGGTGGCGTGTGCCCTTTTTCCTGACATAAGTACTCCCTCCATGGCTGACTGCAAGCGTCCACCACGATCTGTGCACGTGGAGCCGGCCAGATGGACAGCCCTGCATGGAGCTCCAGGGGAAGCAGAACTCCAGCTCAACAGTCCCACCCCACCTGCCAAGGCATCACCACCGCGCCACACGGCACGAAGCAGCCACCTTGTCCCAGACAGGGCCCAGCGGGAGACGCGCTCTGCCTTGCTCGGGTCTGCGGCTGAGGCCTGAGGGCAGCCACAGACAACTCACAGAGGAGAGGCGTGATGACTGTTTTCAATCCAACTTTATCTACAAGAACAGGCAGTGCAGTAGGTCAACTGAGCCCGTGGGCTGTATTTTGCCAGGATCTACTACAGATGTTCTTTAATTCTTTTTACGGTGAGTAACATCTGCTCATTATGGAGCAGGGCCAGCACTTGGGCTAGGCAAGAGAGGTGTCTAGGATGCAGGATTTAAGGAGACACTTCCGTGACCCTGACAGTGAACACTTCCCCAAATGTTGTGCCCTCAGTCCCTATCTTGCCTCATCCTGGGCCTGGCCCTGCCATTGAGTCACCAGAACCAGATTTGTGGGTGTCTTGACCAGGATTCCATTTCTCAAATCTTAACCACCTGAGCAGGAAGGGATTTAGCACATGGAATTAAGAGTTTGCAAAATGGTTGGAAGGGCTTGAGAAACAGGCATGGCTGGGCAATCAGCGTCCCAGGCAGAGCTGAACCCCTGCCTCACTCGATGCTGTGGGGCATGGGCACCCTGCCCACATGTCTGCTGAGTCCAAAGACACAGTGACACAGGCCTGAGCCAGGGTCAGACCCAGCATCACGGCCACTTGGCTCCTAGGGAGTCAGCAAACAGGCAGGGGAACTGCTGGGAACAGGCCCAGTCCCCTCAGACCCACACCCGCCAGCAGCCAGAGCTGGAATGACAGAAAATGCCCCTGCCTTGCTTCCCGCTGCCAAACAGCTCCTGCGAGCACCTGTGTGAACCTAATTTCCTCCAGAACGCTAGCTGCAAGAGAGTCCGGGAACTGTAGATGTTAGCGCCCTAAGTGATGACACCAGGAAGAGAGTTAACCGCATGCTAAGTGACCATGGGCCGCATTCACCCTCATGGGCATCCTAGGAAATAACTTATTCGATACCACAGCCTGCCCAACAGGCATGACGCTCCACTGTGACCAGTCAGGCGCTAAGCTCAAGTTCCTGCCGGTGAAGGAAACGTGGTTCCTACACATCCTCTACTCCTGTGGGATGGGATTGGTGGCGGGACCAGAAGTTCACAGCGGAGGGCTGGAGGGCGAAAGCCTACGATGCAGAGGAAGGACTACAATAGGGATGAAGAGATGGGTCAGGGAACGCCACGGGGTAGCAGGTAAGAGAAGAAGGCATAGGTTTAGGAGCCCGAGAGGACGAGGCAAGGCTGGCAGCTGCCAAGGGACAAATGCAAAGGGAGAGCTGAGAAAGTATCTTCCGTGGGTCACTTGTCTTAAGGGAACCAGTGCTTGGTGATCACCGTATCTATTACTAATGAAGGAGAAGTACTGGCCTCGATCCCTGAGGTCAGCGATGTGGGCAATTAAGTAACACTAAGCACGTTGCACACACGCAGGCTCTGTAGGTTGCAATTTGTCATCATTTCCATGAAAAAAAAATTGTGAGTCAATAAAAATGGAGCTATTTCCTTTTAAGACTGTTTTGCATTATGATATATGATATGTAAATATGTTGCATGTGTGATTATGAATTATAATAATGGCAGACTCTGGCATCCACCTTGTCACTTAAGCACTATACGGCCAAAGCTGCGTCTGTGTGTTTCCATATTTCTGATTCCTCCTCTTCCATTACCTCAAAATTTATGATTTTTCTTCCCCTGCTTTAAAAAAAACATACTGTTTTGTCACATACATGCAATGTGGAATTATTTCAAGTTCTCACCCCTCGATTTCTTTCTAATTGATAGAAATTTACGGTATTGCTAACAAATGTTTTCCAAAATCTATTTGTCAGAATGAGGAAAGGAACAGAAGAGTCCTGGCTGTTTCCAAAAGACAGGGGGAAAGAAAAGCAGCATCTTCAATGAATGCTTAATTCACCTTTTAATCGGAGCAAGTTTGCATTAAAATAAAAACAGTTGAATCCTAACAGCCCTTCAGACGGGCTAGCCTACTAAAGCAGTGGCCGGTTTTCACTGTTTTTCACAGTGTTGAGCCAGGCACAGAGGTAATAAAATTAAGCTTCCTCCATTTCTCTTGCACTGCCCCCAAGAAGGAGAGAATGTGGCAGAAACGTGGGGCTGTTTTCCGGACTTGAGCCATCCCGGATTTGTCACACTGCCTCGTAACAACGTATTTGTATTTTGCAAAATGTATCACTTTTTTTAGCCTCCGAACAAATATATTTACATAACTGTGTCTAACGAGAAATTACATTTAACTTCTCAAAAATGACAATAACTAAAACCTGAACTGCCAATTCCACTTCATTAGTGTGGTAGAAATGCATTCCAAATGTTAATAAAAATTCCAACATGCTGATAAATTAGAGCTTCTAAGGAGCATGTGACACCTTGGTTAATATATTCAACCTCAATTATATTTCTCCTCAGCACCCTGTTATCTGGAACCTTTGCTGGCAATCAGAGGGGCTGTTTTTCAGCGGCCAATTTTCTAGATAATGTAGCTTATCAACACTGTGGGTAAACTTGCCAATGGAATCAGCCCGCACGGAACCACACACCCGCTAATTGCATCCCTTTTTTATGCATATTTACAGACTGTCACTTCAAAGAAACCAGTGGCCCATTGAGGCACCCAGTTAGCTGGAAGAATTGCCTCTTGCAAATGAAAATTAGCAAACAAGCTGGTGATAAATATGAAATGAACAAAGTCTGAAAACACCGTGTTGTTCTGAAACTTCCTCGCCCTCTCGGGTCACACCCCCAAACCGGAGCTCTGAACGTAGGATGTGCCTTTTGTTTCCGACGAAGACAGGAAGAATTCTTCCTGGAAACCCACTGACGAGCTAAGAGGCTGTTAGCTTTTCCCCCCTCCCCCACGCCACCCCACCCCAAATTTCTATTCACATCAACGGGTTATTAAATCCCGTATTAGATTTGCTTTGGAGTTTGAATAGACAAGTGACATGTTAACACTTCAGAAACAATTAACCCTGGGAACTTAATTAAGTTCTTCTGACTTTAAGGAAGCACATCTCAAAATAATGCTTCTAACCTCTCAAGCTCGCTCCAGAAGAGCAAAGCTTTCTTTCCCTGAAGTATTCCTATGTTCTGCTCAGCAGCAGGGAGCTCTGCCTGGCTGCCCGTGGGGACAGCGATGGGACTCTGAGCCCGCTGTAAGCTGACTAACCTAGAATGAGGACAAGAAGAGAGAGACAGGTACCACAAAAATTACAGTAACTGGAGAAAAAAATCCAGACACTGGCCATCTGTGAAGGAGAAAATGAGTCGGCAGCGAGGGGCCGGGGGCTCCGCACGCACACCAGCACCGAGCTGCGGGCTGTTGGTGAGCCGTCCTCGGCCGCGTCTGCACAACAACGCTTTGGAATCCATCGACACCACGACAATGTCCTCCAGGGCAACGTGGGCTTTTGGAAAGCATGCCATTTTAATATAAGCAGTCATTTTATTGTCATTTAAAATAAACCACCTACCAATTAAACTATAAATACCTTTAAAGGTCTCGTGCCAAACTGAGCCATTTAGAGGGGCAAAACTCAACAAATAGGAGGCACTTAACGTCTTAGTTTACAGCTGAGGCTCAGCGATGCTTTATTTGGGTTGGAGGACCGAGCATTATTTATGGTGCATGTCACCGTTTCAACAGACCTCTAAATTCCTCGTCACTAACGTTAGATACACAATGTCATTAGGGAATTTGGGGGGTTTTGTGGGGCTTTTTTACAGATTGCAAGAAACAACATAAATATTGATAAAACACTGGGAGAACATTGCTATTTTAAGAAACACACCACACCTCCACGCCGACTGCTCGTTTCCCCCCGTGAGAAAAGCAGGGTTTTTCAGTCAGCGAGGGCTCGGCGGTGCACACTCGTCCAGACAATCGTTTTGCATCACTCTCCAAATCGAACGTGATCACGCGTTTGTAAGTCTGCCCCGCTGCCCGGACTGGGATCTGCTTGAAGACAGCCCTCTACTTTTCTGGAAGGATGACGGAGACACAAGTGCCTCCACGCGGGAGTTCAGTTCTTGGTGAACTGGAGGTGCGGAAGGGCAATTCCGTAGGCAGCCGTCCCATCCCAGACAGGATGCAAGGAGACCAGTCAGCTCTGCCTGGGGACTGGGCACGAAACCACAAGCAAATCAGCAGGCAGGACGGTGAGTGACCCTGCATGGGAGGGAGATTTCGGTGACTGTATATTCACACAGTGCCTGCGCCGGGTCTGTCTGTAACACAGGCCTCAGACACAAGGAAACCCTGTCAGCTGCTCTGTGGACACGCGGAGCAACTGTCTCCATCAGTCCTGAATCAAAGTAAACACGAATAAATATCTTTGTCTCCTAAAGGGGCTAACTGAATGAGCAAATCTTTAGTCCTGAAAATGTTCACAGAAAAAGACAGCAGTTGTGTTTAAAGTGGCAGAGCCTTCAAAATTTGCCTAAAACCCTAGTTTACTGCAAGTTGGTTTTAATTTTAACATTAAGAAAAAAACCCTGCTTTTGTGAATGGTTAAAAAAAAAAAAAGACCTAACCGAAGAAGATAAGTTACAGAAGCCCAAAGCCAGTCGGTTATTGTCAGAGAAAAATTTTCAATTGGCTATGACATCATTCACTATTTCTTACTATTTTATAATAGAGACATGGCTCCTAGGACATAAAAGTCAAAACCACAGGAGGAATAGTAACGCAGTAGCAGCTGTGTCATCTCACTCCCTCTGGGCCGGGACCTGGGCCGGGGCGCACGCGCAGCACGCCACCTGACCCTGAGGCCCACCCTGCGAAGGGGTGCAGCCCCGTTTGCATAAAAGAGGAAATGAGGTCACTGCTTTCCGCCGAGGCGGTCAGCGTGCCCATGGCAGACGACCTGCAGCCCAGCCTGAGTCACCCTTCCGAGCCTGCAGCTGTGACCACCATGACGTAAACATTAGGCCTCTTTCTAAAAAACGTTAGACTGCTTCTCTCTTTTAAAAACGAGCTTGACAGAATTCTGTTTGGGAAAGAAAGCTCCTCCCAGGAAAGGAGGAGAACAAAGAGGAAGAAGAGAGGAGAGGAGGCAGCGAAGCAGACGGAAGAGGAGGGGACAGAGCGACCCACGACGAGAGGCAGCGGGCAGAGCCCGTGATGGCCAGAGTCGCCTTTTCCTGGCACTCCTGGGACACTCGCTGCTGCTCCGCGCCTCTCACCCAGGTTACTCCGTGTGCACCCCCAGGGGGCAGGGACCCGGTCCCACTGGGCCACCCCCGCTGCCCGGCCCAGAAGTGGCCAAGAGTGGGCCCGCGGTGACAGAAGGCAGTCCAGCCGTGTGCTCTTTCTCTTCATGGGTTGAACATTTCACTTACTAACTAGCTGCTTTCCTGTCCTCTACAGCTTCAAAAACAAGTGTCAACGCCAAGGGCTGCAAGGATCGGACACTCCCACTGAATGCCCAGTGGGTTAGGTCTAAATAATGGCATCTCGCAGCGGCCATTAGTGTGGCCGCGTGAGCATGGTAGCCGAGTCCCATACTCTGAATCCGTCCTGATTTTACACTCATCTCCGACTGGACACTGGGAAAACTTAAAACAAAGAGCCACATGCCTCTGTCTTAGAACTTTTTAAATGACGTTCCCTGTGAGGAAGTCTGAGGGTAACGCCACACCCAGACATCCCACCGTTCTCAGCCTGAGAGTCGTAGATCATTCTCACCGTCTTTTGCAACCACGCTAATCTACACCTGCCCCCGTTAAGGAGGATTTTCAGTGGGGCTATTGCACCATTTCGTACTATCAATAAAAAAATTCATAGGTGACAATATTTAAACATCTGTCACACATTCAAATTGGTAAAAGCACATGCTTTATAAATTAAATAACCTAGGACTTAAAGTGTATGTCAAGGATGTGGCCCTTCTAGGCTGAGATTGTTTATTTTGCTTGTACTTAATCAGACACGTGATTTATATTGACGTCTTTATTAAAAGGTTTTTACTTTTTCTGTTTTCTCCTTTGCTGTTGCATTTCTTTCCCCCTTCTCTCCCTTTTCCCAAGCCCTTTGCTTTTTGGATTAAAGCTGCAATTTTTATCTTCCTTCTTGGGTTCCCCTTCTGTCACTGGCCAGCAGAGTTTTTCTTTGTGTTAGAATTAGTCACCGGCTGAGCACAAAGGACACTCCTGCTCAGACAACACGGAGGTCTTGTTTGAAGGGGGCTTTGGAAGTCCCTGAGCGTGGGCAGAATGCACAGCAGAAGCGACAGGGGGCACAGGGACGCCCAGAGCAGGCCGGCTGGTCTGGCGGTGGACGCAGCCCGAGCACCAGAGTCCCCAAGCGCTGCCTGGGACGGGATGTCCGCGGGAGGTCCCAAAGCCCGCAAACCCCGGAACGACTTGGATAAAATGGGAAAACGCAAAGGCTTTCCTTGCCATTTAAAAGAAAGAGTGGGAGTGGGGGGAGGTGGGAGGCAGGGAGGAGAGACGGGGCGGGGGGGGGGCACCTGGGAAAGTTGTTAAAAACTAGGTAAAATGTAATTTGTTCGGAATATTTTTGACACAAGTCACCCTGTAATTGCCATTTCCACAAGGTGTCTCAATTACGACAGCACAATGTGCCTGTTTAAATACCTATACATTTGTCTGACAGAGAATAGAGCCACAACATTGTCTGTTAAGTGTCAAAAAGCCTTTTCTTTAACTACAGAAGGCTTGGACAGAACTCAGAAGACACTTCAGCTGGAAAAGAAATGTCAGAAGCTACCTTCCAGCTATTGGAAAACCTATTAGCAAACGTTAAAGCCTCAGAAAGAAGTCCATGCGTGTCGTGTCCTTTGCGTGGCTGCCGGCCTGAGTGTAGCAGAGGTGGATGGATCGTCACCGATAACCAAAGACGAAATAACAAAGAATGCAATCTAACTGCTAATTAGGAATCTCGGTGCCGAAACTAAGAAACTGGGGAGCAGGTATCTGGTCGCTATGCTCCCTAAATGCTGGAACCACGTTTACTCACAGAAAATGCGGTCTGTGTTCCTCCTTATCACATCTCTAAGACATCATGTCACCGCTGGACGCCGCTGGCTGTCACTGTGTGTGAGAGCCTGAGGAGGAAGGAAAAAAATAAAAGCAGCCTAACGTCCTTCGGAAGAAAACGGGTGGAAACATCGACGTGGTGTGTGCGCACATGCAGACAGTCTTTCGCTTATTTCTCTCGGTTCATGGGACATAATGAGAATTAATTAGCACATTCCTAAATCATTAGCCCCAATTTCCTCTCTAATGTGTGCATCTATGCATAACTGAAGAGTGTGTGAAGAAAGGAGACAGGCCCCAGAAAGCTGAGGTCAGAGGCACGTGCACAGATGTACGTACAAATGGATGTTCTGTGATTGTCTCTCTGTGATGCATAATTACAACTGATTTTAATTCAACCCGTTCGCTCTCAGTGCTTTCTTTTCTGTTCTAAATACAGTACCTCCCAGCCCCCCAAATTCATCTCTTACAGACTTTGAAGATTTAAAAATTTCTCCAAAATGCCACCTGTCAGTCAAAGAAGAAACTGATTGGCCTTTAACATGATCATTTAAGGCACACTGACGAGAAGGTATGTTTTCATTAGAACTGAACCCGTTTGGGCTCACGTGTCTTCGGCTTTTGGGACCACATGGGGCTACATGTGGGCTTTTACGTCCACTTCCCGACAAGAAGAGCTCCCACAAGCAGGCACAGAATGACAGTGGACAGGGCCCCGCAAGACAGTGGGCGCTGAGCGTCCCCAGTCCAGGGCCGGCCCTCCGGGGGCCACAGGGCGCGGACAAGCTTGCCGTCCCACGTGTACGGGGACCCTCGTTTTCTGTTTTTAATGGATAAACTTTTTGGTCCGTGGAAAACCAGGCTTGCAGGGCGGTGATGCTCCATGAAGACATCACTCACCGTGAAAGAGGAGGACATGCAGCAAGGTCACCCCCAACCGTAGCGAGATTGTACGACAGAGCAATTGTTCAAGAACGTTCCTTTTCCCTTCCCGGCATTCCAGCACTCAAAGCGACGACCTCTCGGCGCTGACACAAATCGACGCCTGTGACAGAGCCTCGTAGGGCTACTGAAACAGCCGTGTCCCCGTGAGCAGGGCGACAGCCGCGCAGTCTGCACCGGCGGCGCTCTGTGCGCGGGTCCTGGGCTGCGCTGGTGTCACGCGTCCCCCGCGGGGGCAGGGCTCGTGGGTCACGGTTCTTACAACGTGTCGTACATCGCCATTTCCAAGTTAACGGAAAAGCACCCCAGGCAAGTCGTGTACGTCTGAGTCCGCAGACCTGTGTCGGACACGCAACAGCGCAGGGACTGCCCACCTACGACTTCCGGAGGAATTTCTGGAAGGTTCAGGACATTCTCACTGGTTCAGCTCGGAAGTCGGACGCAAGCAGCACCATTTGCCACGCGCGGGCCGTGACCGTGTCTAACTGTCCCCGGTGGCCGTACACATTCCTGGCCGCAAGCTAAGGCCCCCACCTCCCCCGGGACCACGTCCCCCCACCCCACCCCCACCCCCCGCACGGTGGGCGGACGGGGCAGGGCCACCGCTCACTCGGCCCCCGTCACGGCGCGTCCCCTCCCGCAGCCTGTTTCCGAGCCAGCGAGACGGGGGGCATCTGGCGGCGTGTGGGCCCCGGGCGGGTGTCAGCTGGGACGG
>PVJL010002654.1:157830-187321 GCA_004026885.1 Lyroderma lyra
GGGGAGAGCGCCGCCGCGCCGCCCAGCTCTTCGATGTTGCGCTGAGCGCGTTCTAGATGCTTCTCCCAGTTCTGCCCGCTGGCTGTGCTGTGAGTTCCAGGAAGGCCGAAGTCAGTCGCCCCACCTTTCTGCCTCCTGCCCGGCATCAGCCCGCGTTAGACGCCCCGTAAATACTGGTGAAGCTCTGAGTTAGGAACTGGGAAAGCAAGGCGTCGGGCACCACGTCACCAAGGACCGCGGGGGCCAGGACGGACACCCCGGCACCGCTCCGGCGGCCGGACATTCCCCTTCTTGCAGTGACGGCACCTCTTTCATGTTTTCAGAAACCGGGGGCAGGTGTGCATTCGGGGTTCCTAAGCACGGGGCTTCCCCACCAGACCTGCCGTGCAAGCCCACGGGCCGGGGGGCGGGGCCGGTTGGGGGTGCCGGCGCCTCCCCGTCTCTGTTAGCAGGGTCCCACGGGCCCCGGGGAAACGCTGCTCTTGAAACTAGAACCAATGCCCTCGGCCACGGGGCGGCTGTGGCAGATGCCTGCAGCGACACTCACTCCTGTGCTCTCGCTTGGCGTCATAAAGGGGTGCCCTCCCCCCCATCCTGCAGTCCTTTGGAGGACTGGACTATCATATTGAGGAAATAGCTGGTGTTTTATCTCCAGCACTTACTGACTGTGACTCGAGAAACCCTCATACAGATAAATCTACCACCACAGTATTTCAATCTTTTTTTCTCCAAAACAAAACCCTCAGCATGTTATTAGGAGAAATATTTCACCTCCCTCTCTCTCTGTTTAAACACGCCACAGATGGAGCATGCTGGGTGGCTTGTTGGAGAGTCAAAGAATATAATTTCTTGATTAATTGCCGCACACAGGATCCACACCACGCACGGTTTTGGTAGTTAACCCCCCCACCTCCCATCAGCGGTCACTGCTACACCTCCCGGAGGAGCAGGAGGCTGCAGCACAGGGCCGGGCTGGGCGGGTCAGGCCTGGCGTTACCCCCCGGGGCAGCGTGTCACTTTGAATGTGCGCAAAGGCAGGAGAGGAGCCCCCGCGAAGCCGGCTGAGACACCCGCCTCGTCCTCGTAGCCTCAGGGAGCCTCCGTCAATATTTCTCATCTTATTTTTCAACACCTCGCGGTCTCAGAAATGGCTGGTGATTCAGAAATTACATCAAGTGTCTAAAGAGAGACCACGGGCTTCTGACTCCAATAAACGCAGCAGTTCTGTAGCAGGAAAAGAAATGCCCAGTTGGCTGGAAGAATGGTGGGGACCAGAGAGCTAGTCTCAGTGGGGTCGATTACAGCCGCCCTGTCCTTAAGGAGTCGCCGCCCCTCCTCGGCCATCCATCACCTTAACCGGGTGCGTGCACGTCACAAGGATCCCTAGAGGTGGGTCCCGTGCTGAATTCCGAGCTCAGGACACCTTGTACAGACGTTTTCCATTCCGGTTATTTCACCAGTGGAGTCACCAACCTGCCCAGGACAGAAGAGCTGAGAGCAGCAGGGGCGGGGCTGTGTGGGGTGGGGGCAGGTCGGGTGCTCCTTTATCGGACACGTCGCTCACCCCACGTGTAATAAGGCAGTCTCGGGCATGAACACGCTTAGCAGCTGAGCCTCTGCTCCTCAGTTATGCCACTTCTGTTGCACCACAAGCACAGCTGTAAAAAGCGTCTCGTCTCGTTTCAAACAGGATCAGTTCAGTACATTAATGCAACTGCTGGACCCCTCTCCCCATCGCGGCCAAGCGGGCCCTCAGACATCTGCATGTCTCTTGTCACACTGGAGATGTCTCCCTAAAAGTGAATGCATTTGGAACTTATCCAGGTAACCCCCTCCCTTCTTTAGTTCCAAAAGCCTGGGAAGAGGTAAGAATTCTGCTACAAATGACAGTCAATTAATCGTGACTTCCCAGTAAGGAAAAAAACAACACCCATTGTTTCCCTTTTCTTGATTCTCACACCCTTCTCATTTAGGCTTGATATATGTTCATTTATAATAATAAATATTAGATTCATTTTTAATACGTCTTTTTAGTTTATATTATCTCAATGTAAGCATGTACCAATTTTGCAACTAAAAGTGTTCTTGATGCATTTAATAGAATACTATCCATAAATATTTTTTCTCCTTTAAAATAGAAAATCCCATGAGGAAATCTCCCTGAAGCCTGTGCCAAGTTTTGTTTGCTGTGTGGTTGTGGTTGTGTGTGTGTGTGTGTGTGTGTGTGTGGCTGTTGGTTGCTTGTTAAGTTTCCCTGAACACCTCGCCTTGTCTTACTATCAGACTACAATCCAGTCAATAATTGACTACTGAGAAGTTTTCCTGGATATGTAAAATGAGAGCAAAGTGGGGGAAAACATCAACAAAAATGTCCTCTGAGTTTTCCTACACATAGCCTATAATTTTCCAGTTGGCTTAACCACTCAACATATTTAAATAACCAACTAACATATTTATTTAACATTCGGCAGATGGACATGGCAGGAACATCATGGTTCTCAGATGTACTCGTGGAACTGCACAGCTCTCTCTGTTCCAGGATCACTCCAGGTTCCAGGTAAAGCCCCCTACCTGCTGCGTCTTCAAGCTGAAGCAACTCTCAACCTAAACATGGCCACTCAGAGTCCTCTAAATCCCTGACATTCCAGCTGAAATCAGATCGTTCTCTTCAATCCCTTCCTTTACCCGCAGCATAAAAGAGACTGTTTTACATGTTAATAGTAATCTGATGTGATTGTATAAATCTGATATAAATATGATACTCTGTTTGGAAATGATGCTAATTTAGTTTAAAATGGAGATTACATTTCAACTTGTAAAAGAGCAGGATGGAATATTAGCATTCATGGCTGTTACATAATTTCCCTTTACACTACACAAGTGTTACTCAAAATCTTTTCTGAGCCTCTTTGTCCAAAGATTTCCCATTCTTCCAATAAGAAAAAAGACTTCTCTATTTAACTGTAAGTTAAACAGGTGGTACAGACCCTTGAAAAAAGATTAACAACAACATTATAAATGCATTTTTGAAGAAACATTTAAAGTTACAATGTAATAAACCGAACAGAATGTCATAAGAATGTCAAACTGGGCACAGTAAAAATAAATGTTATTCCCAAGGAAAATAAAAAGTCTGCATATTTATGTAACATTCAGCAGATGGATGTGATATTAATATAGGGTTTTCAGTTGGGCTTTTATAGCTACTAGGTTTTCTTGCCTAACTTGGCAACCCGAGGCACCACTGGAGTTCTGGGTTTGGACAGTACTGCAACAGATGTCCAGACCAATAAAATAAATTCCTGAAGGGCTCGGCTTAATTTGTGTAATTGATCAATTTTGGTTACAGAGGCCTCAGCTCACCGGCATGTAACTGCCTTCCACAAAAGCGTTACAGTAGGGATTTCGCCCCATATGTTACCAGGCTTTATAGACTTTCTCCAGCAAGCCTGCCGACAGAGCAGGGCCTGTGGTGACACCTGTTGGCGACCGGTGGCAAAAAACAACAACTGACAGAGTCACTGGCTCTGGGGCAGTGTTTCTCAGGTCAGGACCTTTCAGGCTCCTCGTGTGCCGGGAGGACTCTCCTAGCCTCCACCCACCAGATGCCAGTAGCACAGTCCCCTCCCCACCCCAGCTGTGACAACCAAAAATATCTCTAAGCGGTGCCAAATGTCCCTGGGGGACAAAATCGTCCAGGTAAGAACTGCTACAGTAACGTGGATGCTTCTGAAAGAGCTGCACCCGGGAATGGCTTGAAATTCCTCGTGTCGTTCTCTAAATGTTTCCCAGCACTATGGAGATGTACCACACAATCTCATGTCGTTTTGTAAAACGACACGCACGACACGCTTTCTCCCCTTGCCTGGAACTCTCTCGATCGAATAAAGTTTTCCTGGCGGCTCACAGGAGCTTCGGCAGGACGGAGGGTACCCATACGTACTGCGGGGCCCCAACCACGGCTCCATCCCTGGGCTCGGGCAGGAGCTAATGAAGACATGGGTTTTGAAACCCAACTCGAAGTGCTCATTACTTCACCTATTAAACTTGCCAGACTTGCTCTGTTAATTATCTCCCTGTATCCTTGATTTAGCATAATACGGCCTGCAGCCTATGACAGAAATTAAAGGAAAGACCAGTGACCTCTTTTGTGATTGTGCTAATAACTACATGATAATAAATTAGTTCTCAATTTTCAGAAGACTTTACATGGTAAAAAAAAAAAAAAAAAAAAAAAAAAAAAAAAAAAAAAAAAAAAAAAGAAGAAGAAAAGAGAAAAGGAGCAAGTGCGTGATACACAAACTTGATAGAAGATGGCTGATTCCCCACCAACTTCGAGTCTTCCTTTGCAAAATTAGCTTCCAATCCCTGAAGCCGGATGTCTGCCCAACACGCGGCATTGTGTACCTGGCTAACCACCCACGCTATGAGCACAAGCATGATGAGAACATGATGCCCGTTGGCCACTGACGTGGGTACCTCACCAGTAAAAGCCTTCTCATGTGACTGTCGGGGGTGAAGGGAGCTTGGCCACACGTGTCCTGGACGTGCCCACGTTTACGTGAACCACACCCAAAAGGGTTTTGCAGTCAGACCCACTTGCTGGCAGGATTCAGGCTCTTCTCAGAATAAACACACGCAAACGGGAGGGACTCGACTCACAGCAAAGGCGTGCCCCGGCCTCCTGGCCTGCTCCGTGCCTTCCCTGCGCCTGCTCCCGCCTCCAACAGCGTTCTGCCCTTGGCCGACAGAATACAAATAACAATGTCTGGGAAGCTCGGCCCCATTAGCAGGCACAATAATATTTAGCTAATTAGGACGATACTCCGGCTCACTAGGCGAGGCCGGAGGGAGTAAGACAGGACGGGAAAGCCTGACGCTTGGGCAGCCCGGGTATGGTGTCCGGCCGAGGGGACATCACTTTCTCCTGCTGCTTTGCAGACTTGCTAGGATTGCAATTTCCTTGCTCCACCCTGGGTTGCCGTTTCAGACGGAATGATGCCTTGAGCGCTGCACCATCTTCTGGCCAGATGCTTAACTGCAGGTCCTTAATTACAGCACTCCGGCCCAGCTCTCTGAGGCGCTGCTGGCTCCGCGTAAGGCCCAGCACAGCTCCTTCCTGTTGTAAGGCAGTGCGGTAGGGAGATAAGGCACAAGGACCATCTTCCTCCTGACTCAAGGAAAAGGCCACGGAACTCTGTTTAAGACAGCTGTGTGCTTCACAGCGTAAATACTTTCTTAATCCACATATACCTGTGGGAAGTCGTGTACAAATGTGGCACTTAGAATGTGTTGACTGGGGCCCAAAGAGGCATAAACCATGGCCGTGGCCCCCGAAAGCTCACAACCTGGTCCTATGATGGTGAACTGTAAAGCGGGGGTTCCTGATATCCCCGATAAGAGGCGCGGTGGGAGTTAGAGGGGAGGTCCGAGGACTGACCTTGTGGGAAAAGATTTATTGTAGTCGGTGGGCCCGAATCATGATGAAGGATGGTGTTAATGCTAACGATGCTTCACAGAAGCCAGGCACGGCGCTAAGCCCCCCTCAACTGTTTTCTTAATTACCCCTCCAAACCACCTCATCCTGTGAGCCGGACCCCACAGCTCCTGCCCGGCCGCCCGGCCGTGCTGCCTCCCCCGTAAGGGCTAGAGTCCCAGAAAGAACGGCAGGGGGCGGTTTCTGGAGGAACAAGGTGAAGTTCGGCACACCAGAGGAGGCAGGGGTGTGCTGTGGTGGCTCTAGGGTGACGCTGTCGGAGGGACGGAGGAGGGATAGCCGTTTGGGGGGGAAAGAGAGCTCGGGGGCTCATGTGTCTGAAGCTGCATTTGCAGAGAGTTGGGCAGCGTCGACCGGGTGAGGAGGAGGCGTGGGCATGTGGAAACGCCAGGGCCAATGTCTCAGCACGGCCTGTGTCGTCCCCCCGCCCCCTGCCCCCGGCCCAGGACACCAAGTAAACCAGCAGGGGTGAACAGCTGAGGGGCTCCGAGGCCCAGCACAGGGGATGGGATTTAAAAAGCAGGTTGGGAAGAGACGCACGCGCCCTGACAGTTAACAGTACGGGGGTTCCAAAGAAGTGAATCGTAAGCAGTAGGTTCAGCCACGTGTGTCGTCATTCATTCATGCAACAGAATGGGGGCGTTGCAGGACACGGGATCTTGGGAGGCGGCGGGGCTCGGAGGGGGTTTTACAAGTTGGGGGAGGAGGGGGCACATGTGCAGCCGAAAACAGCCCGTCTGCAGAGGGCGATGGGCGACGCCCCAGAAATCAGGCAGGGCTGCGGATGTGCAGCGCGAAGACCACGGGGACGGGCGGTGGCCTGGGAGCGGAACGGACACGGGTCAGAACCGGGACCGGACTCGGCGGCCTTGGCCTCTGCGAGCAGGGTAAGTGCGTGTGGTGGGCCGGCCGCTGACCCATGAGGGCCGGTGACCACGGCAGCGGCGGGGACAGCAGCGCAGCCCGACTCAGACGGCTGCCAGATGCTCAGATATTTCAGGACCAGCTACAAAGATGGGTTTCCATGTGCAGTCTCTGGATGGATGATGTTGCTAGAGAGTTTAAAACACTCTGCGAGCCAAACAAAACACATCTGTAGTCGCGACGGGGCCTGCGGGGCGCCAGCGGCAGGCTGGCTCAGCATGGCCCCGGACGCAGCGACGGCTCTGGGTTCCGAGATCCTGGGCGCCCCACTGCGGCCTGACCAGCACCCCATTTTCTCTCCAGAGCCCCTCCTCCTGCCACCCATCCTAAAGGCATGGCGGCTGCCACATCTGGCCGCACCCCCTTCCTCCTGCCTGCCTTGCCGCCCTCCGGCATTGAGGCCCGCCTGAGTCCCGATCCAGACTATGTGTGTCATTTCCTGTCCTGCCGTTCACGTCATCGGACTCGTCGTTCATAAACTGCAGCCTCGGCCCAGGACTTAGAGGCCGCGTCCCCACTGCTTATTGAAAGACGGACGGACGATGTCCGCTGACCCGCCCCGGGACTGCCCTCTGAGACTTTTCTGGCTCAACACCTGTCCCCAGGGGGGACGCCCTGGCGCGCGAGTACCTCCCCTACGCTTCCCAGAGGCCCCGGCTTCGCGAACCTGCACCAGACCTGCTCAGCCTCAGCAGCGTTGACAGTTGGGGCCGTGTACTTCCTCATTTGGGGAGGGAGGAGGCTGTCCTGTGCATGGCCGATGCTGAGTAGCATCCCTGGCCTCTACCCACTAGATGCCAGGAAGGACCCTGACCTGCACCCTGAGATGTGGCTACCAAATAGGGCGGCGGGATGGAAACAAGGGAGCCCTCACAGCATCTTTCCCAGGATACCCTTCCAGTGAGCTTGGCCTCTCTAGATGCTCACCGGTAGGCTGCCGCAGTGTGCTCAGCAGTACCCTGACGGCGGAGGAAGTCCACCTGACTGACAGTTCCGTGTCCCTGTCATCCTGCTGATAACCAGACTGGGGCCCTCTGCCGACTGCTCCCTTCTTCTCAGAGCGGTTTCCCCAGGAGGTCCCACCTGCCTGACCCCCGTGCTGCAGCGAGGCCCCTCGCTCTGGGCTCCACAGTGCTTCCTTGCTTAAAGCTCCTCCCTCCTCTAGGCTGCGCAGTTCATGAGGGCACGAGCCTTGCATGTCACTGTCACTGCTGTACCTCCAGCTCCTAGCACGGTGCCTGGCATAGAGACGGCGCTTAGGACCACGGCAGTGAACAATGGACCCTGCAGTAATGGAGTGATTTATTCTGCATCTGATTCGCAGCAAATCCCACTTCTCTCATGGCTTTGAGACACAGCTCAAGATCAATGATCGCCATGAAGACGTCCCTGACTAATGCCAGCTGACAACGGTCTCTCCTCCCATAAATCAACACAGCAGTGCCTTGTTACCCATGATTCTCCACGAGCAGGTCTTCATTACCACCGAAATTCAAGGTCTGAAGGAGTCTGTGTCTTCTACTGTTTTTTATCACCCTTACAGTGAATATCCAGTTGGCAATTTTAAGTATTTGTGGGAGAAATGAATAAATGATTGTGCCTTTTAATAGAACTACTGAAAAGCCCTCCGTAACCAAACTGAACCCTGGAAACCAAATTCTGAATCTATGATCTCTGTCTAAAACGCGTACTTAATGTCCCTGCCCGTATTTCAAAATTAAATTTCTATCGATTCAAAGGTAATTATTATTTATGTGTACAATACGTAGGTCACTTTACAAATAATACACACCCAGCCCTTCTAGCCAGCACACACTGGTTTCCTCCTACAAGTCTGTGGTCTGGTGAACTGAGTTCTTTGTCAGAAAAAATAGAGACCATGGGACCTAGGCAGCTCCGTTAACCCCTTGGTGCCCTCAATCCATGAAATGGGTACATAACGTCTACCTGCCAGGATTATGTGGTGGTAACTCCCATGGGCTTGGGTTTAGGGTTCCCCAGACTAGCTCCTGACAGCAGTGTGCACTTCCTGTCTCTCCACCTTGACTTCTTTAAATTTTAGGTGAGAAATGACATAGCATCTCTCCGCTGTGAGACTGGGCATTCAGTCCCTGGGAAGCAGGAAGTGCTGAATGAATGCAGTTCCTGTGTTACTACAAACAAATGACACCATCTCATTAGGAAAGAACTTTGGACAAGCATCATTCTTAGGAATGACCCATTTCGTGACTGTAATGATCAGAAAGTTAAATAACAGTATCAATTGCTGAATATCCATTTAAACTAAATTCTCACTTCTCAGTCTTACAGCCACAAAGTCGGCCCTGGGTCTTGGTGGCCTGAGAGCAGAACTGGCCCAGGACATGCATTACACCCCAAAGTGCCTAAACTGGCCATTTTCCCCACGTGCTTTAGATTCTCAGGGGACCTTTCTGCTCAACCTGGTGATTCCTTCCGGAGTATCGGCATGTGTTCTGAGCCCGCGGGGGCTTCACTGCCCCCAGTGCAGGCAAACTGGAACTGCAGGTTCAAAGTCAAGTCTGGCCGAAAGGCACCACCATGCAGGACCGTGAGACCCCACGCATCCTGCAAACTGGGCTGAGACCTGGGCGTGCACCCAGCCTGCTCCACCCACCAGTGTGGCCTCGGTGGCCTCCCTTCGGGCACCTGTCCCTGCTCTCCTCATCAGCTCGCTTGAGGCCAAATGAAGTTCAACTAAATTCAGTTAGATGACATTCTTCTCAAAAGGAAGAAAAGAATAGGCGGAATTTTTGACAAATTCAGATCCAAAAATCTTTTTTAATGTATATTTTACTCACTCAACAAATACTTAGATTCAAGTGAAATACCAAATGTCTTAAATTTCCCTCTCATTTTGGCTCTAAAGATCTGGATTTTGTTTGACCTTGAACAAGATTTTACTCTCAAAATCCCATAAAAAAAGCAGAGAGAATGACAGCATTTGCCCACCGCAGGGTGGAATTGTAAAACTTAATTAATTGAAATCTTGAATGAAATGTGCTAGCAACACCAACATCCGCTTTACTTCCTGACCTGTATGTGAATGAGTGTTCATTTAAAAGACAAAATTTCCAATTTGTAGGCTGATTGTAGAGTGGAATTTTACACACACGCGCGCGCACACACACACGTGCTCATCCGTATACATATGTACATGCATATGTATAGCTTGGCATTTAGATGAATGTGTGATTTCAGCAGCAAATCAGCCAAAGGAAAAATTAGCTACAGTTTTTTCCAAGGGAAATAATTTTCTGTTCATGTTCTGTTATTTTCAAAAGACTCTAATGCTGTTATTTCAAAACTAAATGTCCTCAAACAAGGCAAAGACAATTCCTGGTAGAATTTTGCTTCCAGATGCCAAATTTTCAGTGTTGTGTTAAAGTCCTACTTGAATAATCCAAAGTTTTTACAAGGGTATATGGAAACATTCTTTTAAAATGAATTAAAAATATTCCACTTTTAGGATCAGATAACCTTTAAAAGAAGATAAATGAACATTCAAAAAGAGAAAAGAAGGGGGGGAGAGAAGAACTCATGTTTAAAGAACTCATTGTCATCCCCTCCCAATAACAAAATAAAAACACTCCCAAGAATTTTTTTTTGCAGTCTGCTTAACTAAAATTGGGCAGGATCTTGTTATAACAGAATATTAGAAGAGCTCTGATATAATTTAGTAGGCATATGAATAAAGCTATTTCTTTATCTCTTTGCACAAATCTCTTTGGCCGTCACATATATAAATTCCTGCCGCCTGCATTTTTTGGGACACAAACAGATTAGATAGTTCGTACAGATAAACGTTTTCTCTGGATGCAGCTATCTTCAAAAAGCTGATTAGTTGACTAAATGCCATCGTGTTTTTAAACTAGTTCATTTATATAGATAAGGCTTTTATTCAATATAGCGCCAGTTAAATCTGGCATCAAAATATGGCCTCTTGTCAGCGGAAAAGTATATGCAACTGATAAGGGCTGCACAGCGCCCGGTCCGGCGGGGAGAATGCGTGATGAGGGCTGTTTTATCTTCCAGCATGAAAGAGAAGGCGCCGTTAACACCATCTAGCACCAACACCTAATGAAAGGGCTAGATGTGAACCATATGCATTTTCATAGCTACGCTATGAATTTTAATGTAATTTAACTTTATTTTATTAAATAATTCCCCATGAACACTTTTAATGAAAAGAGAGACCATAGGTAGAACATCACATGGGTCTTAAAAAGAGAAAAAGAGTGAAGAGTTCTCACTAAGTAGACATATTCAAAAAGAAAACAAAAGTAGAAAATCTAAAAGGCACCAAAATTGTGAATGAACAGCTGTAGCTCTTAAGAGGCTACTAAATCTTTCTGTCCATCGCTGAACCCTAGTTTCAGTCACCTTCCCCACTAACTTAAGGCAGGGATTCCACCTGTTTGGTTTTCTGTGGGATCCCCGTGGTCTAGAACAGTGCCTGGCACACAGTAGGTGTTCAATGAATCGTTGTTGCTTAAAGAAATGAGGCAGGCTCCCAAACCTGCGACGGATTACAAAGCAGCAGGAATTCCAGACAGTTCCTTGTCGGTCCCTTTGAGACGTGCTGAGGAGGAGAAGAGGGGGGGAAAGAAGGATCAAAATGAATAAACAGATGGGGTCAGTCTGTACAGAACTTGAGAGCAAGAAAGTAGAAACTGCCCAAAGGCTAACTGGAATGTGACTTTCTCCCCTCACTCTTCGCAGGAAGGACACGGAGTTGCGTGGTGACAGACGCAGCGGCCCGCACTGAGCCAATGACAGGCGTCCGTGCCGGGGGCCTGGCTCAGCGCTGGGACGGAGAACCACAACTGTCCTCCAAAAGAGAGGAGCGGGCGATTCGCATCCTGACAAAGAAGGCGAAATAAGTGCGAAAGGTGACACGGTTGAAAGGGACATTAATCTCTCCTTTTTGCACCCATGACACATTTGGAACTTGTGCAAAACCCCAAGGGCCTTCAAAAGACAAGACAGGTCACAGGCAACACGTTCGATGAAGGGCCCGGTGACAAATGTGAGCGCCTCTCTGTGAAGAGAGAATATAAGGAAGCAAACGTCTCCTGGAAGGCTGAAAGCACGGCAGCTTCCGGGAATCCGATGGCACGCTTAAGGATTCACAAGGTAAATGGGCCGAACCTGCAGTTCAGAAAAGTTCCAAACTCGGGGGGGTGGGGGGTCGTCGGCTCACGGAGCATCGGAGCGGTGCATTTCGGACAGGTGTGGGAGCACACCCCAGCTAAATGCAGGACAGACTGCAAACGCATGCAAATCGGGTACAGAAAAACTCACAGGTCACAGACAACTCTGGTGACCTGAGGTGCAATCTGGCCTAGGGCCGTGTTGTTGTTTTTTTAAGTCTTCATTACAGAAACTTCAACCATATACACGTTTAAATGTGCACATATTCATCCATCAGCCAGCTTCCAAAATTTTCAACCCGTGGTCAACGTCGTTTCATTTCTATTCTTTGTTTCATTTCTACCCCCTGCCCTACCCCAACCATGGATCACGTTGAAGCAGATCTCAAATGTTACATCATTCTTCTGTAAACATTTCAGTGACTCTTTCTAAAATATAAGGACAGTTTTAAAAAAAAACTATAATACCAATCTCACAACACAATAGTTAATAATAATTCCTAAACACCATCAAATATCCAGCCGAATTGCAAAATGCCCTGATCGATATGAAATAGTGTTTTTAAAAATTAGGAGTCTACTGTCACACGAGGAAATAGAGACATTTCAACCAAAAGTCTAGTTTCTGGTTTCTTTCTTAACAAAAATGTCCGGCAACTCTGGGTTCACACAATCATGAGCAGCAACACTGAGAAGAGATGGTGTTGCCACCCCACCCCCTCAGGCAGGTCTCGCGTGCCCAGCTCACCGCAGTTCTCACCGTGCCCTACTGCCTGCCCACAGCACGCTCCACACGTCCCATCACCTGCCTGGCTCTTCGACACCACGGAGTCTGCAATTCTAAATCTATGTAACAGAAATTCTGGGTGATCAGAACCCATCCTTTAGCTTGGAGATTAATGATTTCCGACGTGGCAACCACAGTCACGGTATCTGGTCTTACAGATTGCAAAGTCACAGATAGAACAGGGCCTTGAAGACAAATGCTCAGGTTGAACCCCAGGCAGAACAGAAGTCAACAGACATGGGAGCCCCGGGGAGGGGATGGAGGAGGCATGAGGCCCAGGTCGACCTGAGTAGCTCAGGATTATCTGGAGAACCGGATCATGGGCTGCTTGTCTGCAATGCACTCCAAGGTCCAGAGATGGGTGACGTTGCTTTCAAAGGCGCCATGCCAAATCCAGCACCACGTAAAGCCTCTCTCCGTCCCCCGCGTGCGTCAGCTTGGGAATGTGAGAAAGCAGACCCAGAAGGTTAAATTAAAAGTGTAGTCACTGGGGGTGGCAGTAATGCTCCCGAAATGGAAACTAACACTAAAATCTGGAATAAGATTTCTCCCCCTCACCTTTGTCTCTATGTTAATCCAGATATGCCAGAATGCTCAGCATACAATGTAAGAACCTAGCATGGTATGTGCTTGACGACCAGGTGCTGTTCAAAATTAAAGGAGCTTAATTGAAGACTAGCGAAACAGAAGACTTCCCATTTGCTTGCTATGCACACAGTAAATTAAAAACTAAAAAAAAAAAGGCAATAAGTGTAAAATATTAAATATTTATTTCTCGGAGTATTTGTGTACACTCTGATATTAGTGGGTGATAATAATTATTGTACCTTACGCAAGACACACCTAGACTGAGAAATTAAATTCCCGGCATACAGGTACATGCAGAGTCGATGCACGTGCTTCCTTTCCACTATGTTGACAGAACCACTGGGGGTAAAAGCACGCGCACGCGCACACACGTACACACACGCACACACACGTACACACATGCGCGCGCACGCACACGCACGCACACACGCACACACACGCGCACACACACACGCACACATGCACACACATGCGTGCACACACCCACATGTGCGCGCACATACGTACACACATGCACGCACGCACACACATGTACACACATGCACACACATGTGCACATGCACACACACGCATGCGCACACGCGCACGCACACATATGCACACGCGCGCGTGCACACACACACACACACACACACACACAGAAAATGGAAACTTAATGTAATGGGAAATCTGGAAGAGTCTGTTTCCACTGGAACTAGGTTAATTAATTCCACTCAGAGTTCTCAAAATAAACCTGCATCCAGGACAGAAACGCGGAGTACGTAAATGATTTCATAGAAAATAACTGACAGAATTAGCACCTGTCAGTCTCCTTGTGCACGAGAAGCCCTCGGAGGGCTTGGGACGCCGTGGGGCTCTGTGAAGGAAAGTGGTTGGTCATCTGAGACCCCATGTTGCTCACGTAGCTGGTGGGGAGCTGCCTGGCCTTCCTGCTCTCTCTTCTGTCGGTTAATTCTAACTCCTCATCACAGGGACACACACACCAGTCCCGAGGGCAGACACGCCTGCAGGTTACACGGGGCACAGGCTCCAGGCCACCGAGTGCTATTACTGTGAGTGAGGAGTCAGGGCCAGAGCTCGAGTGCAGCTTCTGCTGTTGAACCAGCTGGGTGACCTTGATCAAGTCCTCAGCATGCTTATCTACAGGGTGGCCAGGTAATAACCCTGACCCACCTCCGTCACCCAGTTAGAAAGCTCCAAAGCCTGATGTGTGTGTGTGAAGGTAACTTAGCTCTGCGTGTCCTGCTTGTCAAAGGTCTGGTTCATCTATGATAGATTTTTTTGGTCTTTCGGCCTGTCTGATATGAGTCACCCACAACATAATTGCACGTTAGGACAAGGTGAGCAGACAGAAGAGGGGACATTGTGCACGTCGCACCACCCCAAGCAGCACCCCTGAGCACTGTGCACGTGGAGCTACCTAAGCTGCAGCCTCTTCGATGCCAGGCAGTGTTGCCCTGCTCTCCTGGTGCGTCTGGCAATTTCTGGAGACAGTTTGGGTTGTTCACCGAAATTCCAAGTAGCAGCTTTGCTCTCAGTGTTCCTTAAGGGGGCGGGGGATGCTGGTCTCTGGTGAGTAGAGGCCACAGACGTTGCTAGACATCCTACCGTGCACAGGACAACCCTCCACGGTGAAGAATCATGCAACCCAGAATGCCAGCAGCATCAAGAATGAGAAACCCTGCTCTGACACACATGCACGTGTAGCACCACGTATAACGTCTAATGCCAGCACGCCATTCTCAAGTGCCTGTCACCAAGTTATGCTAGGTAGCAGGGCATTCCGAGACCCTCACATTTAACCAGTGTTTACTACTATTATAACAACCTACAGACAACTGACAAGCGCGATTTCGTACTGAATTTGTAAGCTGTTTCTTCATACACCTTCAGAGGAAGCAGTGTTCGGGATAACACGACACTCTTTGTCATTTCCTCTCCAACTTCTTCAGCAGGAAGCTGGTGAAGTGTGGGGGGACGGTGCATTGGCTCAAGCAGGTTCAGGGGTGCCTCTTTGTCATTTGTTCCCACAAAATATATTTCTAGATGCTGTGGTGGAATCAGGCTGTTAGGAGATGGGCCACCGAGAATACACAAGAAACTCAGGTGATTATGGGGATACTTTTAAAGTACGAATATTCTCATGGGTAATTTTTTTTTTTTTGCTTTTCCTATAAATAAGTTGTTATAGAGTTTAGAATATAAATGGGTTGTATATTTTTAATTCTCTTTTAAAAAAGTAAATATTATTTTTTACACAGCTGAGAAATCAAATATTAGAACTCCACCAAAATAAATTTAAGAATTAATGGGAAGAGGTCAAATAAAAAAAAATTCCATGATACTTTTTAAATTTAAAGAACATTATAAAAAACAATACCAGTTAAGTGGTATCATCATAATTAAAATCAGATCTACCATCTTATTTTTCACTTAATAACCTGTAATACAAATCTTTATATGTCCATAACCCCGTATGACCAAACTACTCCTTTAACAGCACAAAAATACTGCACTGTATGAGTTTTTATAATTTACTTAATATTAATATTATTTTCAATCTTTCATTAAAGTAAACAATGCTCTGAACATCGTTGGTGGTGAATCCTTAAGTACGTCGTGAACTGAATTAGAAGTCGAAGTTTCACTGAAAGGTGAAATGGAAATTAACCTTGTCACTGGCCCTTTACATTCTCCCGTGACGTGACTCTACTCAAAGCAACGACCACTGCCACTCGCGGCGAGCACGCACGTTCGCAGCGACTCAATTCGTCTACATTCCAGGTTTTGATTCAACCAGCTGATGAGTGACCACTGAACTGCCGTTCACAGAAGACAGAGCCCAGCCGCTCGGATTCGGCCACCAGGGGAGCCCTCAGTGGCATTTTGTTGTTCCTTCAAACTAACCGCCTCACCTCATGCGATTGTCTGTGTGTCCATTCAATTTACGTATGCAGTGACGTACGTAATTAACTACTAGACTGTCCCCCCGCCCCACGCGGCCGCCTCTTTCTGACGGGCTCTCAGCGAACGCTGACGAAGACAGGCTCTGTCTCAACTTTCAGACCGTCCCTTTGTCGTCCCTTTTGCTTCGGGGACCTAGTCTGCTGAACTAAAGCGCTTGGTCCACCCCATGCCAAGGTCTTGGGGGGAGATTCAGAAACATCTGAACAGTATTGTTTTACAGCACTTACAGCAGACTCTGTTTGTGCCCGGTACGTGCGGCCCTCACGCAAAACGTGGAGGGGTGCCCCCCACTGTGGAGAGGTCCCGGTCCTGCGGCCCCGGCCGCCATGGCGCTGCAGTTCTTGTCTGGGGCCACTAGGGTGCCGTTTCCCTGCTCCCTGGGGAATTGGCTGGCGGGCGCCTCGGCCTGCAACCCCTCCTTCCAAGTGTGAATTTATTCTTCCCCACCTTGCCTGCAGCTTTTACGTCCCCAGCTTGGCACCTAGAGCCTTGCAAGTCTCCCTGGAAGGTGACTCATATTTAAATATGAATGGGGCAGCTGGCTTCTGTTATGGTAAAGGGCTGCATTGTGTCACCGCAGGTTTTCAGCTGGGCCAGAAACAAGCTCTGCTCTTTCCACACATCAGTTCCAGGAACACACGTTCGTACGAGATCACAGGGGCTTATAAACTGTCTGAAACTTTTCCAGCTTGAAAAATGAAGATCAGTGTACTATGTTTCTTACTAATTCAGCAACAAAACCCAACAAGGTCCCTTTGTTACCTGTCCTGCTGTGTGGGACTCATTTCTTTAAAAAATGAGGAGGAAGAGGAGCACGACAGTGACAGCCAGAACGGTGATTATACACAGCAGCTCGTGTTGACATTTACCACACCCCAGGCACCGTGCCAGCAGCTTGCATACAGTCGGCACTAAAATCCAGGGGGAGGGGTGTTCCCGTCTTTCTGATGAGGACCCCACGGGCTTAATGGGGAACAGGTCAAAGAGGAAGAAAATGGCAGAACTGGGGTTTGAAAGTAGCCAGTCTCCATTCCAGCCCTGTGCCCTTGACCAGGGCGACCTAGGCTCGTGGGTTGTGTAACAGCACCTGCCCCACACTGCAGGGCTGTGGCCTGGCTTAGACAGCAGGACACAAGCACTGTGACCAGAAAAGGGACCGACACCGAGCAGGAAGCTGCTAAGAGCTGAGGACAGTCGTGGCGGAAGGAGCATCTGTGATCGGAGGTACAGGAGCGATGACAGCAGTGACAGCATTCCCTAAGAAATGCAGAAAATGGCTCACGAGGCGTCGGGAAAGGAGGTGACACGGCTTCACCTCCCAAAGCCACCCTTGGTGCTTCCCTGTAAAGCCTGCACGTCCTCGTCCAAAACCGAACCGGGGACTCGCGAGGTCACTGGCCACAACGAGAGGTCACAGGGCAATTCTTGGGAGCCAAGGCGCATGCTCAACCCGGACGTGCGTGATGCACTTTAACCCCCACAACGATCGTTGCGCACGAGGAAGCAGAGACTCAGAGAGGTACAGTCCCCGGCCAGGGTCGCACAGCCGGTGGGCAGCGGGGCCAGGATACTGACCTTACTTTGTTTGTGTACTTAGTGGCCTGTCCCGTCCACTGGACAGAAAGCACTATGAGGCCGGAGACCACGTCCGCCCCGTCGGTTACTGGATTCACTGCCTGCAGCTTGGCAGCGAGAGGGAAAATGGGAATGTGTGAAAAACATGAATAAATGGATGAATAAATACGGAGCCTGAACTTCTAACGTGTGTCTCTTCATTCTATGAAAGAAAAGATATTTTCACATAACACGTCACTGGCAGAATTAGAAGCTGGCTGAGACATTTTATAATAATATTAACATATTCTTATCAATAGCGTGTTAATATGTAATCACGCCTGCTATGTACTGAGTACCTGCTGCATTCATTGTTCCTGTGCTGAAAGCTTTCACCCATCTGCAACAAAGATGTCATTCTGTTACAGGTACCTTGCGTCGCCCAGGCACGCAGGACTTGCATGCGGGTCCTTCAGGACACGAAGGCGGTGCCAGCCGAGCCGCACGAGTTTTAAGAAACGTCGGGAATCTGCTGGCTGAGAAGCAACCTGCTGCATGTCATCATCCATGACGCCTGCTGGCACACAGGGCTTCATGTCCCCTCCCTGTGGTCACTCAGAGTCATCCACTGCCTGCTGCCTGTTTCCCTCGGGGAAGAGGGGTACAGGTGTGCAAACGGTGACTATTCCCACGCCTGACATTCAGTTTGAAGTTGCTGAGCCACATGCCTCCGGCAAAATGTTATGCCAGGCCATGGATTTCTTACAGTATCAGTGAATTCCTACGAAACCTCCCCATTTCCCTGCTAATAATCAGTGCTAAACGCTCCAAATAATGCCATCTGATAAATACAGTCAAGAGCCAATCATTCATTCATTCATTCATTCACCCCAGGAACTGAGTGCCAAGTGATCACTTCAGCGGAGGGCACATGGGAGGCACAGAAGCAGTGCATAGTGGTGATGGCCACCGCTGCTCGCAGAATAATGGTCCCCAAAGATGTCCCCGCCTAGGTCCTCAGAGCCTGGGACACATCACCGTACCCGGCAGGTGTTAAGGAGCCGGGGGGGACTGGCCTGGACTAACTGGGTGGGCTGGACTCTGTCACACGACTTCTTCACACAGCCTCTCCTTGCAGAGGTGACGGGCTGAGGGAGGTGTGACCGTGGGCCAGGGCGGAGAGGCAGCCACAGGCTGGCTTTGACACAGAAGACGGGGCCACAGGCCAAGGGGGCGCCCCCAGCAGCTGTGCGAGAAAGCACGCAAACCCCCGAGCAGGCAGGGCGGGACGCAGCCCAGTGAGAACCCCAAGTGTAAGGTGCCACCCTGCTACTGTTTAGTGTGGTCACTGTTACAACGGCAATAGGTCCCCAATACGCACTGCAACCAAAGAAGCAACAGTACTCCCCAAACCGTAGGAACACTGATTTTTTACAAGTATTTCAAGGATAAATGTCAGTTTTTATGCCTGCAAAGTAGAAAGTATAAGAACGTAGTGAGTAATAAAATAAATATTAGTGTTGGCTGCACTGGGTACCAGCTGCCAAAACACCTATTGCACGTATCACCCTGCAAGTCTTTCAGAATCACCCCACAGCATCAGTGGGTGACGGTGACCTCCCAGCCCGGGGAGCGCGCGGCCGCGCCCAGCGAGCAGTCAGCAGAACCCCACGCTGCCCACATCTGCAGCAGCCACTGGATGCTCATTTTTTAATTTCAAGTATTTTCTTTCCTTCTTTTTTTAATTAAATTTATTGGGGTGACATTGGTCAGCAAAATTACACAGGTTCCAGGTGCACCATTCTTTATCGTCTACGTGTTGCATGGTATGCCGACCACCGAGAGTCATTTCTTTCTCTATCACCACGAATTTGAATCCCCCTCCCTCCTTCCCCACCCCCTCCCCCGTTCCCTCTGACAACTGCTAAACTATTGTCTGTGTCCAAAAGAAAATGTTTTTTCTATTTTGATTGTCCATTTAGATTCCACATGCAAGTGAGATCATCTGGTGTCTGTCTTTCTCCGTCTGATTAATTTCAAGTATTTTCATTGGTCACATTCACCTGTAAACTTGTTCTTTCAAAACAAAATGTATTTTCCATTCAAATCTTTTCATCCTCTGGAGAGGAAAGAAAAACAGATCGGAGTTGTGCCAAGGAAGAAAACAATTAATTTTCTTGTAGTGGATGATTTTGTTATAATAAAACTTCTTTCCCATGAAACGGATGCTAACACAACACAACAGACTGCTAATACAACCTTTTCATAATCTATTTCCTACAGATGACTTGCATTTTAAAAATTGTCTTTTATATCGCCCCCAAGTGATGCTTAAAAAGATAAATTGCTTCTGAACAAGAGTTACTTTTTCCTTGTATTTCTGGTTAACTTACATAAGCTTTTGCAGAGTTATCTTTAGTCAATGAGACTTACCCAAAGAAAAGGTCATTTCCAGTAAAAAGGAATCATTTGTATGATTTAAAGAGGCACACATAAAGCCCCAGATTCCCCCAAGATGACACATGCACACAGCAGGCCCCCGTTTGGATTTCACAGCTGGGAAAAAAGAGCAATGTTTCGTATTTCACAAGCAACATGTTAATTTTATGTGCATTTAACACACGCGATTTTAAACCCAAACTTCTAAACATTCGCGAATCCCTTCGCAGTGATAACTGAGTGCATCGTGCTTCGGGGCCTTTGGGGCGTGGGGACGTATAAATTTTTGAGGAAATGTGTGTCTCCTGTCCCCTCCCTCTTGGAGGAGGAGGCAGCAGACGCCAATGGTGTCAGGATGGCGGGCTGGCGGGGAGCAGGTGCGTGTTGCCGAATGGGCCTCTGGTGAATTGGAAGCTTTTAAAAGAGATTGATTCTCTTGCTTAACAGTTATTTCAAACACGCTTTTAGAGGTATTAATTACCTTCGGAAAAGATTTCCCATTTGCTTCTAAATTGTTTCTGTGGGTGACTCTTTTCCGGCAAAAATGTCTGGGGTAAAGGTGAACGTCCTGCTATCAGGATTTAAAACATTTAAATAGCATGTTTACAATGATATAAAATACATTTAAATTTAATCAAAATTATATAACACACTACAAATGATACAAAATATTTAAATTTTATTTATATGTAAAATTATATATTTATAAGGAAAACAATCACACGTATTCAAATATCAGACACATATAATACGCTAGAATGAACATCTCCTGAAAGAACTTCGGTTTTTGTTTTATTCATGTGTGTATAAATGTGGGTGCCAAACCCTTTTGTACAGAATTCTGCTCCCCTGTTTACCTTGCGGAGCTGTCTGCGGTCTAAGCAGATGCTCGCTGGTGTCTTCTCCGCCTTCGGTATCCGGGCCCCGGGCCCCAGTGACTGAGTCAGTGACTGCTTGGTCTGAGGTGCTGGAGGCACCTGCATCTGCAGCAAGTAGGCATCTCTGGCCGACAGCAACTACGTTTCACTCCAAGGAGTCCAGTGTCTCAGGAACAGAAACCACTGGCATTGAGTCGCCAGAACGTGAAGCACGCGTCCCTGCTCCCAGGTGACTTATTCCAGACTGTCAGCAGCCGCGTGGGGAAAACGCGTGGCCCCCGAGGCCCACCGTGCTCATTCCCGGGACAAGGGGCCATTTTGCCCATGGGCTGTCCCGGACTCAGACTAACGAGTCCTAAATGTGAGAATAAAGAAATTGCACTCCCTTGGCATTAACGACAAGGGCAAGGATTAGTCACGCTAAGTGCTCCTGGGTAATGCCATAAAGTAACAAAATAACACCTAAAAAAACCAAAACACGGCATCTTGATATCTGAGCAACTATTTTATTTCAATGCAACACCTGCCAAACTCGGCTGGGATTTCATCCCTGTGCCAAATTCCTATTATCTTTTTCCATATAAACATTTGAGAAAGAAAAGAATACCTAAGAAAAAGTTACCGTATCTATTTTGTTTAATAATATTATAACTGTTCACCATCCTCCATCCACAGTTCTAAGCTTTCTCACTAATATGAAACATACAAACAAGTGAAATACAGAAGGAAAAGACGTCGACATCAAATACGCATCCGTGGTGACCCCAAAATGCATCTGAAAACACTGAATGACGAATTGTTAAAACCAACACAAAAGACTAAAGACTCTCTCTCCCTGCTCCCAACAGGATAGTGTCATCCAACAGTTTATAAACACAAGCCAGGAATTAAAATTTAAAACTACCCCAGGTCAGAAATAAGACCACGTTATAATTAGAGCAAAAACGCCTGGTCCCCAGCGGAGATTCAGGGGCAGGAGGTTTGTGAGTATGTACATAAGAGCGACAAAAACAAATGACTTCCACAGTCCAGTGGCACAACTCTGTACCCTTGTGATGCGAACACAAGACCGAGTCGCTGACGAGCTCCCGCGCGTGTGCCTGTGTCCTTTCAGGAGATGCGCTCTGCAGACACCTCCGTTTTTCTGCGGGAAATAATGAACTAACATAAAAATGATGTAAGGACGGGCGTGAAAAGGACATTTAAGTGAAACAGGTTGAAGAGCGTCATAAATTTACCGAGGATTAAATTAGAGAGGGACGTGTAAAATGGGGTGATAACACAAGTTGGGGCAGCTTCTTTTTTAAGCAAGAGGTTTGGGCTCCGTCAGACACGGGCTTGCAAAGCTCAGGAGCAGCATGAGCAGCCCGGGCCCCGAAACGGGGCTCTCAGGCAGCCCCCCGCGTGCGAGTGTGCTCCAAGTTCATTACGTGCGATATGCCTCGTTCTTGACCTCAATGCAATAGAAGCCTTCCTCGGGGTGCATGATATACATGGAAAAATACAACTTCTTTTTAAAACACCATTAGAATATTTTATTGTGTGTGGACACACACTGTTGTTACTCCTAAACGCTGTTCCATTGAGTACAGTTTATATTCACTGGCAAAGCAAAATCTCCTGGGACGCCGGCGAGGAAATGCAATTTCTAGTAATAACAGCTCACAACACTGAATACTCTCCACTTATCCCCACAATTTCCAGCTATTTTGGACTCCTTTCTGAATTAACCTTTCATATCAAAAGGAGCAATTCTGCACACGAGAGACTCCGGCACAATTTCATGCATAATTTATTCACTCAGTTCAACATTAAACGCACAGTCCTTGACTTTGTCAAGGTGGATTCTGTTGGCAGACTTCACGAGCAGCCGACGGGGAAGCAGAGCTGCAGCCCAACCTCTTCACCTGTCCTGGCTGGTGAGACGGGGGGCGCGGGAGCCAACAGAGGGGAAAGGAAGGAAAAGGCGCCGTGCGCTGTCCCGTTCGGGCTCTGGCGAGCACGTGGCCTCGTCGCACAGTGATCTCTCAAAGGTGTGTCAAAGTCCCCCGGTCTCCCCCCACATTGAAACGATTTTCTCTTCCTCAGGTCCCCATCTGCACCCCCAAATGAGGGAAGTGCACAAGCAGTGGTAACCACGGAACCCTGATACCCACGAAACGACTGCTCGGCCTTTGCGGTGTCGGCCGGAGCTCAGAGGAGACAAGGGACCCGTGTTCTCGGCTTCAGAGGCCGCCGCACGCAGTCAGAGCCACACGACCCACCCACCAGGGTCTGCGGGTCACCACAGATGCCCTGGCGCTCAGCCTCACGCGTCACAGAGAACGCGCCCATCCTGTGCCAGGGGCTTTCTCGCGTCCTCTCTTGGCCCTCAGCACCTGCCAGCCCCGTCAGCCGGGCTTCCCAGTTCTCACTGAATGACTGCGTCTGTCATCACCACGAGGGCGTGGCTCGTGCCCACCTGCTGCAGGTGAAAGCCCAGGCCCGGAGACCCTGTTGTTCTGCACCCCGCCTGCTCCGCAGGCCTCAGCTTTCCTGGAAAGGGAGATGGTGAGAGAAGGCGAGGATGCAATCTCACCACCCCAGCACCTACTCGTTTCCCTAAATACAGGGCACAGACCGATTTGGCCCTAAACATTAGCACTTGCCCTTTAAAATACAACCCTCCAGGCGCCACAGCCCACATTGCAAACCTGTGCATACCACGAGGCCCAGCACCTACCAGGAGACGCCTGTGAGCGACATTTTCACGCAGGACACGTGGGCAGCTGTCCCTAAATGGACACGGGCTCAGTCGGCCGCCCCCACTTGCAGTCAGGAGAAGCCCAAAGCTCATCAGCGCGAGCCTAGCCGAGGCGGAGCTGCACTTTCATAATCTGCCTTAGACGTACGCACGGCCACGGCCACGAGCACTCCGGGCGCCCGGTGCTCCGCGGAGGTCACGCAGCCCCTCCCTGACCGTCTCCAGTCCGGCTCCGGATTTGGACCGAATGACTGAAGTCTCTGAAAACTCGGCGGTGCCCAGGTTTCCTGTTTACGACCCCTCCAACCCCGGGGGGCCTGCTCCTCGCCCTGCTGGTGACAATCCAAGTGCTGGCTGGACGTGCCCGTTTGTCCTGGGTGCCATGCGCCCGCCTCCCCCAGTCACTGTGCGGCCTACGACGATCAGCAGGTGGCGGGAACAGCACGAGGCACATGGGGCACATTGGACTCCGGGGGTGATGGCTGTGACTGGAGTCCTTGATACCCCCCTGCCCCCATCAGCCTTCCCGCCGCATTCCCTGGGGACGTGAGCACCCACAACAGTGGCCGTAACTCCAGACCCCGGGGCAGGGTCGCGGGCTTCCAGACTGACGGCCGGGTCTGAACGCCCAGCGCACACTGACCTGCCCACCATCCTCGAGGCCTCAGGGAGCACTCCAGGTCCTTGGTGGTCTTGTCACCCGAGCCTCACGGGGACGTCCAAGACAGCAGGGTGACCAGGCTCCGTTTCCTCACAACAATCCAGAGTGACACAGGCGAGCGCAGGGTTAACTGACGTGCAAGTGCCCACCTGAGAGGCAGGTGCGGTGAGCTCGGGGACGGAGCTGGTCCTCGGAAGGCCTGACCCCCAAGAAGGGGTGTCTGCACCTCCCGGGGGGCAGGAGCTGGTGAGAGTCCTGACGGAGGAGGCTCGCGGTTTCCGCCACCGGGAGAGCCCCCGTTCCCGCTCTGTCTTCCATATTTGACGTCTCCGAGCTGCCATGCGTCAGATGCATGATGGGAGTTGTAGTAACCGCAAGGCAAAAGGTTCTAACGACGTTATAATTAGCTGAAGGCCAGGCCCAGGTCATAGGGATCAGCCTTTCTGGGTGAAAGTGGTCCTTGTTTTTCTCCAGCTGCAGGCGCTGGAGACAGGAGACCGCCACCTGTGACGTGTGTGACCAGCGAGGCACCTCCCCTTGTATCCTGCAGGGGGTGGTCCATTTCCTGGGCTACCTGCCCTGCCTCAGTTTCACCCCAGTGGCCCTGTCCACCTGCAGGGCAACTTGCCCCTCAGCCCACACACACCCTGCACACACTCCGACTGCCATCTTTCAGCTCCCAGCCCACATGGCGCCTTGTCTTTGGGCTCTTCTCAAAGCAGCGCCTGTACCAGGCACTGGGGTGCAGGTGACTTGTTGGGGAAGTGAGCCCAGGAAACAGGGTTTGGGAAGGTTGAGAGGGGAAGCAGGAAAGTAAATGAGGCTGCAGTGTCCAGGCCGTGGCTGCTGCCAGCAATGCCAAGACCTCCAGCCACCACCGATGCTTCTGAGAGCAGTTCCTTCAAAGAGGCGGAAGGCCGAGGCGCCTGACTATGGCTCCCACTCACCCCAGCAGGGAGAGGCGGCCCGGGGGGCGAGCACGACGGGGCAGCTCTGTACTGTGCGTCCAGGCCCTGGTGCCGCAGAGAAAGCCCAGGGCCAGGAGAGCTGAGCGGTGCAGCCCACACCCTCAGCACCTCAGAACTGGCCACGGCCTGGGCAGCCGGAACTGAGATGGGCAATGGGGAGGGGAGGAAGGGCCCCCCAAAACCTCTACAGCACTTTCTTTGCAAGGCTTTCCCCTACTCATCCAGAGAGAGGAGTCCCCCTGAAGGCCTCTGTGCTTAGTCCCACTGCAGAACTTTCCAGAAGGTATTATTGTCTTCCATTTCCTGCTCTCTCTCTCTCCGACTAGGCTCTGGGTTCCTAGGAGGTATCTAGTGGTCCAGCCAAGAATTCCCCCCAATGCATGCTAAATGAATCCATCAGTGACGCTTTCCCCGAGCCATTCTGTGACACTAAAGGACTAAGTCCATGTTTTTAAACACAAAGAAAAAGATAACACACCAACTCATGAACACGAAGTTTAAGATCTGCAGCCCTGGCTGTCAAATACATAACCAAGTACCTTAGACTCAATGTAAAATGCTCCAACAAAGCTGTTTTCTTCCTAGCCTTCGTAATTTTAAAAGCAGTAAGTAAAGAGGCAGAGAACAGAATCTTCTAGGCTGAAGGAATTTGAAATGTATATAGATATATTTTTAAAGTCACTACTGAATGCATCGTCATTATACTTTTGAAATATAAAATACAAATTTGTTGCTAAACTCAATCGATAAAAAGTTACCTTTAAAATAATTTAAGTAAGTGGCTGTATATTTTTTCTATTCCAGGCTTATTCAAATTAATTTGAAAGGTTTTTTTCTATACTCTTCCCTTCTGGTTTGCTTGATGCGCCCTGACATAAATTCAATACAAATACTGGTGGCTGTTTGGAGGGGCAGCCTGGAAAAGTCCATTGGCTGATCACAATCACAGTCTCATTCTCATTCCGGGCGGCTCCAGCCCTAAAAGAATCACCTTTCCAAATTCCCATAAATTTAAAATAGAATTCCATTCGATCGAGTGTGCCAGTTTGCATTGTTTTTCCATCTTCTAAAGCTTATGGCTGGGTGGGGGGAGGGATGTGCATTGTGCACAGAAATGTGCACTACACAGTTCAGAAATGATTTTTAAAGTAAAATTACTACGTAGCTGTTGGCTTTGGCCGTTCCGTAGCTACGGGCTGAGCACATACGTGTGCTGGTACCGTGCCAGGGGTCGTATTTATTCTTAAGCAACACAGCCATTCTGTCGTTTCAAACTCCACACAGTCAGTGTTTATTGCCTCACCAAATGTTCTTGCAAAGCCAAGTTGGTTGCATTTAGCCAAGTTAACCAATATTCTACTAGTTATGCATACACCTAAAATAAGGAATTTTTTTTTTTTTACCATTTGTTTAGGCTGATAGTCACTACAATTTTAATCAACGCTTATACTGAGCTTTACATTTAGTTCTTACCTAGCCTTTTGTTCAGTCCCTTCTGTGTAAGTACTCGTGTGTGAATGAAAAAATATACATAACAGACATTTAGAATTTTCACAATGTGTGCACAACCCAGTGGCATCGAGTACAACCACGACGTCGAACAATTGCAGCCACGATGTCCAGAAACTTTTTGTAATCCGAGGCAGAAGCTCTCCACCCACTTCACAAGAACTCTGCGTTCTCCAAGTCCAAGGGTTTCATGCGACACGTTGGCGAGGCAAGAACACGGCCACCTCGCACGCCCACTCCGAGGGAGGGTGAGGCTCCGGACGCTCCCGCTGCAGTGAGCGCCACCTCAGGGTGGCCCCGCACGGACTCCATCAGGAATGACTTCTAACTGTCCCGGAGAACTGCACTCATGAACAAAACGGTTCTAGAATGCTCTGGCTGGAAGGTACAGACGGTATTATCTTTCAGAATGAGCAGCCCTGACTTGTGTACATAGTTCACTGCACAGCCCAGTTGAGTTCACGCCATCACATCCTACTCGCAAAGAGAGAGAAACCACTTCCGGTGGGATCAGTCCAAAACTGAGACAAGTAGACGCCCATGAGGGAACGATTAAACGGGTTTTAACCGACAGCGCAAAGCCATTTACATTTGTCTCCATACTGCCTGAGTCTCTGCCGCGGAGGCCTTGAAATGCCGTGTTATTATCACCCCCAAGTGCGCATGGTTTGCAGCTGGCCTCTGTACTCTTTACTGGGGCTCGCGAAGAAATCCCCGCGTTACCTTGCATTTGCTCTTAGAGTCATTAGCCCAGACAGCACCGTCATTTAAGAAATTTATCATCGTGCTGTCCTTCGCACAATGTATTAGTGCAATACATTAAAGGAGCAACTAACTCTGGTGATGTATGGCCCCAAAGATCACAACATCTGGGACAAATGGGCCTAAGAATAGATTTGGTGTAAGAGAATAAATGTGTCCATCCACCTTGGCACTGTCATTCTGCAATAAGCCCCTGCTGGTTGTTCGGAATCAATCCATTGAACACTCGCCACGATCTTTAGAACTTTCCCGATTAAAAACAAAAACAAAAACAAAACTAATTATTCATGACACTAAATTGCTTTTCTATGACAAAGAAGGAAGGTTTCTAAAATTAGCCGGTTGCTGCACTGAGGGATGACCCAGCACACGCTTGATGATAAATTTCAATCACGGCTTTCAAGAAAACTCTCATTTAGTCCACCTCGCGCTCACTTAAATTTTTCAGTAGCTTCTCCAAAGCGGGGAGAGGAGATTAACGTCTGGTGTCTTCAAGGGTATTAGAACAAAAATGGAGTCACAATTAATTAGTCTCCCCGAAGTCCAGCTTTCTACATGGCTGATGACACATTTGTGTCTGAGGCGCAATCCTCCCATTTCCATTGTTCAAAGTCCGGAACGCTGTCCTCTCTGTTCCTTTGCCCAAATAGGACGCCGATATTTTAGTTAACCACTGAAATCAATCATTATGAACATTAACCTCAAAGAAAATGATGGCAAACGAAGGCGCCTCCATGGCCCGATCCACGCACGCGGATCTGCAGGGCCGTGCCCCTGGCCGTGAGGACGGGGTCAGGGTGCTCGTCGCACTCACCTCCCAGCAGGGTTGGACCCGAGCCCCGCGGTCCTGCGTCCGGCACAGCGCCTCCAGGCCTCAGGGCTGAAGCGTTGCCCCAGGGCGACCCGCCACCCCACAGTGCTCCCAAACCTGAGTGCTCGAAGTCCACCTGCCGAGAAGGACAGGAAGGAGGGAGAGAACAAATCACTGTGCACGACAATCCCACAATCGTGTCCTCTCGGAGGGGGTCCTTCGACTGTGTGCCGCGCCGACCTGTTCACAGTGTCCATGTGGGAACTCGAGAGGTGCTGGCTCCCTTCACCCATGTCCACAAGCAGGAGTCTCAAAAGAGGTTTGGGGCTCCCAGCGCCCCTCCGCCCACCGGAGGGGCATCCCGTTATCTGACGCGCTCGTGGGAATCTCAGCAGATTCTAGCGCCGGCTCAGGGCCAGCCGATGACCGGAGAACTAAAGTCCTCAGGCGGCCAAATCCAAAGGCCCTTCTAGAAAGCCAGCTGCCTTCCGGCGCGCACCCCTCAGAGCAGGCGCCAGGAGGCGCGGTCACGCCCGGTGGTGGCCCACGGGCCCTCAGGGCAGGCTCTGCTCTCCGCAGCAGGGACGATGCCTGCAAAAATGTGGATGGAGTTTGCACAGGTTTCTTGGAAAAAGACATGGCACCCAGGTCTTATCCGCGCACAGCAATAAACCTCAACGGTGACCAACTTTTCCAAGTCGAGATTTTTTTTGCTTCCAAAAAATGTAGAAACCCATTTAAAAACTGTAATAATGGGAGCAGGCTACAGGCCAAGGCTTGAAAAGAATCCCCAAATAATAAAATATACAATAATGCTGATCTCTTCCCCTTTGAGGCTTTGCACCAAAAACGATTTGGATTTTTAATGACAGTTAATTACAGAAAATCAAAGGGCGGTTGTGAAAAGTAAAGAAATGGAATCAGCGACATACATTTGGCATTATTTAAGTAAGCTACTTTTTTCTGGACTGTTCTTTAGCGTTTTGCCACTTACTTTGCTATAGATGTTTGATTTTATAAAAAGATGAACTACCTCATTTTCATAGACTGAAACTTCTCTTTACATTTTTAGTTCTTTTTTATTGTTAGACTTATTGGGGCGACATTGTACGTAGGTTCCAGGCGTACGGTTCTACAGCGTGCTGCCCATTTGTTGCATTATATGCTCACCACCCGGTGTGAGTGCTCCTTCCATCACGTGTAGTTGGTTCCGCCTCCCTCCTCTCCACCCC
>PVJL010002655.1:0-187100 GCA_004026885.1 Lyroderma lyra
GTAGCCAGCATCGCGTGAGCCTCTTTTTGCTGAATGTGCCTGTCTTTCACTTGAACCGTCATACAGAGCGCAAGTTTAATGCTGGGGGAGGGGATGGAAGGGAAAGTTCATACCTCCTTATTTTGCTGAGTGTTAGCTTAATGTGAGGAAACTTCTCCTTGAAGGTCTCGTTCATGTCCTTCTTGAGATCCGAGGGCTTCACGTAGTCGATTACTGTGGTCTGTAACAGATCAGGCAGTAAGGTCACTCCTTATAATAAGGATCCTGGGTCATAATTATGTGCAGTTTAGAGCCAACTGACGACTTCCAGCACCACCACGCCAGGGGGAATGCAGGTGAGCGCCCCAGCATGGAGCCCGAACAAGGCCATGGCCCCTGGAGGTAAAGGGAAACCAAATCACTGCTCTTAGCAGAACCAGGTGACATCTAGAAACACCAGCCTCTTGACCTTTAAGGGTCAGTGCCTGGCACAGAGGAGAGTTCCTCTTTCAGCTTGTGTTTCAGCCTACACTTCACACAGTCCAGTGTTCAGGGCCTGTAATTTGGACTTGCACAGATCTGGGTACAACCCACACTTGACCAGCACTAGCAGTCTGGCCGTGGGAGACTGGTTCACCAACCCCGAACCTCAGGTTCCATATCTATAAAATAAAACCAGTAATAGTGTCTACTTCACGTGGCTATTGCGAGAACCGTGCGAGAAGTGCTCTGTGCAGTGCTTGGTATACAGCAAGTGCTCAATAAACAGCTAGTATTATTTCTTAATTGTGAGAAATTATACATAACATTTATCCACTTTTAAGTGTATAGTTCTATGGCATTAAGTATGTTCACATTGCTGTGCGACCATCACCACCATCCATTTCTAGAACTTCTATCATCTTGCAAAACTGGAATTCTTTACCCATTAAACAATTTCCCATCCCCTCCCTTCAGCTCCACCTGGAAACCACCATTCTACTTTTTGTCTCTATTTGACTATTCAAGGTACCTCACAGAAATGGAATCATACAGTATTTATCCTCTTATGACTGGCTTATTTCACTTAGCATAATGCCCTCAAGATTCATTCATGTTGTAGCATGTGTCAGAACTTCCCTCCTCGTTAAGGCTGAACAATATTCCCTCCTATGTATATATAATGTGAGCTACTTGAATCTTGACTTTCCTCCTTTCCCCTCCCCCTTTAATTCTGTCCATCCTTAAAGACTGGCTCCTTTGAGCCCTTTCTGAGTCTTCTGTTCTTCCCGGCTCCTCTGTGCCTTACCCTATTAACTCTGAACTAAACACAGTCTCTGGCTGGGTCTCACCAGGTTAGTCTCATTTCTCCCCCTCAGGAGTAACTTCCAGAGGGCTGTGACAGTGAGCGATGCCTCTTCTGGCTGGCTATAGTCGACAACCCTCATTAGGCAAAGCCAGACACAGGAGACACTACAAATTCTGATCAGAAGACCTGTTTCCGTTGGACGGCTGTCACTGCTGGCCTCTTCTCAGGCAAGTGCCTGGCCTTCTCCAGAAGATGCACAGGGGTCTCCTTAGCAGCTCTGACAAAAGCTGGGGGGCTTTCTGTGAACACCTCCATTCAGCAGCCACTTAGTTCGATGTGATTTTACAAGAGGCACATGGACTGCTTCAAGAACAGTCCACATTAACAATGATCTTAACAGCACTTTCTTTGCTTTTCTGATGAATAAAGGCAAATGGAGCAATGTTAACTCAAACAGTTCCACCACAGTCATTCAGAGCTTTCTCAAAATCTGGGTGCAAGTAGATGCACTGGCTGCAATGCCCCTACTTCTTGCTCGGAGCCGTGCTCCTTCCGGCCCCATCAGGAAGGCTCTTCCTCAGCTGGCCTGGGACATACCCATTCTGGTAGTTGTCATGTGTGCCTGCAATGTGCTGGTGGGGAGCGAGGAGTGGCTCCAGTGTGTGACACAGGCACACGCACACACGCCTGTGCGTGCTGCTCTGCCAGGAGGACACAAACAGGATTCTATGGAGGCCACTTACTGCCAAGGTCCAGAGAGTAGATGCCTCTGCTGTCCTCCAAGACACACTTGTTTCCCTTCCTGTTCTTCAAAACTATTCTACTTCATCTCCAGCAAATATCTGCACTGGTCGAACAGCATGTAAGATTTTTCGTTTAGGAAAGGGGCAGCAGAATGGGGGACCACATCCAACACCCTCACCTAGAGCTGGGCCCATTGGCCAATTAGCCAATTCTTCTGTTCCCTAAATATTCAGCACCCTTCCCCCTTTCTCCCACCCTTCCCACAGCCAGGCACCCACTCCTGCTCTTCCTCTGTGGATGACAGTCACGAGGTTTGCAATGATGCAAGCAAAGAGTTACTGACCTTGGTTGGGGGCCAAAACCCTGTGAGTTCCAAGCAAGGATCTCCTGGGGAGGAGGGGGCCTGGATCCTCCCTGAGGCAACCACAGCAGCTCTGCTTATTTCTGTCTTATATGTATGAGTAGGTACATGCCACACGTCTCTTAAAAGAAGGCTCCCACTGCCAAAAAAGTTTGCAAATGCATTCCAGCCACCTCACTTCACAGATGAGGAAACAGACGGTCAGAGAGGTGAGGAGGCTTGTCCTGAATCCCAGCAGGTAGAGGCCGGACCAGTGCTGGGACTCAGGTCTCCTAGCTCACACACCCACTGCCTTCCTGCTTTTCTGTTCTTATCAGACTGAAAGGAGCCACAAGAGTAGGCTGGAGTGCTGGGCAGCAGCTCCACCTCCAGTAAGTTGGGTAACTTGGAGAAAGTGGCTTAATCTCCCTGAAGTCTTACCTTTCTCTTCTCTGCACGAGGCAGGGATACCCGATGGGGCTGCTTCATAGGTTTATCTTGAAGCTCAAACAGAATAGAACACACCTAAAGGATACTGGAGAATTTTATCGAGAGCATCATCGGGGAAGACAGCATAACCTGGGCTCAGGTCCAGGCTCACTGAGCCAGTGTCTGAGGTGGGGTCCTGCTACCTGCAGTATTAGACCCTCCTAGCCTGGCTACCACGGTTTGGCTGGTAATGCCACTTCTGCAGGACCATCTTCACTGATGATTGGGGGGCTGTCTTGGTGACTCCCCTCCATTATGCACTACGGTTTGGGTATCCGACCCACTTCCGGGACACCTTCTGTACCTCCCGACTCCTTTGCAGCTAGGATTCTAAATGCAATTCCAGTGCTTCCGAGCCGACGTACCGGTGTGGGGAAACAGAAGGGAAGCACAGGCTACTCTTCGGTTGTTTCTGCTGCTAAGAGGAGTCGTGACAGGAGTCCTAGAGTCCTGAATGTCCATTCGCAGGTGCAGACCACAGGAGGGGCAGCTTCCTGACCGTGGAGGTGGCAGCACTGCCATTTCCAGAGCTGGTGGCATGGCTCTGCAGCGTGGCTTTGGGATCATTCCTAAAACCCCACCTTCAGCTGTTTCTTCAGCCTGCCCAGTGATCCTATGAGCTATTTCAGTCCCCTGTAATAAATCCCTTCCCTGTAAAACTAGCTCAAGTGGGTGCTGAGCCGTGACTGAGGCACACACTGCTTTCACTGATGGCACCGCTATCATAACTACACCTCACCAGGGGAAGGACAGAGCTTCGGATTCTCCCAAAGGCACCTGTGTCATAGTTTGCAGGGGCACCACGTCTTGCCACGTCCCGACCAGTCTTTGCTTTTGACTGACCCTGTGAGCACCAACCACCCAGCTCAGCCTGCAGCCCTGGAGCTGGGGCAAGGCGGGCTCAGGCTCAGTCCCGGGGCTCGCAGGGCGGATTCATTTATACAAGTAGCCCCACCCTGGCCCTTCGGCGTGTGGAGCTGGGGCCCACTTTTTCTGACAGAGGGATGAATGGACGTGTATATTTATTTCCAGACTGGACCCAAGAGAGGGGGAAAGAGAGGGGACCAGTGAGGTGATGCTGGGAAACCCTTGTTCTAGTATCTGGTGCCCAGTGAAGGCGGCACATAGCAGCTGCAAAGACACCCAAGCCCCTGAGTTCACCTTCTAGATGACAAGGGTCTTCTGAATGCCTGCTGTGGCGCCCAGGGGCACAGGCTGCGTGATCCTGTCTGTGTGGTTTCCATCCACGGGTGCAGCTACTCCCAGCACTGAGTGGAAGGCCTGCTGGCAGCCTGAGCCTCTCACTCATCTACCTGGCTACCCTGAGTCTTTTCTAAACTAGATACAGTAGATTTTAGGGCAGGGCTTTCTGAAAACCTCTATCTTTCTGCCAAGGCCCCCATTTCCTGAGCTCCAAGTGGCCAGCAGCCCTGGCCTCCCCAGACTCCAGAGGCGGGTGGCAGGGGAAGGGGCCCCATAAGGGCAGGACAGACATGGGTCAGCCGGGCCCAGCCTTCTTAGAGTGGCTGCTGTGGGGAATCCAAGGACATTTGGGAAAGAGCCTGTGAATGCTGACTGCTGGAGGCTTGCTGCTGCCCAAACCTGAGGCAGGTGCCCACAACATTCTAGCCTGTTTGCTTATATCTATTTTGTTTTTTTTTGTTGTTGTTGGTTTTTTTTTTTTGGTATGTGGGTAGCTCCCTGGCTGGGAATCGAACCCAGGCCGCAGTGCTTACAGTGCCAGCGCCGAAGCCTTAAGCCGCTACACCATCAGGGAGCTCCTGCTTACATCTATTTTGGAGGTGAGGCAGATTGGCTATTGGAGCAATGAAAGGCCTCCAAGACTCGAGACAAGAAGAGGATGGTGGGAAATCGTGGTGTCGGCCTGAGTGCCTTAGGCTGGTGGGTAATGCGAAGGTGGTCTTATTAGCTTCCTATGGGTGCTGTAACTAAGTACCATAGATTGTGTGGCTTAAACAACAGAAACTGATCGTCTCACAGTTCTGGAGGCCCCGAGTCTGCGATCAAGGTGTCATGAGAGCCATGCTCTCTCTGAAACTCTAAAGAGAATCCCTCTTTTTATTTGCTTTTGGTAATCCCAGGCAGTCGTGGGCTTCTAGATGCCTCACTCCAATCCTCCCCTCTGCCTTCACACGGTGTTCTCCCCGTGTCTGTGCTCACGTTGCCATCTTCTCGCTGTGTCTCTGCCTTCTTATAAAGACACCAGGCATACTGGATTAGGGCCCACCCTACTTCAGTATGACTTCACCTTAACTACTTTATATGTGCAAATACCTTATTTCCAAGTATTCTGAGGTACTGGGGGTTCAGACCTCAACCCATCTGTTGGGGGGACACACTTGAACCTTTAGCAGTGGTGTCAGCATGTAATGGTGCTGCTAGGTGGCCTTGGTGTACCCTGAGCAGCCCAGGCCTGCCCCAGACCAGGTTTTGGCCTTGGCCTTAGGCCGAGGGTACCCTCTCCATGCTTCTCCTTTCCCTACCCTCCTTGCTTGCTGACACAGCTCTCTTCAGTCTGGCTTCGTCTTCCCTTCTGAGTTGCAGCTCAGTGGGGAAGATCCCAGGCTCTGGACCAGAAAATCTGGTTGAAATCCCAGCTCTGTCACTCAGTAGCTGGACAGCCTAGTGTAAACTGCTTAAGCTCTCTGTGCCTCAGTTTCTTCCTCTGGCTTTTTCATCATCTGCTTTATGTTGATGGCTAGAGGGCACTAGACCTGCGGAGCGGCTCCAGGTCCTACTCATACTCCGCTACATAAGTACACAGCTGAGTAGGGGCCACCAAAGTGACAACCTGCTCTCAGTCCCCTGCTCAGACAGGGTCACATAGGCTGCACCTGGAGCCCACCACTCCACACTACACGCACATGGGCCAGATTCCAGCTATTGAAGAATCACCCTGAGCCCAGGGCCACTCCTCCTTCAGGCAGATTCCAGAAAGGATGACAGTCCTTGTCCTCAGATCCAATTCCCACTAAGGAACACTTTCTGGAATATAGCAGCCAGATTCCGCTGCATGGTCCTATCTGTCTTGAGGGGCCTTGTGACAGCCTTTAGAGGCTGCACCTCCTTGCCAGTCACAGTCATCTCTTCCCAGTGATGGGAGGCTGAGCTGCAGAGATTGGATTACCGTGGTCCCCAGCCACTCATTCATTCTGGCTTGAGAGAGAAAATTAATCAAATGCCCTGATGTTGCTAGTGCATGCATGTTACTATGAATGAAAGTACTAATAAACAGGCTGTGGTTCCTTCCTGGTTTGGGACAGACTGACTGACCACTGTTTCCACTGCTACCTAATTCCAGGCTGTGGTATCTGCCAGATGCAGGGCTCCTTGTGGCCCCAGCAGTGGCTGGCAGCTGGGCTGGGCTGCATGATGGATGGCGGCTACAGCCTGGCTTGCGTTTTTGCAGAGGGGGCTCTTCCGTGCTTGGGGGGACAGAATGCCTAAATGCACTTTCTCGCAGCTGCCTGGCTGCAGGGAAGCTGTGTGCACAGCTGCATAGAGAAGAGGGAAAGGTCAGCTGAGAGGACAAGACCACCGAAATGCAGAATGCAATTCAGAAAGGAGCCCTGCTGGCATGCCCCACCAGAGACAGGAGGCAGAGTTAGGAAAGGAAGGGCCACAAAGCCCTTCTGAGATAACAGGAAAGATGGTAAGACCACAACTGTCTACCACATCTACTGTGGACTGAGACACGCTTTGCTTTTAAAAAAACAAATAAAGTCTTGACTCATAATGAGAAAAGGGAGGGAGCTCCACAGAACTGAACTTGGGCCCTACTCTGGCCCATGCCAACAGTCTTGATGTCATAAAGTGAAGGTTCTGGGGTGCACAAAAGGGTGGGAGCCAGCAAGGGAGAAATGAGATAGCAGATGTTTGTATCAGGTGTGAGGGGGAAATATGCCCTGATAACAACACTGGAGAACAATGGGGGTTCAGAGCTGACAGGTGATGATCTGATTCCAACAGAAACAACATAAAAGGTACGTGTCCACCTTGGGGCCTGGTATGTGTCCCCACGCTCCTGCTCTCTGCATCTCCCTGGGAGTTCTTAAGAGCAGCTCTTAACAGGTGTGAGCTTGCTGTAGACTCTGCTACTGTTTCCCTCTGGGTCAGAAGGGCCCCTGGGGACCAAAGGAAGAGGGTTCCAGCCCCAGGAGCTGACAGGGAGCCCAGAGGCAGGCATGAAGCCTCCCCAAGGCTCGGTTTCCTTGCCTGTGGAAGGAAGAAGTTAAGACAGTGATATCTGCAGCTCCTTCAGCACCAAGAGCCACGGCACAGTGCGGGCTAACCTGCTTCTATCGCACGTGTCCAACCCCCATTGGCGCTCCGAGCTCAGCTGGGCATTGGGAAAGCAGATGCTCCATGCTCACTAAGCTAATTAAACAGTGCGGCGGCCCTCAACTAAATCTATCTAACCATGAACAGCTGGGTATTTTGGCTGTTCTATGCATTTAATCCTTTTCCCTAAAAGGACTGTAAATCACAAGGAAACTATGGGAATGGGCGGTCAGCCTATGCAGGCTGGGGCTGCATGTGTTGCTATTTCTCCCCATCAGATTCCAAGTGCATAATCCTGGATTTACCCTCCCTTCCTTCCCTTAGGGGAGCAGCTCTTTAGTTCCCCTCACTGAAATAAAATGGTTTGCAAATCAAGGAAAGTAACACAGGAAAAGCTGCCTCTGGCTCAGGTTTACATGACCAGGTGGTGCAAATCACGTTCAGTTCCAGATATTTGTCAAATACGTATCTGGTAGTACAGAAACTTCAGGAGTGTCTCCGCCCATCTGAGGTGACACTTGGTGTATGTGGCCCTGAGTTCACACACACCCAGACAGTATTAGAGCGCACTTTGAAATGCACGCTTAAATGGTGGCTTGGAGCAAGAGCTGATGAACTGTGTATGGAGGGTCACGTTCATAAAAATGATTATCAACAACCTGAGACAAATACAGTAGATTCTCTGTTAACCAGAATTCAAGCAACCGGCAAAAACTGCTTGAGTGTGCTGGTTGCTTGAGTTCTGCTTGATGAAGGGTCTCCTTCCATTTATCCGGTATCTACCAATCCCCCCCCCCCCATGGCTGCTGGTTAACGGAGAGTCTACTGTACATAGAAAGGGAGCAGATGCTATAACATCTTGGGTAAGCTGTAAACATAATATTTCATTTTGTATTATTTTTATTAAAAAAAAAGACCATTAAAAACACCCCCACAATACTGATGCATGGTACAACACAGACGAGCAGACATTACGCTAAGCAGTCAGACACAAAAGATCACCTAGTGTATGATTCCACGTGTATGAAGTATCCAGAACAGGCCAGTGCATAGAAGCAGACAGCAGATTAGTGGTCACCTAGGGCTTAAGGGGTGTGGGGCTAAGAGCACAGGGGCTTCTTTTGGGGATGATGGAAATATCCTGAAATCGATTGTAGGGATGGTTACACAACTTTGTGACTACACTAAAAACCTGCTGAACTGTACACTTTAAAGAGGTAAACTGTACGATATGTGAATTCCATCCAATAAAGCTGTCAGACACACACAAAACCCCAAACAGAAAAACCCCACTATAATGGGATGGGGCATGTAAGGCATTTCATTTTTAACACTTAAGACCAAAAGCTGTCAAGCCTCCAAGATCCTGCTGCTGTGCTGCCGGCAGGTGCCTGGCAGACACTCCTCGGAGCCGGGGGAGCTCCAGAACCCTTTCAAGTTTGCCGGCCTCCCTAGGAGTTTTAGTAAATTTGCATAACCTGAATTGAATAAACTTCACACACCTCAAACCCTGAGGGCCCTGGAAGGAGTCCTGCTAGGGAGGGCCTGCAGGCTGAACCTAGTTTATAGCTTCTCAGTAAATACACCCCATAGGCACGTAAACAAGTGCTGACATCACTAAGACAGCTTTCCATGAAAACGAAGTGTGGCTGGGGTCGCAGAGGCCAATGTCCACCCTACAGAAGGTTGCGGGTTTTCCTTTTATGGAGTCTTTTATTTCCCACTGCTCAGCATCTCACGCTGTACTGAAAAATTCAGTTCTAAGAAACATTCTCACAACACTGGGGGAGACGTGGGTGGGGGGAAGGGTTTCGCTCTGAGTACCTAGATTGTAATATTAAATAAAGGAATAAGCACTTTAGCACAGATATCAGCCCAAGAGATGTCCTTTTGAGATTTATAGACCTGCAGATTTCAAAAAGGTTGTTGATCGTTTTTCTTTTTGTTAAAATAGTTCAAGAGGGATTTCCTCCTGAGAAAAAGGATCCAGAAATCCATTCAAACAACGTTCATTTTGTTGGCATTATCTCAGTCAGCCCTTTCAGTTACTTTCTCTTCTTAATTGCTCTCCACACCCATAAAGGGAGGAAAAAAAAAATCCACTACCAACTTTAGCTGCCAGGTTCTAAGGATAAATAACCACCCTCTGGTGAAACTGTAATTACGAGCCAGGAGGGTGCGCAAAGCAGGAAGCGTCAGGTTCTGACGCAGAGACACACCATCATTATTACCCAGGGCCCCACCAGAACCTGCATGCAGCCAGGAGGCTCCTTGTCCTTTCATGTTCTGCGGTCACTTTCTAGAAACTGAGACCAAAATTACAGGGCCAGCTGCATTTTAGGTTCCACACCTGCCCCAGGCATTTTTTGGTGGTGGTTCAAAATTTCACCTTTGCTCTGTCACAGTGCCTAACAGTGGGAGTGACCTGCGTGGATCAAAATTAAAAAATACTGGACTGGAACTATGACCACAAGGCCAATTTTAAAGAGCTGCCACTTAAACTTTGTAAATAACAGGCTTCTTTCTGAGCCTCAGGGAAATGTTCACCTGTGGAACCCTCCTACTTTAAGGCATGTCCCAACTGTGGTCATGGGTGGCCTTAATAGTTAGAACAAACACGAATGAACATATACATCTATATCTGGGCTCGTTAACCTCACCTACACTATGACTCAGAAAGCCTGCTCCTAGGCATCTGCCTAAGAGAAATTAAAGTGTATGTTCATGAAAACTTGTACAAGAATGTTTGTGGAAGCAATATTCTTCATATTCCTACACTGGAAACCACCCAAATGCCCATCCACAGGATAATGAATAAATAAATGATGGTCTATCCATACAAGGGGACCCTACTTAGCAATTTAAACAAAAACCTACTGCTACACGCAACATAAATGAATCTCACAGATACTAAGTTTGTGGAAGCAGACAGACCAGAAAAAGAAGGAGAGGGGCTCTTGAGCCATTTACCTGCTCAAGCCCGCTCCTACCACTTGGGAGTGAGTGTACTCTCCCTTTTAATAAACTATCTGTTTGTTTCACCTTATTTTTCTTTTTAATAAACTGCTTCTTGGCTTCGCCTCTAAAAAAAGAAAAAAGAGTGTACATGATTCCATTTATGTGACGTTCTAGAATAAGCAAAACTAAGCTGTGATGACAGAAGTCAGAGCAGCAGTCGCCTTTGTGGGGAGGGGGTTGGTGGGCAGAAGGGAACTTTCTAAGGGGACAGAAATGTCCTATATCTTGATCAGAGTGGAGGTAAATTATAGCTTAATATAAAAAGAAAAAATAAATGACTGCAACAGGATTTGATGGGATGAAAGGACTAGCTCATCACTTTCAAGGTTGCATGATTCTGCAGAGGGCGCACGAACATCTCAGACCCTGAAGTCCCGCAAGTATAAGGCACCCTAAAACACTGCACAACAGCCCGCAGCTCGGGGTCTCTGCTGGGTTGGCCTAACTTGAGCTGCCCCTGGGGCCCAAGGAAGACAGACACAGGCAGCAGTACCCCAGAGGCATTGGGGGCTGACACTGAGGAGGTGGGAGGTGCTGTGTATACAGTCAGTTTGCAAGCTAGCATGGCAGGTCCCTTCCCCAGGTCGCAAGCAAAGACCTTCCTTAGCAGGGAACCCTGAAGAGTGGGCAGTGGAGCAGGCTGCGCAGGCCTCGCACACGTCTGACGTCTGACGTCTGCCTGCAGTGGTGCCCTATAACAATGAGGGTGCACCCTGCAGCAGGCATGCTCCAGGCCAGGTCTGTCTGGGCAGTGCCCCCATCTGCCTAAGAGCCAAGATGTCCCACAGACCCACAAAGAGGGCCTTCAACAACCTGGGTCAAATTACCCTGTCACTGAGGAGGGTTTGTCAGGAACATCGTTCCACAGGCTTGACATTCCCACCTGTCTGAGAGTCTGTCTGCCTGTCTGTCTGCCTCTCTCTGTGTGTGTGTGTGTGTAGAGGGAAAAGCAATCACTTTTACTGTTAAAAATATTGATTTTATACAGTCAACCTCTATCACACTTCAGGTCTTACACGTGGGCTCTCCCTACCAAGGCCTCGCTGGCCTGCTCCTTCTTACCCTTCCACACTTACTTTCAATGCCATCTCCTCAGAGGAGCCTTCCTTGAGGTCTACCTCTAACCTCCTGTCATCTCCCACCACTCTCCTCACCACCCTCATGACTGCAGTGATTTGCCTCCTTGTCTACTGTCTGACTTCTTCAGTCGTCATGAGGCCGAGCAGAGTGGGGACTGTGGCTGGTTTGATCTCCGCTGTATAAGGAGGCACCTGGCCTGCCACATCGTAGGGCCCCAGTCAATACTGGGTGAGTGGACAAATTCTGTACCTGTGACCCAACCCACAAAATAAAGCAAACAAGCAAACCCCCCAAATCACACACTCTTAACTCCTGCAAGTTCAATGTGAAATGCATGTGAAAACAGCCCTATCATCCACGCATGCTTCTAGAGAGAGTCTCCTGGAACCAGGGTTGAGGCTCTCTGTAACACATGACACATCAATGACGTAGACAAAAATGCTGACAAGTTGGCATCCCACATTGTATCAAAGTATGAGTATCTGTGGCCACAAGAGAAGGAGACGTAGTAGCTCTTTGGGAGCTGACCGAGCAAATGAAATTCATAAGCAATTTCATTCTCTAAGAAACAGTCTATTACAGGAAGCACGGGCTATAGATTTAAAATGGGGAAATGAAAAATGACCTACTTGGGAACATAAAACAAGGAGAGGAGGACATTCACGCTGACTCGGCAAATCATCTGGCACACGGTCCAAAGGAGCAAAACGTTTCCGTGTACACAGGCGTGCACATGTACACGGTAGCCCAGGACCTTGAGCTCACAATAAAATCTTAAAGGAAAAAAGTAAAAAAATAAAACCAGCTTGACCCTAGGCCTATAAAAGGAAAGGTCAGTGTTATCACCAGACATAACATGTCTGTGGATGAGCTGCCCACCAAAGCCCAATGCCAATCAAAAATAGTGCACCCTCTTATTCTCTTCGTTACCTAGAACGAAGAACACCGAGCCAGGCGTTCTGGCCTCTGCACCCCATTTCCTGTCTGTCAATTGTGACAGCCTCACTCGGGCTCTCTGAGCCACAGTTTCCTGCCCAAGTTATGTAATAAATAAAGTAAACTTTAATTAATAAAGCAGTGAACAACATAAAGAAGCCTTATTCTTATACAAGTCACGACCTTTCATTTGCTCCCTCCTTAGCATCGGGGCGATATTCTGGGCATTTGCTGAACACTTATTATGTGCTAGCTTATATGAATCAGCCCTGGTTTGTAAAAAGTCAGTACTATCACAGGTCATCGAGTGGAAGGAAAGTAACTATACATAGCTCTGGTTCTGCTTTCTGGAATTGGGGGATAGGAACGGGAGAGTGAGGAGTAGGGGCAGTTTGAAACTAAATCCCTTCGGTCATTCATTGTGACTCAGTGTGGCCTCAGCATGATCTCTGAGCTGTCTGCCAAACTGCAGGAGGGCAGATGCTGAAAGTCAATGGCAAGGGCCCGAGTTGTGCCCAGAGTTTCTCTGGTGCCAGCTAAGTATGTTCCGTGACAAGGGCAGCTGGAGGGTGGCGCCCTACTTCTGAGACCTCTAAGCTCTGAGTGAGTGTGTTCGGGGGCCCCTGGAGTACGTGGGGTTGGGTCCCCCTCTGGCTTCTGCAGACACAGGAGCCTGTCACAGAAAAAGACCCTCTGCTCATGGCTGGGGCTAGGGTTGCTGAGAAGAGCACGGACTGGGGACCAGCGAGGGCACCAGAGCAGGTTATTTCAGCTGGGCCGCCCCCTCTGTGCCTGGCAGGGAGGCGGCGTGGCCATTCAGGGTCAGTGCTGCCCACCTGGGTCACGTGTGGCGGGGCTGGTACAGCAGGGTTGCCCACAAGCCCCGCTCTCCCTGCCTCCCAGGCAGCCCAGGGTGGCCTGCTTCCGAGTCCGGGCAAGTCTGCCCCCAGAAAGTACAAAGAACCCCGACAGGCCTCGCTGGTTTGTGGAGAAATGGCAGCCCAAAGTGGTGGGAAATGGTGCTCGGCCAAAAGCCGAAACCAAAATTACGCAAAGGGAAAACCAGGAAGAGTCCAAGAAATAAAAACGGCAAGGGAAGGTTGTGCGTCTAACACCCACACTGTCCTACTTTGACTTTCCCAGGAGAGAATTTGGTCATCCCGAGCCCTGTGCCAAATGTCTACTCAGAGTACATGCAGAGGCCCCCAGCCACCAAGAACTCCTAATAGAGCTGAACGTGATCTCAGCGCTGCCAGGGACGTGTGATTCTCTCCTGCTGGGCTCTGAGGATGGACAAGCTCCGACGGGCCCCCTCGGAGGTGGTCCTGAGCTAGCAGCTGATGGAACGTACGCCGGTGAACAGGAGAATCCTGACCAGCTCGCACCGATCCCTCTGTAAGCTAGCCACACTGGGTAGTCCTCAAGAAGGTCCCTAGGCAGAAAGGTATTAGAACGAGACCCCAACCCCAGGCACAGAACTCTCTTTAAGGCAAGCATGCCCCCTCCAAGCTACTCCCTGGAGGCTGAGAGGGTGAGCAAACCGACCATCTCTCCACTGCTACTCACCATGTATGATGGAAAGATCAGAACTCGTTTGTGCTTGCCACAAGGCCACTGGGGGTCATCCAGGAGATTTGGGTCATAGTCCATAAAGTCTCCAAGGTCACTGCCTAAGGATCACATGCAAAGTGATAATTAGGGGCCCCAGGTCCTCCAAAGCAGAAGCAGCTGGGCTAATGCCGAGTATAAAGTTAAAGAAAGGCTGGCCTCAGGGCATGTAGCTCAGAGTCACATGGCTCGTTCTGATTTTTAGTAGATGTCTCTGCAAGCCAATGAAGTGCATCCTCCCTCCAAAGGGCTCACCAAATTCTTAACCTTTTGAAATTTTTTACATTTTAGAAAATTATGTATTAATCTCCCTGACTCAGGAGAGCACAAACCCTCACAGAGCATGAAAAATGCGGTCAACACTCACACATTACAAAATGTGGCACCGAAAAGGCTCATTTTCTAACCCCGCAGATCAGTTAGCAGTCGTGCAAGGCGAGAAGCACATTTTCAGTGTGAATGCTTCCAGGCAGGAAACTGTATAAACACAATTCAGAGCTGGTACCAATGCAAACAGCTATAAATGACCAGAGGTGGCCAGAACGTTAGGACAGTACTTTCAGACTCGGCACCTGGACAGGCCTAAGGACTTTCATTTGAAATTTCTCTGAGTTATAATACTGCTTCGTAAAGAGCTTTCTCCCTCATGTTACTTCTGACAAAGGTTTGTATAGGCCAAGCCGGCAACGAGCAGGTCTCCCTTCAGTGGCCGAGTTAGCTCGCCTACTGTGATCACCACTAAGGAAGTTCTCAGCAGATCCTGGGTTTCTGGCCCAATGATTTGAAGAAAAGCCCAACTTGAGCACCATGGAAATGTAAGTAAGAAGCAGGTAACTGGTGAGATGAGGAGCTGAGTAGAGGCGAGAAGCTGGGGAGTCCAGCCATCACTGCAAGATGACCTTGGCCTTTCTCCTTGTGGGAGCTCAGGGGGTTGGCAAGTGAGGCATCTCATCGGAGAGACGCCCTGTGGCCTGGTTGTGACCCGAAATCGGGCTTGCCCAGAAGTCATGTCACCTGCCAATGAGCTCACACTCCGGGGGCCCCCGTTCTCCATTCTGCACACTGGGAGACCTGATCTACATGACACATCAGACACTTCTTGCCACGGCTACCAGACCCAGCCAGGTCCCAGGTTACCTGTGTCAAGGCTCCCCTGGGTGCTGCTCGCCCGTCCTATGGAGAGGCTGCGGTGACTCAGGTTACGAAAGTGGGAGAAGGAGGAGGTGGAGTCAATGGTATTTCTCCGGGCTCCGAAGGCATTTGTGGGTAACAGAAATTGGGTGTAAGAAACAGTCTAAAAGGTAAAGACAAAAATGGCAAGTGATTATTCCCAGGCAAAGTCAGGTGTACCTTCTGACCAAGCTATGTTGGCACCCGAGTTCAGATCCACATCCTTCTCTCTGCAATACTAAAATCCAATGGGATGTGAAAAATGAAACTTTTTTGGCACTCGTTTGTGCCAGAACTGACTTGAGGCTACCTGTAGTTTTAATTTATCCTCCTTGGTGTGGGTATTGGTTACAGGGCAGAAATGTTTGATAATAATATGCTATCTCAGAAGCTGTTAGGGTGCACCGTCACTACTTTCACGAACCATCACGTGGAGAATTCCAGAACACATTTGGCCCCAGGAGTCCCTGATGAGGGACTGTGCCCTTTGGCAGTTTCTTTGTGTTCCTCGGGCAGATGTTATCTATGACATTCATCTCTGTTTTATCCTCCCTCATTCCTATGTGAACACCCAGCCTTGAAGAATGAAGACAGAACAAGTATTTTGCTTTTCACCTGCCTGGGGAATCGCGGTTCACGTACTATGAGCTCAAGGCTGATGTGTGGTCACAGTGGTGACCGGCTGTCGTGGAGGGCGTGGGGAGGGGTGGCAGGGAGGTCACTGCTGCCCCAGCAGCTTCACCTGCAAGCGAACTACGCTGGGACAGCTTCCCCAAAGAACACTTCATCGTCTTCACAAACAGGCTTTGGGAGGGTTTATGAAGACCGCCTGGATCCAGCACAAAGAGGTCAACCATCACTCCTCAGACTTCAACCCAGCTCCATGAACTGTGGGTGAAGACAGTGCTCACTGTCTAAGGGTGAGCGAGACTCTCCGCTTCTTAGGACCACAGGAGGCCAACAATACTCTCTAGGAGTGGGAGTGCTGCTTGCTGACCCCATCAGTTAATGTGTGTCCCAACCACGTGCCCCTCCATCCCAGAACAGACACGTGTGTGTCCATGTGCCCGAGATCCCGGTCAGCACTGTGCATGCTGCTGTCAACCGTGCAGGCAAAGGAACTGCCGTGCTGTGCCGGATCCACGAGCGAGGAGCGCGGGCCTGTCGCGCCGCCTCTGTCTGCTGACCGTGGTGGTATCGGCACAACCTCTGGACGCGAAGCCAGGCGGCCTTACCTTCCCATCAGCTCCCAGCTCCACACCTTCCAGGCCAATGATTTCTTTTAAGCTCACGGCACCTGTCGACTGTCTCCCTCCTTCCAACTTCAAATCCCTGAGGAGGACAAGCCAAAGAAAAATCGCTCTTGTTTGCACCCAACACAGACACGATAATGCTTACTGCACGACACAACAAAGCCACACGGACAGAAATGGCCCAGAGGCTTGGGCTGACAGGACCTCCCCTTGTCCCGCCTTTGGGGCTTGTCAGTGACCCTCTACGGGCAGTTCCAACCACTGGGAGATAAATGAAATCCAACCGAAGAGAAAGCCTGAAGATGAAGGTCAGGCTCAGAAGCCGGCGGATTCCTGACCCCCTCGGCCACCCACCAAGGCACTCCACTCCAGCTGGTTATCGAACAGAAGCCAGGGAGCACTCCCTGGGCTCGTGGGACAATGGTTCTCTTGGGCTCTGGCTGCTGACTGCTTTTTAAATCTGGGAAAGACCACCTCTCCTTGACACCCCTTTTATTAGACCAGAGAAAGAAATTCTTATTCTAAACTGTTCTCAGGTTTATTGCTGGTAATGAAATAATTAATGCCACAATGACCAACCTGGCTACCTTGCCGACCAGTCACCTAAAAAAATGAGTATCTTTCTATATGAAAGGATAAGATCCAGTATTAACAATAAGCACTTAAGAAACACTTTGTAATTTACAAACACTTTCACACATCATCTCTTTCATTCTTTAAGAAGCCCCTATCAGACAGGTATTGGTATAATATTATCCTATTTTACAGAGGTGAAAAATGGAGCCTGAAGTAGGTCAAGAGCCTGCAGAGATGGCTGGGACCGTTGGTTGTAGAGACTGGTTTTACATCCAGTGCTGTTGCTGTCTCATAGGCACGTCCGACCTGTAGCCCAGGGCGACTCTGAACGCAGCCCAGCACAAATTCTTAAAACATATGTGATTTTTTTTTTTTTTATCTTTTTATAGCTCATCCGCTATCATTAGTGTTAGTGTATTTTATGTGCGGCCCAAGACAATTCTTCTTCCAATGTGGCCCAGGGAAGCCAAAAGGTTGGACTCTGCTGCTCTAGTACCTCTCGTTGCCTCAGAGATGCAAGACAAGCCGGCTGCAGCTATGCTCACTCACATCTTCAAGGACAGACCCCTCCTCACAGTAACTCTCAAACTCGGCTGTGTGTTAGGATCATCTGGGGGTCTTTGGCAAACTACTGCAGTCTGGCTCCCACGCCAGCCATGCTGATTCAGTTGGTGTGGGGTGCAACCTGGGAGGCAGGAGTTTTAAATGCTCCCCAGGTGACTCTAAACTGCAGCCACATCTGGGAAGGACTGTCTCTGTGACGCAGCACTTGTTAGTCAAAGCCACCTCAGGCCGGCAGTATTCTTGTTGTGTGGCCTGGAGAGGAACCATACTCAAGGGCTGTCTACCTACAACCCAAGCAAGAGCAAGGAAAATGTAAAGGCAAGACTCTTTGGGCCAAAGGTACAGGAATCAAGGGAAAGGAGGGAGACGGAGAGCCAGGGGAGTGGGGAGAAGAGCGAGGCCCCTCTGCTGCCATGGAGGAACCCGGGATCCCCTGATTTTGTAGAGGACCCCTCCTCTTCCCTGCACGCGCCATGGATGAACTGGCTCCCTCATTCCATCTACAGTGTTGAGTGTGATTAAGGACATATTTTTTAAAATAAGAAATACCCAAGACCTCTACCCAGTAAGGCCTGCATTTTTAAGGCAGTATCCTGGGGAGGCCATGGTTCTGCCATGCTCAGAACATCTCTGGAGCCCCTTTTGGAATCGACACAAAATTCATGCAGAAAAAAGCCAAGAGCCAAGCCATCCCAGTCTTCAAACTTTATGTACATATTTTTTACCCTAACACTATTACTTTAGCTCTTTCACTGCGTTAATTGACTGCAAGTTTTTTTTTTCAAAATGCACCAAAAGGCACAAAAAATAAAAAGTTGATCTTTTGACTCTTTTATGCATTCAATAATAATAACATATTGAGCTGCTTTGTATATAAATGACATTTTTATTTTAAATTTCGGGTATATGGTAATAAATTTACCATTATATTGAATTTTAGCAAAAAATACTCAAAACATACTAAGTGGCATCAATTAGATTTAAGTATAGATAAATTAGAATCTAATAGCATTGAGGATATAAAAAATTGATTACAAAATGTATACAATATAGCATACAAAATATCTTTGTTGTTAATAGTGCAAGCCAATGGAAAACATATTAAAAATCTTATAAAGGGAGAAAAGTCCTTGAAACAGTTCCACACTGAATAACAGTTTTTTGAGCTTATGAAGTAAACTTGAACACTGCAGTCAGCAGACAGAAATATTCATTTGGATATATCTGAACATCACAGCAAAAGCATTAAATTAGTGTCTCCCCTCCCCCCGCCAATGATTAGATTTGACTATAAATGACTTCAGGTAATTCTAAACATTAAGCTCACCCTTTCAAGACAGTACAGAATAGGACAGTAACTCACACAACTGTAAACATCTCATTAGAAGGTGCAAATCATCCCATCGAGAGAGCCACAAATGTTCTGGGCCACGGGCATGCTCTCAGGATGTGTCTGAGTTCTCCCGAGGGTGCCCCCTCTGCTGGGGACCACACTTACAGAGAGGGCTATGAGGTCCAGGGTGGTTTGAATCACATCCCTTTATATTCCATACCGACAGAGAAACCTGCATTCCAGTTTATTGACCTCAAATCTGCAGCTGGAAGCACAAAGCAGACTGGAGCAGAGTGGGGCTCAGCCAGACCACCAGAACCTCAGGACCATATATGCCAGAGCCCACCAGCCCTGCTGCCCCACCTCCTACATGAGGCATCCAGGGCTGCTCTCAAAAGACTTCCTCTAGCCAGTAAGGACAGAAGATGATGAGTGAGTGCCTCCAGGCACTAGCAAAGGGAAATGGCTACAGGGCAAGAACCAGGCAATGAGGCTCAAGCAGCCCTGGTGGGTCAGGAGCAAGAAGCCCCATGGCAGAAGACCTGGAGGTGAGCTGATACGAAAACAGTAGCACCTTGCGTTTCATTAAAAATCCTACAGCACGCTTCCATGAATTTTCTGCTTGCCCAAAGCCAAACCCAGCAAGGATGTGCCTCAAATTCCCAACTCCCAAACAACTGTCTCCTTGTTTCCATTTCACCAGACAGAGAATGTTATTTAAGTGAATGTAAAAACAAGGAATGTACTTATGGGACGAGAAGACCAAGGAATAAGAAGACTAAAATAGGCCCCGAGTAAGAGTGCTTCCTTACACCTGAAACTAATATAATACATGCCAACTATCCTTTAGTTTTGTGAAAGAATGCTTCTGGATGGGGAGCTGGCTGCAGCCAGGAACGCTCAGTCCATGTTTGTATCCTGTCTACAACGATGTCTGATACATAAAGATGCTTAAAGAAGTGTTTCCTGAGCTGAAGTGGTCTGGCTCGTGGACATCTTGCAGGTGTTGGTTCATAAAAACATGGGACATAAATATGTTTCCATTGTGCCCCTTTTCATCTATCTCAATTGCTCACAGACTCGCTGCTTCCACAGGCAGCCCTGCCTTTGCCATCTGGACCCCTGGCTGCTAAATGTACACATCCCAGTTCACAGAACCAAACCAGGCTTCACCCCACACTCCCGCTCTTGACGCCTGCTCCAAGGCAAATGGAGCCGTACCAAAAATTATATTTTGGGTGTTCAGATAAAATCTGAGACTCTGCTCCATGAGATAAACCCCAACTCCCATTTAAAGGAACAGAACTGTTCGACCTGGTGACTGTCCAAGTGCCTCACGGACACTGTGAACCACACTTTGCAAAGGGCAAAATTCTTGAGAGCTGGTCTCTCAAGAATTACTGAGCTGGTCTGCTTCCTGCAGCCTCCACTGGCCAGTGGCTCTCCACTTGTATCATCCCACATTCTAAATAACCAAACTGAGTAGGAACATAAGCTAGGACAGTAGTGGATGCACTCTCAGCTGCTACTAGAAAAACATATTGCTCAGTGCTGGCTGTCCACAGAACTTCCTGCATTGCTGGAATGTTCTCTGTCTCAGCTGTCCAATATGGTGGCCACTAGCCATAGGTGGCAAGTGAGTGCTTGCAGTGTGACAAAGTTGACTGAGAAATAGAATTTTTCATTTTAGTTAATTTAATGTTAAATTCCCATACGTGGTGAGTGGCTACTGTTTTAAACAAGTGCTTATTCATCAGGTCTTTGGCTACTGTTAATTTATAAGGTAAAAAGTCACAGATGACATACCTAGTGACTTGGACTTTGTTTCCCAGAGTGGTCTGGCCATCTTCTGCCGATTGTAGGGGAAGTGGGAGGGATGCCCAGTGATCTTTAAGTCTGAATTTCCCTCTGGTTTTGTAAAAGGGAGACTACCAGTTCATATGAAGTAGATTTTTTTTTTAAATTAGAAATGAGACATTTCTTGCACACTGAAGCTGATGTGCTCATATCTGTTTCATTTGCACCTCAAAACCTTCACTGATATGGTAATAAATATCACAACCCATCTAGAAAATTGACTGCTTCGTGGTGGTGGCTGAAGGCACACTTTTCCATGTTTTTTGTGCCTCAGATTCAGGGAGAAGTTGCCACTCACTTTGAGGCTGACATTTTGATGGGCTTGAATTAAAAACACACATGTCCACACATCCACTTGAACAGTTACATGTCCATGGAGCACAAAACCAGCTCATCTATCTTAATGACGTTGGCTTCTTTCAATAGTTTTCGAATCTGTAGATCTTGAGATCTGAAAAATGTGTCTGTCACAAAGTGGCTGACAAACTTCTCTGGGGTCATCCTTAGCTAAGTTCTGTCATGTTGCTGAACCCTTATATTAACATGAACCATATGAAATTGCTGTTATTTGCCCGCTTTGTCCTACATAAACAGAGGTTTCACATCATGCCACCTAACATACAAATAAGGTAACTGCTCAGGCCTTACATGTGAGTGTAAAGCAAGCGAGAGACCCATGGCCCTTGATGCCCCACTTTTCTGGGAGCCAAGAAGGTGGGAAGTCACCTGCAAGAGGAACTCTGAATGGTGCTCCTGGTTCACCCAGAGAGTGTTTTCAAAAACTCCAGTGAAAAAGAATTAAGCAGAAGCCCTAGTGCAGTAGTGATAAAATCTTGATGTTTTCTTTCTAAGATCATTAAACTCTCAATAAAATGGTGCATAAAAATAGAAATATCTCTTTTGACTCAAATGCCAGCATTAACCCTACTGTGCCAGGAGACAGAGCTGGATACCATGGAACTGCAACTGAAAGTAATTAAAAGCAAACTGAAGTTGGGCTTTTCAATTTCTTTGAAAAGTCTGGAAGATTATTTTTTCCCAGATACATGTTGAATTCAAATATTATTTATGTTCTACCTACTCCTAAAAATGGAATGAAGGCAAGTTCAAATACCTTATGTGGATATTGTCCAAAATTGTGTGCATCAAAGTTTAAATGCTATAGCTTGAACTCAGAGATGAACATGCTTAGTCAGGTTGCAGGAAAAGGTCTCACTTGTGTCAATGAATTAACAGAACCACAGGTAAGGAACCAAGGACAAGGCATGGTCTGACTCCTTCTCTTCCGTAGCCCTGGGTGACGCTATAACTGACGTATTCAGCTACAAAATTTTTTTTACAAAGGCTGGCCAATGGGGGTGGGGGGAATGGAAGGTGGTTTAAGTGGGGATGGGGAGGGTGTCACAGAAGAGTCAGGGGAGGGGATTAAAACAGAAGATGAAAATGCACTTGGGGAGACAGCCAAGCAGCAGTTATATCTTTAAGCATGAAGCAGAAATATAGGTGGTTCTTTGGGGGCGGGGGGGGGAGGGGGGCGGTAAAGCCATCCTTCATAAGATGGTAGTGCAATTCACTCAGTGAATTGAAAGCCTGTACCTTCATGGTTGGAAACCCCTTGGACCTCTGTCTTAGTCTTGGCTCCCATGGCATAAAGTAGACATACGTTATCTCATAGTTGTGGAGTCATCTGGTCAGAGTAGATGGCCAATCTAGATATCCTGGTACCCAAAGTAGGTGACTCAGGCCACTAGTTAACCACCCAATAGCAAACTCCTGATTGCATCTTGTGTAATACGCAAAAATGATCTTTCATGTCCTTTTCTGAAAGCTTCCTGAGCCATAATGCATGAAATTGATCAAGCAAGATTCCCTAGGTAACAAGAAGTTCAAGCTCAGGCCCTTTCCTTAGGGAGCTGATGGTTAATAAACCAATATTTCTTATAATAAAAAAAAGATATAAGATTTAAATACTTAATACCTGGGAAGTAGATGGAAAGTATGTATGAACAATTAACTAGTTCCCAGGGCTTTCTGTTTCCAAGATGGGGATGGCCTGACTCCCATCGCTGCTCATTTCTGTAATGGTGCCCTCAACTCAAGACCTTGGAAGGCCGGCTGGGAGCTCAGCTAAGCACTTGCTCTTCTAGGCACTTTCAACAATAGGTTGAACACTTTGATGTGTAAATAATTTAGCAGCTAATTAAATATTAACAGGATTTGCAGATCCTGCAAAAAAAAAGAAAAAAAAATATAGAGATCTGATGCACAGAAACCAAAACTTGAAAGTCGGATTAGGAAAGGAAATGTCCTTGTGAGCTAATTTTAATGAAGAGATTACATTCACGGGAACTCCACAACACAAGCATTAATAAAGTTTAAGAAGTCCTATTGGTTGCCTCTTCAGATACAGTATGGCTGCAATCTTGGATTGGGTCTGCTTACTTATACCAGAGCAGAACGTTACACCCCCACAGTTCAGAGTCAACAAAATAAAGCCCAGGTCTGACAGGGAAAAGTAAATACAAAATAGCTTTTAGTCTATCATAAGCCCTGCCCTTCTCCCATTTAGTACTTTATTGGATAAGTCACCCGCCAAGGATAACTGGCAGACAATGAAGGGACCTTAATGTAGCTTACACCAAAATCTTTGTCAAAAAGCAGCTCCTATAAACAGCCTGGTAACGGCATGATTCATCCATGAGATCATTCCAGAATCTGTGTGGGAATATGCTTGGTATGAGGAAAGAAACAATTTGGGAATATGCAATTTTCCACAACAAAAAGAGATGTTTTAGGGGAGAGTGGAGGAGGAAGAAGAGGGATTGAACTCGGGGACAGGCAGGGAGCATTTGGGCTTGGAGGCCCTCTCTAAGAATAGAAGAAGTTGTTCTCTGTGTCAGAAAATGATCAACATTCAGGAAATGGACCCAAGAGTATGACCTCATCCAAAATGAAATGCCCCAACGCCAAAAGCTAAGGACATAAACACCACATGGAAGCTGCTATTTTAAAACATGCCCCCAGAGACACCTTGGGCTCTACTGGGAAGCCATTTTCTTTCTCCCATGGTCTCCCACACGTCTGTAGTAGGCTAAGCCAGTGACTTAATCAGCAACGGCTATCTCAATGGGTCTGTACACACACACACACAAGCTATGTTGGGTTTTTTTGCTGCAATCACTAGCTTGGTTATTTTACATAATCCCCAACCCCAAGTTAACTGGTTCGCTCCTACTTCTTTTCAATCAGATTCATGTATACAGAAATGCTCACTGATGTCCATATGTTGCAGGAAATACAGAACATCAGGGCACCCATGTCAGTGCCCTGTGCACAAGGGCAATCCTGGGGCTGGCCTTCCACACAAGGCCTGCGGTCTCTCCCTTACCCGTGGGCTGGGTTCCAAAAGCCTGTGAGTTGGCCGTCTGGAACTCGGAATGCATGTCCCCACAAACAGAGATTAGCGCCACACGATGCCCTTTTAGCCTATAATGTAACTGAACTAGCCCCATAAGCCAACCAAGGGCTCTGGTCGTAGGAGTAACAGGTCAGAGGGTAGAAGAAGATGAAGAAATACAGGGAAAGCTGAGTCTCCCTTGTGGTTTCCTGGTTTGGGGCTGACCTTCAGCCACGTTTTAACAGAGGTCAAGTTTGCGTTATTTCTACCTCCCTCTTCAAATCTCCTTGTCTTTTCAGGACTCGTGAATCCTTTCTCCTAAGCTGCTATTTCTCATGATTTCTTCCCTCCTCTACTTCTGAACCTATAGATTTCTTTGCATCCCCCAGGTTTTCCACTCCTGGTCCCATGGTGATGTCACAGAAACCCAGAGGTGGGGATTGAGGACAGACAGTGGTCTTAGCCAGAGGTGTGGGGTCTGCCTACTTTGGAAAGTGGAGAAACTTGCTTACAACTCCTTTTGTAAGTAGAGGGTCACCAAGCCAAACCGCAAATCCACACTAGAAGAGAGAAGGCAGTGACTAATGTGAATAAGAGGCAAAAAGTCTCAGATGGGCCTTGGCAACCGTCAGTTGAGAGAAGAGGAGCTGGTTTAAGGCTGGGACTCTTCCCAGAAATGGTATAATTTACAAGATTAATCGGAGAAGCGTGTTTACAGCTATGGGAAGGTTTGATGTTACAGTTAGTGAAAAAGACGGGCAACATCTGCTCCTCTTCTCCATGACCGGCTTCCAATAACTTGTTTTAAAAGGTGGGATTTGGCAAAGCTTCTTCCCGCCAGCAAGAAGGATCAAAACAAAACAATCATCTCTTCCTACTCCATACAAGTACAGGCACTAGGGGGAGAAAGAAGGCTGGAAGGAAATAGATCAACATGTTAATGATGGGTTTCTTTAGGTGAGGCTCAGTCATTTTTATCTTCCTTTTATTTTTACGTACTTTCTAGATTTTCTTTAATAAACTTGTCCTTCTGAGAAAAATAAAGACCAAATAAAAGCAGATCTGAAGATGAATCCTTGTGTTTGTAGAAATGCACAGCTGGCTAAGTCATTGTGAACCTGTCTGAGCTTTTGGGGCGATCTAGAAAAAGCAATGAAATAACTGTTGTGACTGAACAAAAATGAAACAAAAGCCAACATTTAATGAATATTTACAGCCTGGTAGGGTACCTAGAGCTTTCATATTTCACTTATGCTCTCCAAACTCCTGGGGATGGCATTATAGCCAGATTTACAGGTGAGTATGTCTGGGACCAGCAAGGCTAATGTGCCAGGACCAAGGACTCTGCCTGACCGTCAGCTCTCTCCCACGTACCCCACTCCTCCCTGGCTTCGGATGCCTCTCGGAACCAATGGCAGGCATGGATGAAGACTGTAGTTTCCCTGACGGGGTCATGAGGGACGGAGTGAGGATGAGTGGGCTTCTTGCCCCCATTCCCATTTTTCTGGAATAGCTCTGTGATTCACTGTTTAATTTATTGGTGTTCTGTGTAAACTTGTGTTGGAAGAATGGTTTCTTCAGCTTAAAAATGTCTGAAAACCACGGGACTAGACAGTCTCCAAGTTCCTGCTAGCTCTAAAAGTCTATCCTCAGAGCTGAAGAGGACTCCCTGTCATTCAATCTGTGTGAATTGGCACTACCTGGCCAATCTTCCATGTCAGACATCCTTTAATGAATTAGCTCGGGGACATCCAAGGAGAAGTGGCAATGCCCTTACGTCCAGGAAGGGCTTCCATATCCTTGGAAGTGGGTTTTGCTCATTGAGTTCAGCCCACATGCCTGCTGTTTCAAAGCATGTTAGTGGAACCCAACATCTTCCCAATATGTGCAGCTGATTAGAAATGACCATGCTGGGTCATGGAGAGGGCGGACAAAGAGGATCAATCTCTCTCTTTCTCTCTCTCTGTGTGTGTGTGTGTGTGTATGTGTGTAGAAGTAGTAGAAGTAGTAGTAATAGTAGAAGTAGTAGTAGTAGTAGTAGTAGTAGTAGTAGTAGTAGTAGTAAGGAGGGCCAAGGCAGGGGCTCAATTCACCCCAGACTCTGAGAGGGGCTCCAATCACAGGAGAAAAATCCCCACTCCTCCCACCTCCAGTACTGACCTGGGAAAATCACCCTCTTCTCACTCTACACAAGATTCAGCCCAAAGATGTCCCTGCTTTAAGCAAAAGCAGTATACATAAAAGGAAAGTCACATGTTGTTCTGCTCAAAATGGGGCTGTGTGTTATTTTGATCTCGGGATGCTCATTTGGAGATGTTCTTACAACCTGAATTGATCAAAGGTTAGGTGGAGCAAACCACTGAAAATGAAGGAACTCTGAAGGGGCTTGGAAAGAGGCTGCAGAAGGCAGGTATGAGCATGGTGAAGACCCTGTTGTCTGAGTTTCCCCCACCCTGTACTCCACCTCTCTGTGCCCATCGGAGCTACGGTGGGCTCATGAGACAGGCAAGACTGAATTCCTAAAGTTAGAGGACAGGAAGAAGGGATGGTTTTTAGAAGCCACTTACTTTATCTAACAAAGATATCTTTGCTATCTGAAGCAAGCAACTCTATAAATCAAACAATATTTTTAAAAAATAAAGTAAGACAGTTTAAGAAAGAAAAAAAGAAAGCTTGCTATTTTGAAAAGCCCCATCTTTACCAATCCTTTTGTGAAGACATGTTTGGTGCTATGAAGAATCATCCCCTAGCCCAGTGGTCCTCAACCTTCCTAATGCCGCGACCCTTTAATACAGTTCCTCATGTTGTGGTGACCCCCAACCACAAAATTACTGGTAGCTGCTCTCTACACATGTGTGACTGGTCCGCATAAGTACTTTATGTGTTTTCTGACCGTCTTAGGCGACCCCTGGGAAAGGGTCGTTCCACCCCCAAAGGGGTCGTGACCCACAGGTAGAGAACTGCTGCTCTAAAGTAACTGTTTTGCAGCCTTTCTCCAAGAGCATTTGTCATGCATAGTGTAAAGACAGGAGGAAGACCATTACCAGTCCCTAACTCGCTTCCCTGTGGTGCTTATGGGGCCACCTGGGTGCAGCTGGGGAGGCGCTGGGGAGGTACGAGCGAACGCACACAGTGTTTGCATTGTGTCAACACCTGGGGAATGTGACCACCTCCCTATTCTATAATTCTGTAATCCACGTCTTCTATTCCATAATCGACAAACACCCAGAGGGGGGAATTACATAGATTATTTTTTACCCAAGACTGTCCGAAGTTGCTTGGGTTTGCCCTTGGAGCCCAGGCTATAGTGTAAACTGGTGACCTCCAAAGCCATCAGAAGGATACCACTCAGCACCTCGACCATCAGGTCCACAGAAAACGATCCTCCTGTAGCACACGCATGGGACTCTGTCATCACCCAGATGTATACCCGTCAGCTGGTGCCACCTGCTTGTTATCAGCAAGCCCAGCCCCGAAGGGGTGGTGGCGAAGGGCAATACACTTAGCTCTGAGGTGAGCCAGCATCTGCAAGGCTGGCCGGCCCCAGAGCAGAGGCTACACCACGTGCAGCCAGCTAGCCTGCCCGCTCGCCTCACCCCCCTGCCGCAGCCCCACCTCGCTCTGCCCAGCCTCATACCTGCAAAACCATCACTGGAAAAGCTACCTTATGAGATGGTTCTGAAGATTAAATACGCCAATGTGTGTAATGCACTCAGAACAGCCTGGCCTGATGTAAGCACTGTTTCAGCCTGTTATTACCTCTACGTGTCATGTTCACACTAAGGTCTGACTACAGGATCAGCCAATCTTAAGGAATATGCTGTTTTCTCGAATGTCTGTGTCTCTAAATCAAGGCAGGGAAGAACAGTTTGCGGACTGGGACAGTGGTTAAGTAATCAGGGCAGTCTGCTTCAAGCAGAAGCTCTAGAAATCACTTTGTGGATGACCCTACTGTCAGCTCAGTATAAATCTGGTGGCAGGTAAAAGGACTCCAAACAGTTCCTTGTTCTCAACCCTGGGTTGAGTGAGCCCCTATCCTTGTTAGCTCATACCAGGAAATGTACCAAACAGAACTGCAAAAATCACCAGATCTGAACAATTTTTAAAATCTCAAAGTCTAAAAAATTGGACAGAGAATAATTATTCAGATCGGAGCTCTAGATCATCAGTGGATGAGGAGTGTGAACAGTATGTCCCATTTACAAACTCCTTGTTCAACCAGGCTTACGGCTTCCACATTCATAAAGCTGACAAGGAGAACACAGACACAAGCTATTGGAGCTCGCATGATTTTTGGAGTCTAGCCAAACCTCTGTACTGGACAAATGAGGGAACTGAGACCCAGAGGCTGAATGATGGAGCATGACAGTGACATCCAGGACCAGGACCTGGTCTCCCTGCACAGCTCACTTCTTCCTGCCTCCCTCCCCCCTGCCCCGCCCCTTCCCCTCACTAGAGACCTGAACACAGTGGTGACGGTCAGCAATGGGATTCCAGCTGGGATGGTGCTTTACTAAATTCTCTCAGTATGTCGGGCATTATACAGACTCTGCCCAGAAGTCCCCAAGGAGCCAGATCATTCATCCCTGACATTCTCAGAAGTCAGAGTTGAGGCTGGCACATCCTCCTTCACCTCTCTGAGACCACATACTTCTTTGTCTAGCTAAAGACCCACCTTTTGTGGGGAGCACTCCCAGATCACGGGACTCCTTTCTCAGCGCTCCACCTGCACACTGCATACGAGTCACTTAATTGCTGGGTATTTTGTCTGATGGTTTGTTTATTAGCTTGTTTCTGTCACCTGCCATTAGAGAGTGAGCTCTGTGAGGAAAGAGACATGTTCTTGTTCACCACTGTATCCTTACTGTCTAGAACAGTGCCTGCCAAGTAGTAGCTTAAATGAATTTTGTGGAATGAATGAATGAATGAATGAATGCTGCCGTGCAGTGGTAGCACTTGAATTTCTACCTAGGAGGTAGGCAGGGGTGCCATGTATACTGCAAATGTGGACATTGATAAAGATGTGAAAGCAGTTAAAGTGCTCTCTAGCACCTCTTGTCCCCAAGCCCCAGTTGTCTTGGCCTAGCTGTTCACACGTCTGGCTTTAGCTCAATGATAAACTCCTAGAGAGCAGGTCTCACTCACCCCTGCACCTGCCCAGTCTCCACGAGGGCCTTGTGCTCACGAGTGGCTGAAGAAATGACCAAATGACCGAATGCACGAAGGAAGGAAGGAAGGAAGGAAGGAAGGAAGGAAGGAAAGGAAGGAAGGAAGGAATAGATGAGTGAATAAATGGATACTGAGCCCTGTCCTAAGATCTGCTTTGATCAACTGATGCCAGGAGTCAAAATAAGTGTTCAGTTCAGTTTAAAACCAAGAACAAAGGTTTGGGGTCCGAAGGGAGGGAGGGCAAGCCGAGATGTGAGAGCGGGACTTGGGAAGCTCCAGGGCAGCATGAGAAGCCAGAAAACAAAACCAGAAAGAGATAAGGCCATCCTGATAGATGCTTTCCATGTAAATGAGGTTCAAGTACACAGTGGATGAACTTTTGAGTTTCCTGTTTTTAAACTTTCTTGATGAAGTTGAAACTACACATTGTCCCCGTCAGCGGGGTGGTTTATGCTTGTCTGAAATAACCAGGCACATGTGGTCTGGCCCACGTGCATAAGTACAATGGAAACCTGGGAGCTAGAAACCACAAAGTCAGCGGGCTGAAGTGGCCTGAGTCTGGATGATACTGGGGTGTGCGTGAGCGTCAGCCCCCTGTGCCTAAGGGCCCGAGCTGTGCAGCAGGGAGGCCATGTCATGTCATCTCTAAAGCCCTTTGTGTACCCCTGAAATTTTATGACTTATGTTCTGGTCACAGAGAGAGCTTCAGCATAAAAGTAAAGTAGTTTTTCACAGTAGAAAGGTATTAGTTAATATGCATATGAACTAAGGTAGTGGAAAATATATACATATGTAATTCATTAGTATAAATATCTTCATTATTTGAGCATCGCTGTTTCCCAATAACTAGTAAGAAAGTTATCAAAATCATGCTAGATGGCAGCTATTCATAAATAAGAAGTCTGCTCATTAAAAAATTTAAAAAGCAGAACGCTTCTTAATCCTAGTGCTAAATTACAGTATTTTGGACCGTGAGTACTTAGGTAGCATGCACTGCCGAGAAGGGCATGTTCTTTTCTCTGTTAAGTATTACAAAGGGTCTGATTATGGGTTTTGTTACAGAATGTTAACCTTTCTGCATCTTGGTTTCCTCATCTATAAAATGCGAAGGGGTTGTGAGTTTGAGGTGTTTATGTTCAAAATGTAAAAGGTTCTGGTCCTGTGATCCCACACATTCATCCTGCTTCTACATCTGGGCCAACAGGCAGAAGAGCTGAATCTACTGATAATCCTATAGGTGACCCTTTCTGAAATAAGGCAGTCTCCCCTTAGCCATAGTTTCACTTCCTGTGATTTCAGTTACCCGCAGGCTACCACGACCCAAGAATATTAAATGGAAAATTCCAAAAATCAACAATTCCTATGTTTAAAACTGCACGTTATTCTGAGTTGTGTGATAAAATCTAGCGCCATCCCGTCCCACCCCACCTGGGATGGGAGTCATCCCTTTGTCCAGCATCTCCAGGCTGTCGATTGTCACCACCTGTTAGTCACCCAGTAGCCATCTCGGTTCTCAGAGCAACTGCCGGGGTATTCCGGTGCTTGTGTTCAAGTAACCCTTATTTCACTTAGCGATACCGTATCCACGTTATTATAGTATATTGTTACAATGGTTTCATTTTATTATTTGTTATTGCTATTAATCTCTTAATATGCCTAACTTATAAATTAAACTTTATTGTAAGCACTATGTGTGTACAGAAAAAAAAACAGTATACCGGGGCTGTCTGGAAAAAATCCAGCCATAAATGCCTCTGTTTTTCACATTGCATGGCTGGATGTTTTCTGGACAGCCCTCGTATATAGGGTTCGGTATAATCCATGGTTTCGGGTATCCACTGTGGGTCTTGGGACACATCCCCCTGCCGGATAGGGGGGCTACTATAAATGGTCAATCGGCACCAGGGGTCATACTGCCCTCCCACGAGACAATGGCCATGTGTGAACAGTGTGTGGTTGTCACAACGCCCAGAGGGCAATGCCGGCATTTAGTTTGCAGGGGCCAGAGCCAGCCCCCCAGAAAGCTCCCAGCATCCTACGCAGTGAACTGTCCTGTCCCAAATACCAGCAGCCCCTGACGACAAACCCCAGATGCCATGAACAGGTGAGGGATGAGGGAGAAGACACAGAGGAGGAAATGAGCAGAGTTCAGGATGCAGAGTGAAAAGGGGGCGTTCTGCAAGGTCAGAGACTCACTTACCTACTTTTTTCCAGAGCAAAAGGAGGGGCTTGGTGATCTAGAGAGGGGATCCTTCCTCTGGCCTGTTGCAAATCACAAAAGTCTGTTGCTGGTACCACTCTGCTTTGGTATTTGCTCCAGCTTGCGGGTCAGTTTCCAGCCGCAAGCCCAAGATGCAAGGAGGCAGGATGGCCACGTGGTTTGCTAATTCCTTTCCTGACCTACCTTTCTCCAAAAGATGACAAGGCCCTAAGGAACGGGGTGGGCCCCTTACTGTTCTTGCTTTACAGAATTGGGTGAGATGACAAAATGCATATTTAGGAACAGCAGGCAGTACGGTGAGGACACACACGAGCACACATGCACACACTCAATAACCAGGCAGCTTTCTGGTTCAAAAGAAAGTGGAACTTTTTTTCTTACAAATGTACAAATACTGAATCTGCAGTGTCCGAGTGAGGCGAGTTCTTTGAAATGGAAAGAGCAGCACATTATGCACATGGTATCACAACGTTTCACCCAGAGAACTACAAAGCAAGCATGCATATACATACCCAACGTGGGCACTGTCGCGATACGGCAGCACTGAAAATATACTACAGAAGGATCTTCTGCCACTGATAAGGACTATTCTAAAAAATAAAGAAAGGAACAAACAACAAACAAAAAAACAAACTAAATGTAAAGACTCTTCCATTAAAAAAAAAAAAAAAAAAAAAAGATTCTCTAGCAATTAGGCATTCGTGCAATTCACAGCGGTCCCTGCACACTCCCGCCACCTCCTCTGACAGACGGGGCTCTGCGCTCTCTAACATGCAAGCTCAGCACCGTGAGCCGCGGCCCCTTACCCAAATGCTAACACGCGAGCCACCAGTGAAGGTCTCTAAGGAGTGGGCATGAGCCCTCCCTCCGGCTGTGGCTGCACATGCAAGGCGGAGAGACGGAGCTGTGTGTCTGGGGGTGCCGGTGCGGAGCCAACAGTCACGCCACACCTAAACCGCTCATTTCTACGCTGCATTACACAGTGCACCAGTGCCAGACGGCCTGGGCGGGAGAGACACTCAGATGCCGTTGTGACCATTAGGGGTTTTTTGTTTTGGGGTTTTGGTGTTTTAAATATGCTGGCAGCACGCTAGGTTCTGAGAAAAAATGAAGAGAACAATTACATAATCGGTCTTAGCCTCCATTCCTGCTGTAAAGATACTACTGGAAATAGTTCTACATGATGTTCTTATGCAATCAAAGGCCACTTAAAAACACATTAAAAAATACTCTCAAAAGTACTTATCCTGGCAGCTGAGAATAACATTTACGAAAAGAGCTGCTAAGGAAAAAATGGAGAGATGAGTGGAGGAAATGAAAAAGACAACGCTCTCCAGCACGGTAGCAATGTACATCAGATATGGAGCTTATTGACTTTTGCAATCTTTCCCGTCATTAATCATAAAAAACAGGGAAAAAAACAGTACTACTAACCCATTGAGGTTTGGGGAATTGGACTTGTTTTAAAACTGTGATATTAAATTGTCTACACACACAAGGCAATGTCAGGTTCCCTGGTATAGCAAAATGGGTCCTCTTGTCTTCTAGCTCTTTCTGCCTCACCAGTCTCAACACACAGGGTTTCCTCCCGGGCCTTATCATTCATCATGCTAAAGAACTGCAGCACCCCCACTTTAAAACCCCTGTTGTTTCATACCTCTGTCCTTTGCATGCTACTTCTTCTGTCTGCTGTGCCCCACCAACATGGTACACTTAGCGAACTCCTATGTATTCTTCAAAACCTAGCCAGAAGCCACCTCCCCAGGAAGCACCTCCTCCTCCCTCTTCACTGAGTTCCTCTTCCCTTTCTGGTGCTGCTTCTGAAGTTCCTCATGTCCACTCTCAGAAGTGCACTGGTCACCAGCGCTGCTAACCATCTGCCAGCCACCCCTCCTACATGGTGAGTCCAGGGGCTCAGCACAGTCCGGAGCACCCATCACTGCGAGGACGAGACCACGGCTGCCTGCTCCTCGGCGATTCGCATCTACAGTGGCTGACAGGGCCAGAGCAACATTCCCAGCCTCAAGGCCAGCATGGTCACCTTTGCATGACTCCGGGCAGCTTCCTAACTCTTCTGAACCTCAGTTTCCTCATCGAAAAACTGGGTAAAATTAGAAACCGTCTTATTGGAATGTTGTAAAGAGTAAACGAGGCCACGGGGCCGGATGTGGCCCTCAATGCTACTGCCTGGGAAATCATACATACGTACTTACTGTTTGCACTGGGACCGTCTTGCTGGGCTGAGGTTAAGTTTTAACAGCCTAATACTCACATTGAGAAGCCCTTTGACCTCTGTGCTGAAATACACAGGCCTGCTCAGACGTGACAAGCTGTGCCCTCAGGACAACTAAAAGATGACACACGTGACCTGTCTATAAAGATGGAGCATGCACAAAGAGGTGTCTCTCCTCTCTCAAGCGAGATGTTCCTTGCCCTTCCTTTCCCTTTTCCTCTCCTTTCCCTCCCTCCCTCCCTTCCTTTCAACAGATGAGGCAATTACTTAGGCTTTTGGTAATAAATTTAGACATCAATGTGTGCAGATACAGCCCATTTGTGGACGCAAACCAAGAGTGGAAGTAGCCCTGGAGCTGGGGAATAGCTCTGATGTTTGGCTGAATGTGTGAGTCCACGGCTTTCTGCTCAACCTGGGGCTGCTCTGTCATCTCGTACTTCTCCTTCTCTGTGTGGAAGATCTCGGCCTCCTGGTGTCCAGGCCCCCACAGCTGCTGCTGCTTGTAGTCAGCATCGGTAACGTCAGGGGGTTCTCACACCGCTCACGTCAGTTTTGGTGGGGGTGGCGATGACAAATTTCTGGTGAGTTCTATGTAAACGAACTCGATTGAGGAGCAGAGGGGCAGGCACAAGTGGCAAGCCACCGCTCGGCTGCTTCAGGATAACCACCCTCTTGCCTCCGGCGCCCGTGAGGATGATGAGAACAGGCCCGGAGGGGTGCTGGCCCGCAGTTTCCTCGCACGCTGACCGGCGGGCGCCCCGCCGTGGCTCAGCAGCTGTCACGGCTCATCTTCAGCAGCACAGGACCTAGGCATTTTGCGAAGTTTAACCACGCAGGTGCCACCATTCTTGTCGCTACCAACTGGTTTGGTGACAGGAGCAAGGACCCTCTTTTTCTTTTCAATCCGGGATTTAGCTGCGGAATTCCCCCTCTTGTACATGGCCTTTCGGGAACGCATAGCTGATGGGGAACATCTCAGCCGATTTCTCCGAGCAGGGCAGGGTTTCCCCTTCCTAGGCGTTTTGGCCTTGGGGGTACCCTTCACCTTGCCATCAGCTTCAGCCTTCTTGGCTGCAGGTTTCTTCTCTTACTGTCTAGCTTCTCGGCTTTCTCACCTGCCGTCTTGAAGACAGGAAAGAGCTCAAGGGAGATGTTTCTCATCAGACACCACAGAGCCAAGTCTTGGTCACTGCTGCAAGGACAAGGTGATGCATCAAGTGGGCTGCCACGGCCTGAAGGCCAAGGATACAGTAAGTCACAAGCACAGCACCCTGCCAAGCCCCAGCCTGGCTCCCTGGGCTGTCACTCAGGGAGGCCAACAGCAGAGGTGACATTGCAATGCCCGTGTCGATTTACTTAAACAGACATATTATAACTAACACTAAGTATCGATTAAGGTGCCAGGTTCTAAATGCTTCACTAAAGGGGGCACAGGGCACAAGCAAGTAAGTGAGTGATGCACTGAAGGTGACGAACGAGCAGGTGTGACTGACCACGGATCTGAACCCACGCTTTCTACCACCACGTGCCTTTGGCACTTTGCTCTTCCCTAAGACTGGCCACAAAAGTCTGCTCCTGGGGGTTTGACTGGGTACCCGTGTACTTCTAGGACACCAAGAAGCCTGCCTTCACCCAGGTTTCAAAGGCTTTCCAGTCTGGCCTGCAGGTCACCAGGCTGAGCATGGGGTGGGGCCGGAGGGTGACAATCACAACAGCCCTGACATCAGAGCTGCCAAGGCAGCGGGCGGCCCCCTCCCTCTGTTCTGCTTAGCCTGGGTCCCTATCCAGATGAAAGGACAGAAGTTCTCCACCCCACCCCCCATGCCCCTGTTATCCACCCAGGGGAATAGCCTGGAACTACTCACTCCCCACGTCACTGGACATCCATGTCTTCTGCAACAAGACCAAGGAACATATTGAACAAACTCAACTGGCTCAGCACACTGAATTTTCATTACGTAGTGCTGAGTGTCCTTCCTTCTCACATACCAAACTTGTTTGGACATTTTTAACAGAACAAGAAAATGAGAGAAGGTAAATGCATGTAAAATGCAAGCATTCTCCCCAAAGGTTCAATCACAATGTGCCTCTTCGTAAATGAGCCGCATTGTTCTGCTAAATTAGTGCTGGCATCATGTGGTCCTCACCATTTCAGTCTAGGAAAGTGTGACAGCATGTTTCACTCAGAAAAAAAAACAAAACAAAACAAAACAAAACAAAACAAAACAAAAAAACCATCAACCTGCCAGTCTAATGCATAGGTCAAGATTAACAACTAGAATATGGAATATTTCCCAACAATTCCTGCAGTGCTGGTACTTCTCTGGTTGGCCATTCACAAGCCACCGGCAGGGGAAGGAGGGAAGTGAGGAGCACCCCATCTTAGGTACTTCCCTTCCATTCTTGGGTCCAGCCACCCCGTAGCCTCTCACTTTCTGCAGGGACCAGAGGAGAAAGCCAGAGCAGAGACCCGCAGAGCAGCCCTGCAGAAGGTGTGCAGGAGCAGTTCAACTCTGAGGAGCTGGGAGCTCCCAGGAACATATCCTATGTGTTTCCTGAAGTCGTTCTGGAATCTGGGAGGGACTTGAGGCCTTCGCCAGAGCAGGAAAAGTATCAACAAGTATGAATCTAAAGACAACCACTGTGCCCAGAACCTGGAGGGTTCATGTGAATTTGCAGCTTTGTGTTTTGCAAGCTTCAGGCAATGACTATCATAATGGAGGTAAGCACGGGAGAAAATCAGATTCGTTTGCTTCCTCCGAGTACTTGTGTATGCATGAAGAAGTGAAATCAGATGCTACTGAGGAATGACGTAAGATGGCCAACCCCCATTCCCACTGGGCTTCGGAAACTGAGCAGCTCCATGTCTTCACTTCCAGCCACTGTAGCTACATCTTCTTTCATGCCCAAGTGGAATGCAAAAAGTCCACAGTTTTTCCCATGTGTGACATAGAACACTTTACTTGGAGTCAAGAAGATTATGACTTCAAAAGAGGAATTAACTCCAGAGAGATGGCTCTTTAAGGAATTAAAGATCACATTTCCATACACAAACATCTGTCAGAGGGGGGGAAATAGCAAAAGAAAAGGCTCCCCAGTGTGGCAGCCCACATGGGCAGAGATCCCACTAGATGATGCACAATGTTTTCCAAACTCTTCCAGGAAGCACTGAGCATGTTCTGCAGCTGGAGCACTGTCTGACTTTCTTCTTCGTGCAGCCTCGTTTCCGTGCTCAGGAAAATGTTTCTGGTCTGAGGGAACTGCGACTTCAGACCACAAAGCTTCTGCTTTGCCGGTGAGATGCTGGAGTCTCCACGACAGCCAGAAAATGCACTCGGGCCCCCAGAGTTGACAGAGCCCACGGACCACTTTCATCGAGTCTGTTGTCAACCCCTCAGCCGGCTGCTGACAATGGCTGAGGAGGCAGCACCCAAAGCCATCCAAGACTCTTAAGTGTTCCCTCTTGTGCCAAAAACTGTCTTCTGGTTCTATTTCTAGAACCCCAAGGAGCCTCTGTTGGCTGTGAGAAGATTCGAATTGTTCCAGGTGGAAGATTCCACTATAGCAGAAATATTCTCTTAAGGACATAAAAACAAGCAACCCACTTCAAAAGTTAGAGCCAAGAAAGTCGCACTCACACGCATGGTGCCTGAACAGACTGACGCACGAACACAGCGCAGGGGCACCCCCGACCCAGGGCTCCACATTAGGTACTGGGCATCTTTGTAGAAACACACCCTCGGATTCTGTAGTTCATTCCCTACGTGCCCAGGAAGCAGGAAAGAACACACTTAGAAACTCCAGTGTTACAGCTTGAATTGTATTCCCCAAAAGACACTGAAGTCCCAAATCCCAGAACCTGTTGTAGGATGAGGTCATCCTGGATCACCGTGGGCCTGAGAGCCAATGACTAAATGAACGGATTTAATAAGGAGAGACTTGGAGATGCCCAGACACAAGGCAGGGAAGAAGGCCATGCGATGGCCGAGGCAGAGGCTGCAGGGAGGCGGACAGAAGGGTGCCCAGGATTGCTGGCAGCCACAGAAGCTGGAAGAAGCCAGGGAGGACCCTTCCCTAGTGCTTTCAGAGGGCACACGGCCCCACAGGCGCCCTGGTTTCTGACTCCTGGCCTCTAGAACTGTGAGAGGATACATTTTTGTTGCTTTAAGCCACTGGGTTGTGGCACTTTATAGGGTAGCCCTGGGAAACGAATGTCTCTGGCATTCAGTCACTTTCTTCCCAGCACTGCTCAGTGCCACACGTCCCCTGCTCAGAAGTCGTCTGTGCTGCACTGGCTGGTGCACAGAGACAACACTATTCCGATTCAGGGAGCCGGGAGGAGGGCAGGAGCCTATGGACAACAGGGACCTAGAAGCCTAAGCAAGTGGTCGGGCCGGGGCCTGGGACAGGCACTTGGGATCTGGGTCGGGTCCTGGAGGTTCCAACCAGTGAGAAGAGAGCATGGAGAGCCCAGGGTGAAGGGAAACGCAACCAACAAAGAAATGAGTGAGGCCACCCAGGACACAGGAGTGAGGGGCACTGGGGGACACGGGGCAGGCACAGATCAGGTGGGACCGTGCATCTGAAGATCTACGCTAAGTTAAGCGGCTCACAGATAGGGTATTATCATGAGTGGGGGGTGTTAGTCTTCTCAACATGACTGCTCACGTTACCACCCCTCCATGGCCACTTCCGTTACGGCGAATATTGATTGCTGCAATGCCTAGAGCGCTGGAAGATTTCTGAGAAACAAGTTATATGATCTTTCTCTCCTCCTCCCTCCCTTCTGCAAGTATTTTCTGAGCACTTAGTCTACGGCAGACATTGTGCTGGTGCTGGGGATCCCATAATGACCAGCACAGACCAGGGCTCCATCCTTACAAAGATCCCGGTTGCTGGGGAGTCACACGGGGGTGTGACTGCCCCGGAGCAGTAGAGGGCGCCACAGGGACCAGCATGAGTCAAAGCTGGGAGAAGCAAGAGCAGAGGCCTACGAGAGAAACTGAGCATGCGCTAAAACTCTCTTCCCGGCCCTGCGCGGCCCGGCCCACCACAATCCCCACAGCCCTCTGCCCACCACGTGGCCCACACCCGCGGCACACTCACAGCTCAGGCCGGCAGGCTGTTCTCTAGAATACCCCTACTGACTTGGACACTTGCTAAGAGTTACTTATACCCATCTCCAACCTGTTTACACCCGTTGCCCTGGTTACTTCTACGTATCCTTGTTCACAAAACACTGCACAAACTCATGACATGTGGAAAAAAACAAAAGGAGAAATAAATGCTCTTTCTATTAAAAAACAAAAACAAGGCTAAATAGTTTAAAATATACTCAAACGAGGCAAGTCATCAAAAAAAAATGTGCATTTGAAGTATGGGCAAGACATCTTATAAAAAGACAAGAAACGATTCTAAAAATCCAAAAGGATTTTACACTGAGATGCTTGGGTCCCTTTAAAGAAGTCCAATCTGGACATGCCAGCAGTGGCTGTGACAATGTGTGAGGTTGATACCACAAGACAGACCCCAAATCATGGGAACAACACGAAGAAAAGTCCTGACATAAAAACAAAAACAAAAACAAAAACAAATACAAACAACAAAAAACGAAAAACAAAAAATAACAAAAAACTGTTGAATGAACGATCACTAATATGCCTTAAATTAAGTTTCAGCACAGTGTTTAAGCTACCCATGTAACTTCTGTGGGCATTCCTTCTGGCTACTAACCTCCTCCCCTAACCAAGCATTATCCCTGTAAAGAACACAGCACACCTACTGGGTACTGCGGGGACGCAGGACTGATAGAAGCCGGCAAGGGTCGCAGGCCAGCTCCTGAAAGGCCACCTGACCCTGTGAGGGAGTTGGCCCTGGGAATCGGGAGACCTGGGACTGACTGAAGCCGTGGGGTGACAGGGAATGAAGTGAGAAGAGCACCAGAGTGACAAAGCTCCTAACTGGAGAGGGACACAATAAGGGAGTGTGTGAGTTTGCTGGGGCTGCGTGACAAAGTGCCACACGCCCAACGACTTACACACAGAAATGGACTGTCTCACAGTTCTGGAGGCCAGAAGTTCCAGCTCAAGGTGTCGACAGGGCCATGATCCCTCTGATGAAGGCAGGATCTGCTCTGGGCCTCTTTCTCAGCTTCTGGTAGCTCCTTGGCTTGGGACAACATAACACGAACCTTCCACTGGCCACTTGGCTTTCTGTCTGTGTGTCTGCAAATTTCCCCTTTTTATACAGACACCGGTCACATTACATTCGGGGCCCACCTGGCTCCAGGACAATATTATTTTAACTTATTACATCTGCAATGACTCTATTTCCAAATAAGGTCACATTCTGAGGTACAGGGGGTTGGAACTCCGCTTAAGAATTTTGAGGGAGCACAATCTAACCCATGACAGTGAGATAGGAGGGAACCCAGCTCAGCGTGCTGTCACAGAAGTTAGGCGGTCCCCTCCTGAGCCCTCTCCTACTTGTTTTTCCAGGACAGGACTGGTAGCTATGTCTTGAAGCGTGGCCCTGGCCCTGAGCCGTCTGCTCACTGTAATTATCATTTTCTTCTCGGACTGCTGCTGCTGATCACTGGTGGGGACCAAGGTCTGGATTCCTCCAGGCTCCCAGGCTCTCTCACCAAGCAGAGAATTGAAATAGAACCGAGGGAGAGGTTCTGTCCGGCCCGTAGACCTTTCCTCTGTGACTCCTTTTATTTCTTGTATGTCAAACGAGTTGAAAAGAAGCCCCAAGCACTTGCAGTTCGCAAACTTTTCAGCAGTGCACATCTGCACATGCAAACCCGTGAGCACAGTTGCTTACAATTGAAAATAATTTTTCTCAAAAGCCTCATGGCAGAGTCAAAGCAAGAGCCAGCACAACCTCCATGCTTCTTAAAGAGGTAGGAATAATAAAACCTCACGGAGCCCTCGTGGGCGGTGCCGACCCAGCGCCAGCCCCCGTGGGCCCTGGGCACAGGCCTTCTCCCCTTCCTGAGGCTGGGCTACAAGCCCAGCTCCTCCTCCCTCCCACCACTCCCAGCACCTGGGAAGGACTAGGAGCAAGGCAGTGGACAGTCCTATTTGGGAGCAGCTCTGAGGGACATTTCGGTGGCACAGAGGTTGGGCTGGGCGTCTAAATGAGGGTTGGGAATTATCGAAGGCTCCTTCAGTCTGTCCACTCACTGCCCCTCAGGACTGAGGCTTCACTGACAGTTCGTTCTGAACACCGATGATGACACACATAAAGACGTCCCTGTCGCCTGCTGCCGCGGCGGGGGTGGTGGGTTTTATCTGCTCTGAGAGGGGAAGCGTCCCAGGGAAGGGGCGGGCGTTGCAAGGATCCTCACAGAGGATGCTCAACATCTACGAAATTGGGCGGGTTCATTTAAGGTAGAAAAGGCAATGACATTTCTCATCCTGTAAGAAGGCCGGTTCCCAACTGGTGACTTGCTGTTTTATTTTTTGAAACGTGCCACTTCCTCCAACTCATTTTTCAATTTTTCAAACTAAACTGAGCTGACAGATTGGAACTGATGAGATCACCAACGTGGTCTTCATTTAGTTATTACTCATCCCTCCTTCCCTCCAAAATTTTCAGGGTAAAAAGGAAAGGTTACAAGCTGACTTCAGTGACTGCACTTTTAATATTTCACTTGAAAAAGCAGCCCAAGGGTGCCAAAATCTTTTTTTATATATTTTTTAAGTTTTCCCACTGAGTTCACATTTAAAGAGAAAACACTCTAGCTCACTTCTTTGTCACCTCAAATCCTTTCAAAAAAATCCCTGAAATTTCCTCCCCAGGGATGAGACAGCCCAGTCCACTCTCTGCAAAGAGCATTTCTCTGCCTGCCTGGAATGAAATGACCCAGCAGGTGAGCGTTTCCAGGGCACAAGGCAGCCATCGCTTGTGCACAAGACATACATTTGAAAACCAGATGACTTCTCAAGGGTGATAAGTGATGCCCACAAGCTACAATCCTGAGGGACAGTGACACCCACATGAACGGGATGGCTCTTGTCTCCAGTCCCTCTCAAAGACAAACGTTTGTGCATCTCAAGAGCTGGAAAAATCCTTTCGTAACAGGACCATGAGGTCACTTGGACACAAAAGTCTTGAAAGGCCACTGGTTAGTCTTCAGCCTTCATGCACGGAATCTCGGCCTGGCTAGCAATTAGGTCTCAGTTGGCACTCGCTAGCCTCGTAATGTTTGTCATTTTCAAGAATGTAGCTTATCCCCGAGGACTGAGATGTGTCTTTGCTTTTGCTAATGTCCTCTTCCCACACCCAGCGGAACTTCGGGTGAAGAGGCCGATGAGACACAATGGTGACTGGCTCTTCTCTGCTAACCAAGCAGCAGCTGCCACTCACCAAGCACCCTCCTCACAGGACGTTCCAGGGCTCATTCCAAATGCTGTGGCATGGGGCCACTGGTCACCTCTCTTTGGGGACAGAGAGTTTGCTCATGCATTCATGAACAGCTTTTCAAATACCTCAAGTCATCTTGAACTTCCTATCAACACCAGTTCACTTTTAGAAGGCAGTACCGACACATACACATAGGCTAATGTTCTATTAAGAATAAGGTTGCCAGAAAAAGACCTGCCATGTTGGCCCTTGATGTCGGTTGGCCAGGGCTCTGTTCAGACGCAAGCCAGGTCACGCCGGGCCTCTGCTCTGCACTCACTCATAACAAGAGCGGGCCCCTCCGCAACCCCCCTCCTAGGACTCTCCTTCTCTCTCCAAGCCATCGCACTGGCTTTCCTACAGTTCTCTGGGCACACCCCAAATGCTTGCAATGGCTGTTCCATCCACCCCGAACATTCTTCCCTACGGAGATACCCCAGCGCTGGCTCCGTCGTCTCCTTCTCACCTACCTCACCTCTGCTCACAACTATCTCCTTGAAGCCTTGACCTACCACAGGCCCGGCCTCTACACCCTCCACCCCTCAGCTGCTTCAGTGTTTGCTCGTAGCACCCCATCTCCTCTCTGACAGGATATATTGACTTGTGTATCGTCTGCCTCCCCGACTAGCCTGTAACTCCTTGGAGCAGGATTTCTTGTCTGCTTCATTCACAGCTCCGTCCCATCACTAAAGGCAGCACGGAGCAGGTGACCGTACCCAGGTGAATGGACTAAGCACTGCTATCTCCTCATTCCCTGCAGGTAGGGAATCCCTTTATTAGGGCATCTTCTATCTGGATGCACGTGTCTCCTTCTAGAAAACATGGCTGTTTATACACAGGTGTTCCCATGAGGTGAGACACCCCTGGCTGCTCCCATTTGCTATGTGTCATCCATCCTGCACGTGGGAAAGGGCCATGCCAGTACAGACCCAGTGTCTTAAAACGTGGTGCTCATGCCGATTGAAACATGGCAGATGGGCATGACCCTGGCTGGGTGCAAAAATGACAGTTCTGTGATACTATCCTTCTATGAGGACACGATAAATTAGCTCAGTCTGTGGTTACATCTCATTGTTAGTCTCCGTGGAACTCCTAGTTAATCTAAATTCCAAGGTATTTTTTCAAAGAACTTCTGAAAAGTCTCTATCCTGTACTGTAAACCCTGCTAAATGTAGTCTCGGTGCACGGCGCCTGGCATTTCCAGCTGTTGAAGGAGCTGAGTCTGCCTTCCCCTCTGTAATACAGTGTCCTCTCCCGGCTGCTTCTGGTTTCCCACCAGGCCCACGAGGCTTGCTGGCCTTCACTGCGACGAGGAGATAATGCTCCAGGGAGTAACAGCCCCTGCAAGCTTCCTCGAACCCCGTCAGGCTAACAGTCCCGTCCGCCTGCAGGCTCTGCGGCCCGGCCTCCGCCCAGCCCTCGGTTCACCATTCCACCCACTGGGATGTGCTGTAATGAGGAGCAGGGCGACACTGTGCTGCGATCAAATGGCCTGTCTACGGCAGTCCCCTAATCTACTAACCCACTTACTCCATCAATAAGGAGACGAAGTTAACTTGCCGTGACTTCCTCAGTGAGGTCACAGTGACTGTTAGCAAACTCTACTCCTTTCTAAAAGCACCGGAACCATCTGTTTCACAACCCATTCCAGACCTCTGCCAGCAATCGGCTCCGGGCTTTTTAGTCTGTGGTCATTAGAACCTACCCCACTGCTACCACCTCAGTCTCTCTGTGACATTCCAAGGCAACATTTGCTTAGCATTCAACATACAACTGCTTTTATTCTAATGGTCATTGGTTCTAAATTCCTTCTATTCCCTGGGATCTAGTCCTGAAGACTGAAACTCATTTGAAAGGCCTCTCCATTCATTTATGCTATAAACACTTAATTGAGTGCCTACTGTGTGCCCAGCACATTGCTTTGTTTGGTCTACACTCCCCAGTTCTACTTGTTAAAGAACTACAACTAGGCCAGCAGCTGACCTCTTCTCCCTCGTACCGTCAACCCTGCTAAATTCAGTGTCCCTTCCCTGCATCTTCTGAACATGGTTTTAAAAGCCTCGTGGCTACTGCTGGCATTTTATTTTATTGTGACAAAATACAAGGGGACCCAAAAAAAACCTGGAATTATCTTCTGGAGAGGGGGCCCCTTATAGTCCAGGCTTCCCCCGCTCGGAGAGTGTTCTAGGAGCCCACCTGCATCAGGGTACCAGTTGGCCTTGTTGTAAGAGGCTGCGTTTGGCTTCAGTGCATTTGTTTTTTGGAGACCCTTTCCATGTGTTTGCCCATTTCATGATGGGAGGGTTACATGGACATGGGCATGACGATACACCTACCCACACCGCACTGAGTGTTCAGCAGTTTTCGACCAAAATGGGCATGCCTCCATGCCCCACCTTCCATGGTCACCAGATCTCACCCAAAGCAAAATTTTTTTTGTTTCCCCGATGAAAAAAAGTGCTCAAAAGGAAATGCTTTGCCAATGTGGAAGAGGTGAAACAAAAAAACAGAAGAAGTACTCAAAGGCATCAAAATCGACAAGTTCAAAAACTGCTGTGAGCGGTGGAAAACGTGTCTCGCTAGGAGCGAGCACTGCAGCAAACGGAGAGCACTCTGACGGTGACTGAGGTTTGCATGGGGAAGAATCCACACACAATTTTTTATAAATACATTCCAGGGGTTTTCTTGGGTCCCCCCCGGTATATTTTTAACATAAAATATGCCATTTAACCATTTTAAGTGTCCAATTCAGTGTCGTTAAGTACACACACAATGTTATACAGCCGTCACTGCCATCTGTCTCCAAAACCTTTCCACTGCCCCAAGCGGAAATGCTGTCACCCTTTAGCAGTAGCTCCCTGTCCCCGGGGCCCTGGTAACCTCTAACCTACTTTCTGTCTCTCTGGATTGACCTATTCTGGATATTTTGTATAAACGGAATTACTCACAGTGTGACCTTCCGTTTCTGGCTTATTTCAGTCGGCACGCTGTTTTCGAGGTTCATGCACTTCATGCCTTTCTGTGGCGGGGTAACAGCCCTCACGTCGTTTACCCTGTCATCTGCTGATGGACACGGGGGCTCTTTCCACCTTTTGGCTCCTGTGAATGACGCTACTATGAACATCTGTTACAAGTATCCAGTTTAGTTCCTCTCTTCCATGAACTGAGGTACATACCGGTGGTGGGATTGCTGGTCATATGGTAATTTTATGTTGTAACTGTTGGAAGAACCGCCCAACTGTTTCCCACAATTACTGCACCGGTTTACATTCCCGTCGGCAATGTCCAAAGGTGCCAATTTTCTTTTCTTTCTGTCAATCTTTAGGTTATTCTGGACCTGAGTCTTCCTCACAGTGTTCTCACATGTTTGCCACTCTTTTTCATCAGTCTTTGGCCTTTCGCTAATGATTTTTAAAAATCAGAATTCAATACAAAGTTTTCTTAAAATTCACCTGGATATGCTGTCTTACAGTGTATAAATTTTTCATCTCCCGCCCCTCCCTTCAGTTGTGAAGAGGGACTTTGGAATCTGATGCCTAGATCTGTAATAGATGCCCCCCACCCCCTTCAAGTTCCAGTTTCCGCCTTTGTAAATGGGGATGTGGAGTGCTTTAGCTTCCTAAGGCCGCAGAAACAGATTCCCACAAGGCAGTGACTTCCAACAACACGCATTTATTATCTTGCAATCCTGGAGGTCAGAACTCTGAAACAGGTCTCAGGGGGCTGACGTCAAGGTGTCGGCAGAGCTGGTTCTCACCGGAGGCTCGATGGGAAACGCGTTTGCTCGCCGTTTCCGGCTTCTGGAGGCGGCCACATTCCTTGGCTCATGGTCCCCTTCTCCATCTTCAAAGCCAGCAATGGCCGGTTGTGTTTTTCTCACATTGTGTCACCCTGACACTGACTCTCCTGCCTCCCTCTTCCCCTGCGAAGGACCCCTGTTAGTACACTGCCCACCCAGACAATCCAGGATAACCCTATTTTCTTTTTTTTTTTTAATTGTTAAATTAATTGGGGTGACATTGATCAGTAAAAATTACATAGGTCCCAGGTGTACAATTCTACAGTGCATCCTCTATGTTCTGTGTTATAATTCATCACCCAGAGTCAGTTCTCTTTCCATCACCACGTATTTGAGACCCTGTCCCTTCTCTCCCACACCCCTCCCCCCACACCCTCAGATAAACCACCAACCACTGAACTATTGATTGTGTCCATGAGAGTTTGTTTCTTTGTTGCTTTCAGCTCTGTGTTCCACAAGTGAGTGAAATCACATGGTTCTTGGTTTTTTCTGTCAGGCTTATTTCGCTTTGCATGATGGTCTCAAGATCCATGAGAAAAGACGATAACCCTGCTATTTAAGGGTGGCTGATCAGCGATCTCAACTCCACTTGTCCCCTCCATTCCCCATTGCCATATAACCTAACACAGTCACAGGTCCTGGAGGTACAACATGGACGTCTCTGGGTATTGGGGGGCAGAGCGGGGACATTATTCTGTTTAACCAAAATAGTAACAGCTTCCTCACAAGGTCATTTCAAAAATCACATATATTTCTAAATTCCTTCCATTTTTCACGGTATAATCCTGAAGACTGAAACTCATTTAAAAGATCTTCGCACTTATTTACTCAACAAACACCCGCTGACTTCAGTTAATGAAATAAAAGCCAATCAAGCATTTAGAGCCAGGTACCCCGTCAGCACTCAGTAAATGCACCCATTATCACCTTACAGTGTTCGTAATTTTATAATCCCTTTCGGAAATAGGGTCGCAGCCACAAGAGTCCATTTCTTAGTCTGAACTTTCTGATATCTGTAGCCTTAACACCCAGCCAACCATTGTTTTCTTTTCCAACTATCAAGACCAACACGCCTTCCCCACTGCTGACCTGTCCTTGCGTTAAGGCAGAATGACTGGTGTGTAGCAGCTCCTGTCATCGCTTCCCCGACGTGTTAGGAGATGCAACACCCAGCAGGGCCCGGGAAGAACGCATCACACCGTCTGGTTCTAACAGTGGAGCGGAAGCTTCCATCGCTGGGTCCGTCACCTGTGTCCAGGCCCCACCCTTGGCTCCACCTGGCCCAAAGTCCTGCAGGAGGGCACCGGAATACGCTCAGCTTGGTGCTCTGCCCTTTGGCCACACATAAGCCTTCCAGCAGGTCCCTACTCCTGCTTCACAGAATTCACCGATCCCAGACAGATGAAGGTGCTTTTTACTTCAAGTTAGACACCACCCTCCATCAGAACCATGCCTTCTCCTGAAGGGGCTCATTCCAATCCCCATGTCGGTGGGATTCGTCTAATATCAGAGAGAGAAGTGGGTGAACATGGACCCAAGCCAAGGCCCCAAACTTTCTTTTTAAGCAGCTATCCTGATATGACTGATCATGAGGTCGACGTGGGTGTTTTGTTCTTTCCATAACACAGGTATTATCTTTACCACATATGGTTCTCAGTTTCTATTATTTTTTCCCCTTTCTATCTTGAAGTTTACTTAACACTCAGAGTTGGGTCGGACACTGAGTCTCAAGACAAATGCTCCCCTCGCGTCAATGGCACTCTGGTCCCTGTTGAGACGGGAGCCCGAATCCTCCTCGATGCTGGTACCTCCACCACATGCCCAGTGGGCTCGGACACAGAGGCACCTCAACACCGGCGTCCGCAGAGACAGAAGAGCAAGCAGGCCCCAGGTTTGGCCTGCGGTCTGAGAGGCTGGTCTGTGCTGGTCAGGGGTCAGGGGGAGACTTGGCAGCTGAACACAGCAGCTGAGTGGCCAGAAGGAGGGGCTGGAGCAGGAATGCAGCTCGCTGCGTGCCTCAGGGCCGTGCAGGCTCCTTTCCGGTCTCCCTTCCCTGAGTGTGAGAAGAGGTGAACGTCCCAGCAACGCAGGCCATGGCTTCCAGTCCGGGCCTTCAAAGTCTTTCGTGAAGACGTCCGGCCTTCTCCTTAAAGCCTCACTCCTTCCCGACATGGACAGGCACACCTGAGTCGAATGGCTCTGATATTCGCTGCAGGAGTGGCCCCCTGTGTCGTGAGTCTAATGACCTTTTGCCTCCGCACACCCGAGGCGGGGAGTCAGAGACCCCTCCCCAGCCATCGCAGCGCCAGCCGGCCCCTTCTGAAAGCACGGCCAGGACTCCCCCACCCACCCCTGCTGCACCAGAGCTTATGCACACGTCCCTAGTCACACTCCACCAGGACAATCTCACGCCTGCTGCCCAGGGCAGTGGGGGCAATTCTCCTTCCTGCTCTCCAAAGGCTGGGTCACATTCTCCTCTTCATCAGCTGTTGACCACAATGTCCGTCTGTCACCTCAGAAACTGTATTTTCTTCCTGGTGTCTTCGGTTCTTTCTTTCATCTGAGAACAATCCATCCTTGCTCATAAACCAGGGGAAGGGGAGCTCTCCGTCTTGTCATTGTCCTTTGGCACAGGAAAAGCAGCTCTCACCTGGGCAGTTGCAGCTGGCCAGCGCCACAGCCGCCAGCCTGGGGTTCCCACCACGGCCCCAAGAGCTTGCTTTCCTGTCCTAAATTCCAGTTCTCAGATCTCCAGGTAAGTGAAGCGTCTCTCCTGGCTCCCTCTGACAACTCCCCAGCCAAGCTGCCGCCCACTGCGTGCTTTCCGACTGTCCATGTTGTTGCTGGGTCAGGGGTGTGCGGGGGAAGCAGCCTCGCCGTGCACACTGGCTAGCCCGTGAGCCCAAGCCTCTGGCTACCTACATTCGCCCCCTACGGCACCGTGCCGGGCACGCAGCACCCAGACGTGGGCATTCGTGTTCCTGTGGCCCCTTCCTTGGGCTTTGTCAGGGATTTTACTCAGGAGTTAAAGGCTTTCTATGCTTACTTTACGGCTAAGGAGGTTATGGACACAAACACAAATGTAAATAAATGATGAATGGTTATAGTAAAAAATGGCCTGAGTAACATTTGGATTTAGTATTTAAGATCCATAAAAGACAAGAAAAACACAGTGGTTAAATGAATGAGACACCATCATTGTGACGGTGAGAGGAAGGGGGACAGAAAGAGAAATTCAGAATATTCTTTAAACAGGTGACAGGTGGGGACATTTTAACTAAAGCTCTGTTCTTAAAAGAGAAATATGCATGGACTATGTAAAAATTATTTGATAAGAGGGCTCAATGTTGCTATTCCAAAATCACTGAGTAGTCATAACATTACGTTCTTTATTCAACTAAGGTTTAAAAAGTACATATGAACGTCAAGAAAACAAGTCTTTAAAAACTGTAGTTGTTAGTGTTATTATTCAGGTTGTATAGTGTGTTTTATACAAATTACAATAATGCTGGGCCTCAATCATTCCATGAGTCTAATGACCTTTCAGCAATTTTCATTTGGAATAGATGAGACTATCAGTCGTCTTCCAGAATTCCGGAGATCAAAGTAAGTGGTCTTTGCACAGGACCTCAGCTCCTAAGTCCCCCATTCAAGGAAAACCACCACCCAGGTCACAGGTGAGTGGGGAGGAGCTGTCCCTAGGGGGTACTGAGGAGTACAGCGCATCAGGGGACCCCAAGAGGTCCTGGAGCTCTGTCCTAGTGCCACTCTCGAGCTGCCATGAATGGACTTAGCCGTTCAATCGCAGACACGCCGGCAGTAATGATTCTGATTGGTCACCATGACAGTTTTAATATCCAGGTCATATAGATTTCAACTGCTATAATTTTTATTCAACAACACTTCCCAAAAGAGCGACCGAAAAGCTGGAGAAGCACAGGCCCCGGATGTCAGCAGCCCAGGAACCTGAATTAGTGCCCAAGAAGGGGCTGCTGGCCACGTCGTGACTCCCTCTCCCAAAGAGTCATCCAGGCCCGTGCCGAAACCGAGTTCTGGCACGGGCCGGGTGGGATATTTATTGACCAGTGTGCACAGCCTCGTGAAAAAAGTAAACAAAACCCCACAAAGCAAAAAGAGAGGGTGGGGGAGCCGAGAAAACAAACACTCAACCATTTTTCTGTTCAAAGCTTTCTATAAAAATATATTTGAGTACGATGAAAAATTCAGTTTGTGGTTAATCTAAAAAAAATCTCACCAAGCCTTTGGGCCCTGTTGGGGAGCATTATTTCCTACAGACTTCTCTGGATGATTCTGTTGGCAGTGGGGTGGAACTAGTCTGTCTGGGAAGGTGACAGGAGAATCTGCCCATCTTAGCAGCAGGGCTTTACCTGGCTGAGGTGTCCCCTCCGCCCTCCCCCACTGCACCCACCCCCTTCCTACAACGGGGAGGCTGGCAGGCAGCTTCTCTCAGCATAGTACCTGCCATTCCTGGTGTCGTGTTGCCTCATATTCTTGATAAAATGAATCTTCTTAAAGTTCTTTGGTCTGGGCGAACCTGAGAGAGTTCGGCATCTGAAAAATAAAGTCATTTCAGAAACAGTCACTCCGCGGGACAGCCGAGACACTCCACACAAAGACCGGAAGGGGAAGAGCCACCCCAAGGGTAATGGGGACAATACGGCTGGAAGCAAGGAAGCTTAACAAAAAACCCAATGACAGACAACTTCCTTGATAATACTGATAATAATTTATATGGGTCTCTGTAAAGCCAGCTAATGAAAACTATTGTCCTCAGTTACAATAACATAACCTACACAAATTCCAAAGACATTATTCTTGCCTGTCATCGTAAAAAGAATCCTCCAATATCAACACAGGTAACGGGAAAGGAAAATTGCACATTTAAAGAATTTAGAAAACTGTACATTTAAAGGACTTAGAGAGGAAAAACAATAGAAAATTCAGTTTAAAAGCAACCCCCAAATCATTTTTCTTCTGTAGCAGGGCTCTGGCCTGACTGTCTAGCCAGCTGCTCCGATTCTCAACGTGTCTGTGCCTGGAAGTCACAGCTTTACTTTGAACCAGAGTCAGACACCTAGCTAGTAGCTGTTGCTTTTCATTTCTTTTATAGCTCAATTGTAAATAAATATTGGGTGAGCAAAATGACTTTGATTCAAATTATTTTTCTCTCCGGAATATATGACAGGTGCTGGCACTCCAGCACTGACAGAAAAGACCACAGGTTGAAAAGATCTTATTTGTGTATATTTTGTCCAAAGGTACACGGCTGCAACAACGACAAGGAGAAAAAAAGCAAAACAAACCCAACTAATGAGAGTCTGAAGTTGGGCCTTTTCTTTAAAAAGAGAGTTGGGACTTTTCTATTTTGGTTTTGGCTACCGGATTTTTGTGTTTATTATAACGTTTCTGCCCACGGGCCCCAAGGGCTGGTCCTGCCATCGGAAGCGGGTACCCGGGGGCCTGTGCTTCCAAGAGCGCATTCCGGAGAGCGGTGGTCTGCGCTGGGGCCGCCCCTCCAGTTCAGTCAGGTCTGAACTTTGAGGCTTTGGGTACAGGAGCACCAAGGTGACCCAACCAGGACACACAGCTGAGGGCAGGACAGGTGTGGGGGCAGGTCTGGGCACAGGACCCGGGAAAGGGAAGGGCCACAGACCTGCAGAGCAACTCCAAACTTTACAGTGCCCCAAGGGCCCAGCTCAAGTGAAATTAGGTGATGTCCCTGGTCCAGACCTCAGGATGTACATCCCCCGCAACTCCCTTGCCCACCCGCTAGTAAAGGCCAGTCTTTCTAGAAGCATTTTCCCAGAGGGCACTGAAAAAAAAAAAATTTTTTTTTTTTTCATAAAAACAGCACCTTAAAGAATAATTTAACTTGCAAATAGTTACACTGAAGTGAATGAGCATCAGCTAGGCCACAGCTAAGACATGACACCAGATATGCAATGATTTCCATCAGGAAAAGGGGGGTCCCCTGGCCTCAGAGTGGGGAAAGCCCGCACCCTGTAGTCATCCCCACTGCATCAGAGCAAGGCCACACAGCCTGTGTCTACAGCCCGTATGGCCCTGTAAGATGGACGATTCAGCAGAAACCAGAGTCCTCTCAGCCTCTACCCCCAAACTCACCACAGACCCTGATTATCACCAGTAATATTACTTCCCCGGTGGTGTTGTGAGGATTAAATGTGATGATGCAATGCAAGAGGTTCATGAACTGTCAAGTGGCATGTTCAAATACCAATGTACACATTCGTGCACATGTACAAACATGTAAATATTTAAATATATGTACATTTCAGGCGTTGAGATTACCATCAACTGACTATTAGCTACAAAGGGTGCATAGTGCGTTACTACTTGCCACCTATATTCTTAAAACTGCAGCCCTGAATTCTTGGCTTTAAATAGATTATTTTAAAGACTTGCAGAGCCCTTCCTGAGAGCAGTTATTAGATGCTTCAAGTGGATTTCGGATAGGGTTTGAATAGGACACAACACCCAGAAATCCCACTCTCCAGGCAGGCTTCTAAACCCAGATTTAGTCTTCTTGGGACTCAAGGGGATAGAGCCTCACTCTGAAAGCAGATCCAGGACCCCAAACTACCTCACTTCTACCTCTAGAAATGACTGCTCAATTCTGTAGGCTACCCAACATCCCCAATTGTCTCTCTCACACACACAGAAGAAGGTTCTAGAAACATGTAGTCCCTGGAGAGGGCCAAGTGTTCAAGAGCATCCTCACACCCTTGCCCCACTTTCCTCCAAAAAGCAGAGCTTCCTGGGCCAGCCAGTCTGAGGGCAGGCCGTAGGCCCAGAGCTAGACTGAGAGGGGACCTTCCCACTCCTGCCCCAGTGGCGGGAGTGAAATTAGGAGGGATGACCCCGAGCTGTACCCTGCCTCTTGTGTCCACAGAAAGAGGTGCTGTCGCCCTTCAGGTTCGATGACAAAATTCCCTGGGCTTCTGCAGGAACTGGAGGTCAGCGAAAGAGCCATAGATGGCTGTCAACTCCAGCAACGCAGACAGGCTGGCCAACTGGGACAGGTGGGAATGGCTACCACACTTTACTGCAAATGAACTGAGGCTTTTCTGGACACCTAGTAGCGTATCCCAGGTCCTTGCTTCTAGGACACCAGGTAACCACCAGGTCAATGGAAAACTCTTCAGTCTATAAATCTTCTTCTTATAAATGTTCAATTCTTAGAGTTCTAGGTGGATACAGGAAACAAACTTACTAACAAACTGTGATGCACAAGAGAAAAGCAAGTCTTTTAAAAAGAGTGCTTTTGGTTGATACCAGTATCCAATTCTAGCCCGCAGTTCATAGAGTTGTTATCTTGCCTTTTTCTAAAGCATTCGACTAAATCACCAGGGAATCTAAGAATTGCTTTAAGAGAATTGTGGCGTTAGCAACAATTGCCAAGGAAACCAGAAGCCTGAGCACTCAGGTTGTGGCAGGTTAAGCAAAGAACAAATTAATTACAAAGCTACCTGCATTAAAGTGTAAATATCCATTTAAAACATACATTTTAAGTGATGCAAAATTAAATTAGGATAGAATTAAATTAAAAACTAATTTAATGAAAGATTAGCTCTTTCTTGTTAGCACTGATTACAGGATACACTTAATTATGCAAAAGGTTTTTAATAGATGCCTTGGAGCCATTTGTTCAGTGTGCTAAGTTTAAAAGCAAGTTGGGCAAATAGCCTTCCACCCCCACAGTTCCCCAAATACTTCAGTGTCATTAATGGTGCGCTCATTTTACAGGATCAGGGAGCAGGACCTCAGAGAGCAGCCAATTTGCCCCTTCCCATTTTACAGGACCGAAAACTGAGGCCCTGGGAAAGCTAAGTGAATTTCCAAAACCACGGAACCAGGTAATAGAAGAATCAGGCCAAGAACTCAGGTTCTTTGACACCCAAACTGAGGTCCCTTCCTGCTAGGCCGTGCTAATTTTATTTCCCAGGAACAAGCAATTTTCTAAGAAAATATTTTCTTCAATGAAAAAAAAAAGTCCATTTTGGGAAAATAAAGGCTTCTTAAACTGCCTCAATTGCCTTGATTTCTGACTTAATTTCAAATTTTGTATTTACACGAGATTTGCTGGAAATTAAGTATTCTATTAGAGGGGGGTAAAGTTATAGTTGAGACAGATAAGCCATTTTTACTCTGATCCTTTGTGCTATCACCGGCCTGAGGGGCAGAGGCAGGGAGCCGGCCTGGGAGGACGCTGAGGAGGGTATGGGGTGCCCAGACACGTGACCGGGGACACAGCTCCTCCCCAGGCCCCGCAGTAAGCACCCAGACTCCCTGAGGAGGGAGGGACTTTTCTTACTGGTCTCCTTGGCTCACTGTTACCACATTGCTCTGACAACTGTGGCTTCTCACAGCCTTTTGAACCACCAGAGGCTTTCCAGCTCTATTCGCTGATGTTCCTGTTTGTGGTACCTGCTCAAATGCCAACGCCACTTGGTGCTACCTGAGAAGGTTTCTCCTCCACTCATACTGATCACTTGGGACCACAGCCAGCTCTCTAATTTGACTTTCAAAGCAGCTTTTTGTAGGACTCCTTCAAGGAAACCTTCTCCCAGCATTTAATAGTGAGGGATGGAAGAACACTGGCACCCAAGCCACGTTTATCACGCAGCTACACCCCATTCGTCTTAGGATGGGCCTAGAGGTTACGTATGTTTTCAAAAAGACTTCAAATGTGGAAGTCGACTGCCTGGCCCTGGCTTTCTCTTTGGAAGGATGTCAGTGATGAGATTCAGGGTCACCTGATACTTTCTAACAGACCCCGAGGCTATCTATGCTCCACCTGCCATCCTGGACAAGACCTAGAGCCTAGGAGTGAAGGGCCTGGCAGGGAAGGAGCCTGCTCCAGGGGGAGACGCCTCCCTCAGTCCAATCAGCACCCTCCCAGGCTCAAAGGGCAGAGCCTGGGCTTGCAAAGTCCTAGCCAGGGGTCAAAGCACAACGGGTGCACAGGTGGGTTCACAGTGGAGCTGGTGTGAGGTGAGTAAAGCAAGCACATCCTCCCCAGGCCTCTCCCTCTGCCACCTGCTACACATGACCCGTAAAGGCACAGCACCCCATGTTGCCTCCACTGCTTCTGCAGGGAGGAGCCCCTCCATGCTGGCCAACCCGGCTTGGGCAGCTGTGGGGACTTAAGGAGGTGTGGTGTGTGAGCATTGTGTCCTCCATTCAAGGAGGCCTGGCTGGGTGCAGATGTGGGGTGCGGTGAGGAGGTGCAGGATTAGAGGAGGGAAAGCTGCCAGTCAGAGGCATGGCACAGTTCAGCAGTTTCTGTCATCCCAAAACAGGATGTCTCACAAGCACTTGTGTAATCCTGAGGGAGAAATGGATGCTTTTAGCCCCAGGGGAGAACTCACAGCTATCCTGACCCAAGTTGGTGGCTACACAGTGACATCATGGGCACTCCCTAATGAAGCTCAAGACTGTGACACCTGTGTCTCCGCACTTGGGAAAGCTGAGACAATAACAAGTGTTTCTTCATTAAGGACCTGCTTTCAAAAATCAAAGGCAAACCTCACCCAAATTCACATGCAAATTGGGCTATTCCAATATGTACCTGGAGTTTAACGGTTTTCTACTTCTAAGGGTCCTAAGGGTGAGAATTTCTAATCTACGAGTCTGGGAATCAGAGGGTCATTTTTAAAATTTAGTTCTTTAGATCAAGAATTTAAAAAACAAAAAAGCAAACTCTGGCTGCCATCTCATATACTGCAAGCCATTTACATACCTATAAATGCAACACCAAAAACTTACCTCCGTAGAGGGGCATTCTCTTCGATATCTTCCAGGGTCTCCAAGGATGATCTCTGGGAGATGAGGCGCCGTCTGCAGAGAGAGGGAAAAAGCTAGGAGTTAAAACTGCATCGTAAAGTGGCATTTCTGTAAATCTAAAACTGTGCTAAGAAATAAAGTCCTTAAAAAAAAAAACCCCCAAATGATCGGACAAAAGCTGTGTGTGAGAGGCTGCCATGTCCCCAGCTCACACCCTTACACCGTGGCCATCGCGCCTGGTGGGAGATCCTGAGCGTTCTCCCTCGTTACAGGGCCGCTCTGCGGTGATTCGGGAAGGGACTGATGCTTACCATGCATAGTTTCCCCAAAAGACAAAAAACAAAAGACGACATGCCTCTTATACCATATGCAGTTCCTCTCACGCATTAGATAATATGGTTAAGTATTTAAATATTAATGGTCTGAACCAGTTCACTGACATTAAATTTTAAAACCATATTAAATAAAATCTCAATTAGGACACTATATGAATCATTAGGATGCAAGAAAAAAAGGTAGGGTCTCTAGTTGGTCATGCTTTCAAAAGCAATTACAAACAAGGAAGACGGTCCTTTGGGAGATCGGCTGAGAGCCCCTGAGAGCAGTACGGTGGCACGGGTAGGCAATCCGGTAACTCTTCCAAGCTGCTAAAGAACTGCCAACCACCTGCTAAATCCGCCTTGGTCTCCTTTCTTTTGCTGGACTGAAGTAAGAATGGGTCCTAGTTAACTGAGACTATCTGGTACAGGGGCCAGGGTGCAGTGGGAGTTAAGTTCTCTGAAACAAGGACCATCATTTCATAGCAAATGATTCAGCTGAATGGGGTGGACAGAAACAAATCTGACTGGATCTTCCTTTACCTTAAAAAAAAAAAAGGGGGGGGGGGGGGGACTAAAATTAGAAGGATGAGTATTTTCGCAAAAATTTAGGGTAAAAATACACTTATAACTATTTTCTCATTTTTTCTAAAGAACTAAGTAAATGAATTTTTTTTCTTTCATGTATACTTTTTTTGACCAACTACCCTAACACCTCTTGTTTCATGTTTTACTCTTTTTTTAATTGTTAAATTTATTTTGGTGAGATTGATAAGTAAAAATTACACAGGTCCCAGGTACACAATTCTACATTATATCCTCCATGCGTTGTGCTATGTGTTCATCACCCAGAGTCAGTTCTCTCTCCGTCACTATGTATTTGTGTCCCTGTCCCTTCTCTCCCACAAGCCCCCTTACCCTTAGATAACTACTAAATGGTTTTATTTTTAGTAAGACAATCGGAAAGATCACCTTTGTAAACTATTCAAGGGTTTCATCAATTTTCTAAGAGCACTTCCTAATCTTTAATATTCAAATGCCTTCTAAAATACTCATTGCACATCTTCTTCCTCCATCAGTGAACTGGGCTAATTCCCTCAGACCCTAATTATCAATGTGGGAGATGCAAGAGTTTTCCAACCTTACCTTTGGTGTCTCCACGATGCACTAGACCTCTGCCAGGTCTGCAGTTTAACTCTGCAGTTAGCTTACACTGAATTTCCATTTCTGTAATACTGCTAGATTCCCAACGGTCAGCCAGACTTGAGGCAATGGCTATGGAGAGACACTGGTCTTACTTGCAAAGTTGCAAAGGGGCCTGAAGGGACCGATAAATGATTCTGGAGGTGGCCAATTCATTAGTAAGCAGGACTTGCCTGTGCAGCCCTGTTACTTGGGGACGTGGCTCACCAGGACCCCTGGCAGCAGCCCGCAGCTGTGGCTTTGAAGCTTCCAGGCCATCGGTGAGATGCAGCCCCTCCAGGTCCTAGGTCTGGCTGGTATAAAGTCCCAGTAGGATAGGGCAGATGGCCAGTTAGTCACATCCCTCCCCATCACAGCTCTCAGGGCCAGGCACCCCCCTCTCCCCATCCAAAAGGGGGGACAATTTCACAGAGGAGCATGCATGCTGGCTTAGACAGACAGGATTTCAATCCTGGGGTTTGGAAACTTTGGGGTCCTAAAAATTTTTTTAAATGCCTTAATCCTTGAGCCTCCGTTTCATCATCTATGAAATGGAAACATGAGAGTAACTAAGAAACAGAAATAAAGCCCTTGGCGCAGGGCAGGTAATGACAGGTTTTGACCGACACTCCAGTTTCCCCCATTGGGGCTGCACCCTGACCTGCCCCTCCTCTTCAGCTGACAAGGACAACTCTGTCCCTTCCTCAAATCCTAGCCAGTGGCAGGGTTACCCCCAAATGCCTTGTGTATGAGCCCACCTGAGACACCCACATTCCTAAGAATAACTAACTCTATTTGTCACCTTTGCTGACGAACTGCCCACCTATAAAATTAGAGCCCTGCCCAAACCTCTGTGTACTGTGCTCACTTAACATCAGTGTCTCCTCCACAGCCAGAAGGTAGTGATTAAAATAATATTTACTGTTTCCATGACTTGGCCACTGTGAATAGTGCTGCAATAAACATTGGGGTACATAACTTTGCCGGACTGAGGCCAGACAGAAAAAAAACAAGAACTACACGATTCCACTCAAAGGTGGAACATAAAATTGAAATCAACAAAGAAACAAAAACTCATGAACACAGTGAATAGTTTAGTAGTTATATGAGGGTATGGGGAGGGGTGTTGGGAGAGAAGGGACAGGGACACAAATACATGGTGATGGAAAGAGAACTGACTCTGGGTGATGAACACATAACACAACATATAGATGATGCACCTGGAACCTACATAAATTTTACTAACCAATGTCACCCCAATAAATTTAACAATTGAAACAATTGTAGGGCGTTCCCTGGTGGTGTAGTAGCTAGGCCTCGGCTCTATCAATGCCGTAGCCTGCGTTCGATTCCCAGCCAGGGAACTACCCACATAAGAAAAAGAAAAAAGAAAAATTAAAACAATTATAATATTTACTCTCTGGATAATATTCTGAGTATTTGAAATCAAAAGTGAAATACTGATCTAAGTGCATACCTAGATTGTCATTAGAGATCATTTCTATCCATAGGCAGAAATAAAGGTATAGGTTTCAGATCCTGGAAATCTCAACAAAAATCAAACTTTGAACCTTCCTCAAATTGGATTTTAGGTAGAAAAGAGTATTTAGATATTTAGATATAATAAACATTTAGATAGAATACAATAGCATAGCATAGCATAGCAGTTTCAAGTGATCAGTAAATAGACATTTTACTCAACAGATGTAAACAGAAGTAAACAGATGTTTTGCTCAATCTGCACTGGGGTGACTGAAACAATTATACAATTCCCAGGGTTCCCCTCCCTTCCTTCAGGTATCCTAACAGAGGTCTGCTGGGACACAACCCCAGGCCCCCGCAAAGCCCAAGCAGATACATCCTCTTAACACACCCCGCACCCCCCAGCCGCACCCCGACCACACCAACTGCAAACCTGGCTTGGTGGAAGCACAGAGCTGACCCAGGCCTGACTCCTGTCCTCAAGGAACTGAAGTCAAGGGGGAATCCATGGGACGACCACCAGGAATTCCACTATCAGTCCCTCGTGCTCTCTGGCATTTGGAACTGAACTGCCCCTCACCCTGTGTCCCCAACTATTCCAGGAGCAGCACGGGGAGCGCTGCAGCTGTAAAGGCCAGTAAAGCCCTTGGTGAACACCCGGGGCCCCTGCCAGGAAGCCTGGGACCCCACAGGCTCTCATGCAACATTGAGACCAGGGAGTTCACCCTAGGAAACAGGTCCATTCACGACAGCCCACTGGGTGACAATCCCCCTATCAAAATGCTGCATCCTGCTCTTCCTGTGCTGGAAAAGCGGGTGTTTATTTAGAAAATAAGCTAATTAGAATGTCTTTCTATACATTTATAAGAATTTTCTTTTTAAAAGCAAGTCCATTTGACATTCCCTTCGTGAGCTGAACAGGTGTAGATTCACACACACACACACACGGACAATTACGGTCTGGGTGCCTTGAAGGGAAAAAATGCCAAACTCAAATGCCCACCTGCTCCTTTCAGTCTGGCAGAGGTGCCTCCCCTCCCGCACGAATGGAGCCAGGCCGTGTGTTCTCTGAGATGGAGCTGGGAAAGCACTACCGGGCAGTATGAAGAAACTGTCGTTTGGCCACGGAAACCGAGATGCGACGCCTGCCCTCCTCGTTGGCTGCCACAGACACGTCCTGCTCTCTGCCCCCTGCCACCTTGCTAGATCCTTCCAAGGCATGAAACCACCTCTCCCCCTTGCTTTCTATCCTCACAAAGCCCGCCATGGAAGGGAAGGCCAAGGGCAGGTGGCCGACCTTCCCCAGGCACTTCTCACCCGCCAGTCTGCGTCATGCACTAAGTCTATGCAAACTCCTCATTAGCGGGCACAGTTAACAAGCGCAGGTCTGCGTATTTTAGTGACTGATAAGAATACTTAGTGTTGGACCAAAATAGCATGCCTCTTATTAACCAAGCAGACATCCAGTAAGAGATGGACAGACCTCAAAACAAAAGCATGATGTGCTGACATCATCAAATGGGGGAGTCTGTGTCTGGACCTCAGCTCGAGTGCTCAGAACTCAGGTCTCCTGTCTTGTCTGATGATTACAGTTCGGGCCCTTCCACACAGGCCAAAAATACTTTAGAAGCCAATGTGGTTCACACACAAGGCTCAAGTAAGACGGCCTCCTTAAAACCTCCAGACTCATTTCAGAACATTGTCTTTTGAATGTTCATCTCTGCCTGAGCAAGGAAGTAGACTGTCTATCTGAATATATATACGTGGACCAAACTAACCCACTTATCATTAGGGCTGATGGTTCATCTGCCAGTGCAAGTCCCTGTGGGCTCCTGGGACCCGGGGCTGGTCACAGGGGTGGTTATAATACATCCATTTACACTGAAAGCTTCAGGAAAGGTCACTGAAAAGAAAGAAAAGAATCATGCAAAAAGCATGTGACGGGAGACAGGGGACTAGGTGAGGTAGCACCCAGAGTCATTTCTAAAGTGTCTTTTAGGCATAAAAATGTCACTGACTATTTTCCCAGCAGGAGCAGTGACCAACCATCCACAATAACTGACCACGGGGAAAACAGGCCCAGCGGCCTGGCCATGCTGAAAGCTGGCCAAAGCTCTGTCATCGCCCCAGCCAACAGCATTCTGGGGACTCAGGAGAGTGAGGGGCAAGGGGGAAGCTGTGCTTACTCGGGACATTTTCATCAGTGCTTCTGGAAGAGGGATGTCTCTTCTTGGCCTGGTGAGCAGAGTGCCTCAGAGAAAGAGGGCAGGGAGGGGAGCCAATGCCAGAAGAACCTCACCAAAGCTGGACCCTGGGCGCACCGCTAAGCCTGCTGACCCATGAGGTCAGGGCAGGGTCATCGTGGGCCAGCGGGGCCAGCTGGCCAGGGCCGGCCCCTTTATTGGGTAATCTGGGGAAACAGCTTGGCTGGAAAGCCAATGTCAGACAGTGGGCACCACAGGGGACAGCTATAGGCCAAAAATTAGGACCAGCATGTGACCAGGAAGGGGACCTCTGGCCTCAGCATCAAATGAGGAAGTTAGATTGGAATAACCCTCTCTACCCTGGCTGCGTGCTGGAAGCCCCAGGGAACATTAAAAATCTTTGGAAGCAAAAACGTCAACTCTGAGGGCAAGAAGAGACCCTGCCATCCGGGCCAACTGTCCCTATCCTCACAAAAAGGCAGTTGGCTATGTGGCTTTACTTCTCTCCAGGCAAGGAGCCCCCTTCCCGGCTGGGAGACAGGCCCCTGCAAGGCATGACTGCTTCTTCCCAGGCATGATGCCTCAACTACACAGCTAATAGGTGAGATGAGGTCATGATAACCTGGATCCGTTCCACTATTATGACCCCAAAAACCACCCAACCCCCATAAAAATAAGTTATTAACAGTCACAAGACACGCACACGTGTAATTCATCTGCTCCCTTACTGTGTCTTTCTCTCCCTGGCCGTCTCTGCGTCGCAGCCAGCACCACACTAGACTAGAGCTGCTTCGGGAGGGACCCTGTGCAGTCCTAGGGACAGAGCACCTGCTGGGCCAACAGCAGGGGCTTAATCAAGGCTGGCCAAATAAACAAATGGACTCCCTCACGGGGCAGGTGTGTGATTGTGGATTTTCCCAGAGAGCACCTGACCTTCCACTCAATGCTTTTCTACACACAGTACTAATGGATCCTCTCTAATCAATACACAAGTTCCCAGTCTGGTCACCAGAAGCCCGGGGATCATCCTCAGAAAGCTTTCCAATGGCTCCCGACGACAAGAAGCACAGGGAGGCAGACGACCCTCACGTGGTGGGAGGGGCGGGTGGGGAGAAGGGACAGTCCCCTCCAAGCATAGCTGAGCGGATGACAGGTATGAGGTATGATACGCTTTAAGTGGGTTTCTTCTGCGGAAGCTTATCAAATATTTGTTTTTCCAAAGGAAATGTTATGTTTTACTGTAAACAAAAGTTCAAACAAGGAAATGCATGAAGTAGAAACTGAGGAATGACTGGCCAACCCCGTGCCCCGAGAGCAAGCACCCTATAAGGTTGTGGTGTGTGTCCTTTCAGACTCTTTCCTACTAATAAACGTAAATATACCAGAGTGCCATACACATTTTAAGCAATGTTATCTCTGTATTAGTTTTTGAAGCTGAATTGAATTACAGTAGCAATGTGTAGTATGACATTCATTCAAAGGATGGCATTAATCAAATGAATGCTACCTTCACCATGCGACAGGCAGGACCATCACAGACAATGGCAGAAGCACGGGTGCTGTCGTTTAAGGAGCACAAGACCATTTTGAAGTGGTATTTGAAATTCAAGAACATTGTATGGGTTTTCCTAATGGTCTCCTGACTTAACACCCCTTGACTTCTATCTGTGGGGGACCTTAAAGGATGTGGTATACCATAGAAAGTGGGCCACACTGATGGTGCTTCAAGAAGAAATTGAAACAGCATGGGCAGTGATACAAGTGGACACTTGGTCAGTGCTGCTCAAGCAGTAGTTTGGTGCAATCAGACGTGTCTGGACGCTGGTGGTAACCACTTGGAGCCCCTCTTATAATTGCAGAAGTCAAACATGACTTGTGTTCATCTTTTGTTAGTGGTATGTATTGAGTATTACAATTTCAATATAGTTTTTTCCTTTCTTAAAATGTGTATACCTTTTTTTGGCACCCTGTGTACATATTTGTCCGTGATTAAAACCATGAAAGGGAAAAGAAGGATTTGCCTTTTTAAAAACAAGGGCAGTCAGGAAGAACACCGCCAGGGGACAAAGCTGAAATCTGGCTCCACTGTTAGTGACACTCACAGCATCGGAGCAAGACAGCAAGAAAGATGGGATCTCAGATAGACAGCAGCCAAGAGAGAACCAGGGTCCCCCCGGAAGTTAGGAAGCATTTCCCAGGGCTACGTATCAGTTCCCTCCAAGATTCCTGGCTATCTGCAAAGAGGGGCCCTGCTCCACTGCTCACAACACCAGTTAGGGAGCAGGGGGTCAAGGACCACCAGTAGGATCAAGGCTCCAACCTCACCCTCGAGGCCTGGTCCTGACGACCACAGGCCCGGCAGCCTTCCCCATGTAGAGCTGCAGGTGGCAGTGGTGGTCCGGGACCCATCTAGGGGCTGGAGGACAATGAGGGCAATCCCAGGTAGGTTGGGTGCTGTGGGGTGGTGGGGAAGGAGTCACACCTGGATAGCAAGCAGTCCTACTCAATGCAGAGCCTAAGGGAACCTTTACCTCTTAGCCTCCTTTTCTGACTTAAGAGTCACAAGCTTCCAAGGGGCCTCATCAGGGCCCAGCAAGAAAAGCCTTGGGGGTCACCAGCCTAGGTAGCTGAGCTGGCCTTGGTAGCAGAAAATGCCATAAAATGTCATAGATCCCCAACCCCCTGGTTCTCAGGTCCCCCTCTTTTGTTCTGGAGGTAGTGTTTAGCTCAAGCAGAAAAGGTGGCCCTACACATAGGGTGTAAATCTGTAACGTGTGGACTGACCTACTGCGGGAGCCTAGTACTGAAAGGAGCCCTAAAGAGAAGAACCTCTCTCTATCCAAGAATTACACTCTCACTGATGCATCTTTGGTGAAAACACTGGCTTTCCAATACCAGGCTCTCTGCAGGCCAAACGCACCTCTAACTTCCCATGGTTACGTCCTGCATTTCTCTAACACGGCTTTCAGTTATTGAGACCACAGCACCACAAACTTGCTCTCCAGAGTCAGCCATAAAGTTATGTTAACTGTGTTCGTGATTTGGCAAATCTTGCAGCCAAGCTTCTAGATGCTCTTTCAGCACAAGTCAAATCAGACTGTGCTTACTGAAGAAGCAAACTGCTCTGCAGCAATACACATGTGTTCACAGATGAAGAAAGAAAAGTCAGCTGTCAGCTCTTACTAGATGCTACGTCATCTTAAAGCAAAAACGCCCCGAGCTTCAGCCTGAAGATATTTTTATTAGGTATGTGCTTACTTCTGCTTTCCACATGTCTAAAGCTTTGTCGAACAGCAAAGTTGCTGATGAAACTGTGTGTGGTCTTTATTTGCTCACCTGGCAATGGCTGCTTGTTAGACTGTGGAGCAAATCCCAGAGGAGAGCCATGGGATCTGCCCCTGCACTGGTAGCTGGCTGGGCCAGACCACTAGGCTGGGGCAACCAGCAGAGCACCCTGTCTGTGCCTTTGAGTAAAGGGCACACAGCTGGCTTGCTTGTGCAAAGAAAGACCTCGGCTCCCGTGGCAGCTTATGTGCCTAGAGCCAGACCCATACCCAGGATACTGTCAGAGCAATTCACACTCCTCGGTGGGTCACATGGGTCTTCCGCAGAAAGGAAGGAAAATAGGAGTATATTTAAGAAATAGATCAAGAAACAGAGAAAATGCTAGGAAACTGACTTTGAATCCAGGTATGTTTCAAAGTCTCTAGCTGATGAATTGGGCACAAATCAAATGAAAATCAATACACCAAGAATGAGCCAATCAGCTTGTTCAAATAAGATCTGTTTCTACATTTTCCTATGCAGGTCAAGAAAGCAACGCTAAAAGTTTACAGAAAATACAAAGGCACTTGGCTTGCCTATGTTTACTTTGCTTTCAAGCTTCTCACCAGACTTGCCAAATTGTGGAAAACCAAGGTGTGAGGTCATCTCAGTGTTTAGGGCTTTATGAGCAGGATTTAAAAACTGGCCAGGAATTCACTCCTCAGATCTCCCTGCCCACTGCTGCCCTGCTTATCTTACAAAACACCCTTTCCATCATGTCATTCCCCAATTTGAAGATCCACAATGATTCCCTCTGGGAAGAAGTTTAAACTTCTCCGACTAATGGACCTGACAGGTAGGTCCGAAGACAGCAGCAGACACATCACACCTGGCCATCCTGAAGGCACCTGCCCAGACCCTGGACAGTCCTTGGGGTATCAGGAAATCAAAGGGCCGGCCCAAGGTCATGGGCTGAATGACAGTGCTGCATTCTAATTTCCCCTAAACCTCATGGGGAGATGAGGGAGGGGCCTTACCCTGCAGCTGGAGGGAGCAATTTGACCAAATGTGCAGAATTGCAGAAATCAAAAACAGGTGTACTGGGTGGAAAAAAAGAAAAAAGAAAAGGTCAGGATCCAGAAAGGTATGGGGTTTTGTGTGGCTGATGAGGTAAACAACACTGTCCTTGCTACAGAACATGCTGGATACCCAACCAAGGTGGGGGTGCTAGGTGGGGGCCAAGCCAGGATAGGGTGAGGGTGGGAAAGAGACACAGGCTATGGAAAACCTCCCAGAATAAAAGGATTGGGTTCAGCCTGAAGAGAAAAGAGCCCTGTCAAACTACTATGCCTGTCCAAGGAGTTTGGGGCCAACTCATATATGTTCTGGGTGGGCACCAGAATTCATGGAATCAAATTCAGGTGTTCTCTGCAAAAGGCATTCCCTGAGTCATGTGGGAAGGGTAGCTGGGAATCCAGCACCTGCACCCAGAGTTTAAGGTCAGGCCAGACCAGGTGTGGAGTGTGTGAGGCAGAGGAGAGCCCGAGTGAGCTCAGAGAGCCTGATATAACCGGGAAGAGGCAAGGGGAGCACGTCCTGGAGAAGGAGGTTCAAGGGGTAAACCCAGATGGACTTCTTACACACATGCTCCACAAGATGAAGCTAAACAGGATGGAACACCAGGTTTCTGTAAGGCATAGAGGAATTCCCTGAAGCCAAGTCAGGGAAGGAGCCAATAGGAGCCAGGAGAGAGCCAGGGGTCTATTCTAGGAGGAGCTGGGAAGATCCCAAAGGCCAAATGAACAGGCACTGAGACGGTGAGGCTCAGGGCAGGCACCAAAGTGTGCACTGCATAGGGTCTGCGCATGTGTATGTCCTCATGCAGTGTTTCCTTCAGAGACCCGAAGAACAAAGGAGGTGCCAGAATACCTGCAAGGCTTATGTGGGGGTGCAAGGGTGCAGAGGCAGTAGGCTGGAGTTGCTTCCTTAGACAGAAGCTGCTTGCAACCTGTTTCCAAGCTTTCTGAAGGCCCACCAGTACCTGAGTAGCTGATGAATCCACAGCCTCCACTCACTCACCCCCAGGCTCTTCCGGAATCGTGTTTCCTCCAGGACCCCCTCCTCTGTACTCAGCATGGGTCCATCTCTTAAACACCCACTCTGACAATGGGCTGGGAGCACCGGTGACCTCACCTTTCTTTCTCAATCGTTAGGACTTACAAGTGCTTTTAAGAAATGCCTTTGCATGATGAAGACTTCCTAGGCCAGACAGATACACATTCGTTTCCTATTAGAAAGCAAAACGAGGGGCTCTCTGCCCTGCCGTATGGGGTTTGCAGAACAAAGAGTGGAGACGGGTAAGAGACAGCCCACTGCTGCCTAGACCAGGCTCCTCTCCCCGGCTCCCCAGCCCGGAAGAGCTGTCAATCGGAGCTAATTAGAACCAGCAGGGAGTCAGGCGGCACTGGCTACTTCCAAGTGGTATTTAATGGGGCCTTCAGGATGCTGCCTCCCAGCAGAAGCACTCCCCTGAGCTGCTCCCTTGCTTTCCAGGGTGACCTTTCTCTGTTCCAAAGGGCCTTCCGCAGAAATGGATTTTGACAGCTCGGAAACAGCATGTGATAATTTATCGCAAATTTGGGATTGATGGAGTTTCATCTTACCTTTATTTTGTAGTTTTCAGACTCCCCATGGCCCAAGCTCAATAGCAGCTCATGGAAACAAAGACTGATACTTCCTTGTCTAGCCCCCTTCAATCAATAGCACCCCTTTTCCTATGTACCAACGGGCCCAAATTATTTCATTCCTTTCTAGAAGTCTTTTAAAAAGTGCATTGTTTCTCCTTGGCCACAGTGTTTATTCCTGTTGTTGTCAACTGAATGGGACTGGGCACAGCTGAATCGTGGGCCTCATTAGGGGCTTATGGGGTCAGGAATGCTGCAAGGCTGACCAAATCCTAGTTTGAGAGAACAGTCAGAATCTGCCTCACCAACTCTTCACCTACCCAAATCGTACCACCCTCCTAAGGTACAGTGCAGGGCCATCCGCTCTGTGAAGCTGTCCCTGACGTATTCTGAATTCCTTCATTTGGTATCTTTACTGCATTTGAAAATAGGTTTAGATTCTTACAGAACGATTCATTTTATTATTTTATCCCCTGTATCTCCCACTCAATTACCTTGAAGACAGAGAACGATGTCTTCACTTCTTTAAACCCTTTCAATGATTAGAATATTACCTTGTCATAGTAGGTGGTCAATAAATCTGTAAGTACAGCATGAACAACTGTTGTGAAGCTATTGCTAGTCCATGAAGGTAAGGATGGACCATACCAGGGCGTCAGATTAACACTGTTTTGAGGGACTCCCCCAGACCCTTAGCAAGCCAGCATAAACCCAACCCTTATGAGCAATGAGGTCCGAAACCAAAGCTGGGACCTTAGAGGTCATCAATTCACTGATACTCAATTGTTTTATGAGTGACAAAATGTTATTTTTAAAACTAAGTCTTTTATCAAATCCCAAATATAAAACAGATTAATTATAAATTTTACAAATCTGAATGTATAAAATTTACTTACAAAAAAATTTACTTATAACTCAATCACTATTACACCTGGAGTTATGGATGGCATTTCTAGCATCTAATACTACCAGCATCTAATTTACTTCTTCTGGTCTTGGTTGTACAATATGGAGATAATCCCAAAGGACACAGAAAAGTAGGTGCCTATAGTCACTATTTGTAAACATCTCAGGAGCCAATTCAATTAAACACATGTGGCAGGTAAAGCTCAGTTGCATAAAATCAAGTTACTCTGGCAGCATAAGTTAATTAATGCATAATTAATGTATAGACCAGGCAGGGCCAACCTGCAGCCCAGGACAGCTTTGCATGTGGCTCAACATAAATTCTTAAAACATTATGAGATTTTTTGCGACCTTTTTTTTTTTTTTTAAGCTCACGAGCTATGGTTAGTGTTAGTGTATTGTACGTGAGGCCCAAGACAATTCTTCCCACGTGGCCCAGGGACGCCAAAAGTTGGACACTGCGGGTACAGATAGCCATCAGAGTGACAGGGTTTGCTATAGACACTATTGAGTTTGTTTTCTACTCCACTTTAAAAAACACTTTATTTATAACTATTTATGTATATCAGTATATAATAGATGCACATGTAAATTATACCTCAAAACATTAAACATAGAATTACCACGTATGTCCTGCAATTCCATCCCTAGATATAACCCAAGAGAAATGAAAGCGCACTCACACGGAAATCTGTACACAAGAGTTCATGGCGGCGCCATTTACAACAGCCACGGTGTGAAATCAACTGATGAGTGGATGAACAAAATGCCGTATTATTTAGCCATAAAAAGGAATGAAGAACTGACCCATTACAAAATGGATCAACCGTGAAAACCCTGGCTAAGTGAAAGAAGCCAGTCACAAAAGAGCACATATAGTATATGATTTCAATTGTACGAACCGCCCAGAAGAGGCAAATCCAGAGAGACGGAAGTAGATTAGTGGTTGCCCAGGGCTGGGTGTGGGGAGAGGGAGGAATGGGGAGTGGTTTCTCATGGCCAGGGGGTTTCTTTTCTGGGTGATGAAAATGTTCTAAAATTAGATAGTGCCAGCTGCACAACTTTGCCAATACACTTAAAGCCATGGAATAGCGCACTTTAAATGGATGGTGTATGTATTATACCTCAATCAAACTGTTAAAATAAGCTTGTGAACTTGCCTCTATGCGCTTACACTGCAGCACTGCACAAACGATGCAGTAAGGTGTCATACCCTGCCCAAAAACATCTCCCCTACTGACTGAGAGAGAGGGTCAACAATCTACTAAAGACCTATGGGTCAGGCACTGTTTGGGGCACTCTGCCCAGGTCCACAGTTACTCTTGTCAAGGTTGTGACACCTCACCAGGTTGTTTGTACGGTGCTGCCAACGTAAGTGCACAGTGGCAAGTTCACGAACTTAATTGTCAGATTTTGGGGACGATGACAGCTCTGATGGCCATTCCAGAAAAAGAGTTCCAAAACTGCTTTGAAGGGTGGACCAGGTGCTGACATCAGTGCACAGCTTCCCAGGGGAAGTACTTCCAAGGTGACCACAGTGATAGTCAGCAATGAGGTGAGGAGCACTTTGTCTAGGATGAGTTTGTGAACTTCATTGTGCGACCTCATATAAAATCTATATATGTACGAGAACATGTTGAAAAAAAGAAACAGTGAAAATGGATCAACTCAACCACTTGTGGAACTCCCGAAGCCCTTACAGAGCTCTTCAGAGCCCTAGACAACACATTTTTGAAAACTGCATCTGCTTCCATTTCTTTTGACTAAAGCTATGGAGACTGAGAGCTTGACTGACCTGCTAGATACTGCGAGAGCAAGGATAGGGTCAGGAGATCTCACTGCAGAGCTGCTCCCTTTCCTTTCTAATGTGGACCAAACCGGTGCTCTCTGGGGACGTTTCCGGCAGCAAGCACCAGGTGAGAACGCGAGGTGGTGGACGGGAGCAAACCCTCGCCTGGGCAAGGCCTGCCCATCACTTTCGCCCGGGCTTCACGTTCTTGGCCTCTCCCACGGGGGTCAGCCACTTGGCCACAAGTGCTGCATCACCTAACACCTGCCCACCTGTCCATCCCCTTCCTTCCCACATGGCTCGGAGGGCAAAAAGGAGGCCTCCTTATTGCACACATCAAAGTGCTGTTTGTTTGGATCTCTGAGACATCAGTTCCCTTAACTTCCCATTTCCCTAGCCTCTAGGGTAACACATACATGCAAATGACTCCTTTTTTAGAAAGGCTGCTACTGCTTTCTAGCAGAGAACCTGGGAGCACCTTTGAGTATTCAAGAAGCAAGAAGACGACATACCCTCTTCTGTCGGTGTCTGGGGAGGTAGTTTTATTTTTTAACAGCTCAGTGAGAGCTCTTTGAAAATACATTATTAGTGCACCTGCCTCACTGTATACATAATTAGCAAGCACCGTTGAGGCTGTTCAGGAAAGGTTTCCAAAGTGAACTTGCAGCATGAGAGCTGTGCCTAAAAGCACATGAATATTCACTAAGAATTAGATGTAATGTGGATTCAACTGCTGATTGGATTCTCTGGCAAAACCCTATCCCAGAGGGTGGAATGGCCCCTTTATGCCAGGGCTTGGGTGTGACACCATGTGGTTACTATGGAAAGTAATACACTCATTCTTAAACAACCTGCAAGGTGGAGATAGACTGTTTTCAACCAATGCTCCCGGAAAGCAACAGACTAAAATAAATGCAATCAACTGCCATTTTCTAAGGATGGTCTGTGGTGTCACTGTTTAGGGCAGGGTCCTTAAACTGCGGTCCCTGACACTCCTAGGGGTTCTGTTCCCCTTCTAAAATCAGATGCAATGCATGTGTGTATCCATGTCCATTTTTCACTCTTTTCTAAAAGTGTACGTGATCCCAAGAAAAGATCAGAAACGACCATCAGGCAGGGATGCCAGGCTGATAGGATGTGGGCAACCAGAGTTCCGGTGTAGATGCATGTGGCAGATGGCTGCCTGGTCAGGATCTGTGGAGCCTTTGGCTCTGTTCTGAGGGGGCCAAGCCCAGGTGGCTAGGGTTTCAGTGAATGGCAGGAATTTTGGGAAAAAAAGCTTAGGGATGACTGTCAAAGGTACAGCAGCGTAGAAGTGAGAGCCCTCTCGGAAAACTGGGTAGATTCCTAAACATCCAAGGAGAAATAACACTTATCTGTCAAAAGAAAACTAGTGAGTAGTAAAAGAGAAAGACTTTGCAAAACTTTTCTACGAAATGGAGGCGCGAATAAAGCAGGGCTGATGCTAAGAATATACCCCATGGGAAGGTTCAATGCACATGAACCTTCTCGTCCGCCACCTGGGACAGAACTCACCAGAATCATGAACTATCATTCACCCGTGCATCCATCATTCATTAAACACCCACAACAAGGTACTGGGGAGTGAAGGATGAATACAGTACAGTCCCTGCCTTCAAGAAGAATCTGGTGGGGAAACACATTAAGAGTTACAAAAATGCCCCTCAAATTGGTCTTTGCTCTCTGCTCAGTCTGAGAGATTTCTGTTCCCAGATTTTGACAAGTGTCCTTTGAAAGTGAAGTTTGTCATGCATCGGGACATGTAAGGCTCACTCTGATGCCAGACTGTCTCTATTGAACTGGTTCCACAATTTAATGCTTCATAATCATCAAGAGCCCCTTTTCCCAGGTCCACAGAAACCTAGCACTCTGGCTTTTAAACTAATAAAAATCATAAGGGGCATACACTCCCCAAGGCCTATCAACATGCTGTCGAGAAGCACTGGATGTGTGGTCTTAGACCCTAGAAACACAGAGCACAAAGCTTGGAAGGTCCCTGCCACCCAGCACCCTGGAGGCCAGAGCAAAGATGTGGAAGAAAGGGGACCTTCACCCCATATGTGCCTGACATTCCTTCAAACAGCACTAAGGCTCTCAGAAGGGATCAGACCAGAGCAGGAAGCCAGCAGGCCCTTCTTACATGTTTCCATTAATATTTCATGTTGGGAATGTTACATACCAAGCACTCTGCTAGGGGCTTTATAGACATTTTTGCATTTAATTCTCATAGTTTGTAAGGCTGGTACTATTCTGACTCCCATTTTATAGATGAAGAAACTGAGGTTCCAACTTGGTATGTGACTCATCTAAGGCCACAGAGCCAGCGAGTGGTACATAGGAAGGGGGCGACTTCTAAACTAAACAGTCTGAGGGGGTACTTTGACAAGGAAATTCATTCTTGTGAGGGGAAGCAGAGTTCACCACCCCCAAAAAAGGCCTTTTCCAAGATACTGATTATTTTAAGCTGGTTATTTTTAAGAAATGAAAAACTCAAGGAAAACCTTTGACCTGCCTAAAAGAATTTGCATAGAGGACCTGCCCCAGTCAGGGGGCTATCATCACAGATAACTATAGCTTATTATGAAGCAGTGTGTGACACACGGGGAGGTACCTAGCAAGGTCCACTGGATCAAGTCCTCTCTGTGTCCCACTGTTAAAGATGGTCCAGCAAACAATTATTCACCAAACATTTGCATTTCCAGCTCCATGTGAATTGTCTTCCTGCCCTTTGAAGTCCCAAATCACAAATCTCCCCTTTAACTTAGCTCAAGATAGCATATACAAGGTTTGACAATTAAGTCCACAACTCGCCACCATGCACTTACGTTGGCAGCACTGTACAAACACCTCAGTAAGGTGTCACAGCCTCGGTATGTCTGTGTCTCACAGCTGTGTTCGTGTTGATGTGTGGCGGTGTCTTGCTGAGTGGCATTCATTATTGCCATGTTTTTGTGTGCTGTCACAAGAGTGTTAGAGCTTGAATTAGAGCAATGAACAAACATTAAATTTCTTGTTAAACTTGGCAAGAGTGGAAGTGATATTAGGGACATGTTAGTCCAAGTTTATGGGGATAATGCCATGAAGAAAACAAATGGATTAAACATTTCTCTGAGGGGAGAGAAAGTGTCACTGATGAAGAACAGTAAGGGCAGCCAGTAACGAGCAGAACTGACAAAAACACGGATAGAGAAACAGTTAGGAAAATCTTAACTGAAAATCTTGGCATGAGAATACTATATGTAAAAATAGTTCCAAAGGAGCTCACCAAGGAACAAAAGCAAAGGAGAGTTGAAGTTTGCCAAGACCTTTTGGAGAGGCAAGACGATCTTTTGGGCCATGTTATCACTGGTGATGAGACACGGATGTGCCAATATGACCCTGAAACAAAGCATCAAAGTACACAATGGAAGTCAGCCGATTCTCCACAACCAAAAATGTCCCATCAGTCGAAATCAAGAGGCAAAACTTGATGTTGCTAACTTTTTTGATATCAGAGGAATTGTTCATTATGAATTTGTACCTACTGGACAGTCCATTCAGTTTACTATTTCGAAGTGCAGAAAAGGCTGTGTGACAAAGTTAGACAAAAACGATCTGAACTTTTCACCAACAACTCATGGCTCTTGCATCACGACAAGGCACCAGCTCACAGGGCACTCTCTGTGAGGGAGTGTTTAGCCAGTAAACACGTAACTGTATTGGAACACCCACCCTACTCACCTGATCTGGACCCTAATGGTTTTTTTTTTTCTTTACCCAAAAATAAAGGAAATACTGAAAGGAAGACATGTTGATGAAACTCAGGACATCAAGGGTCATATGATGACAGCTCTGATGGTCATTCCAAAAAAAGAGTTCCAAAATTGCTTTGAAGTGTGGACTAGGTGCTGGCATGGGCACATAAGTTCCCAAGGGGAGTGCTTCAAAGCTGGCCACAAGCAATATTCAGCAATGAGGTGTGTAGCACTCCTTCTAGGATGAGTTCACAAACTTGTCAGACCTCATTAAGTCTTAACTGCCCCATCTGCTCTCAGTCTCATACATGATTCATTTAGTAATTTTCTTCCCTTAATGTCTCATGTCAATTTGATTATTAAACCATCCAGAACTTAGAAAGGTAGAAGGAAAATTATTTTTCTTCCCCCATGCTTGCATCTCCCCTCTTAATGAACGAGCAGCTCAAACATGTGCCTCTTATGGAGGAAGGAAGAAGGCTGCCCAGTGATCCTTCTTGCTCACAGGGCTGGCTGCCCAGCGGGCCACCTCCAAGCCCAAGCAGGAGCCACCTGCCCCATGGCTGCCTGTGACCCCACATGGTGGCTGGCTCCAATTAAGAGCAACAGAATTTCAAAGGCACCTCAGGAGAGCCTCTGCAGGTCACACACCATTTGAAACCCCCTCACATACTTATCCAAGCAACAGGACATCTGTGCTACAGTCCTTTCAAATTCTGATGAGTTCTCCAGAAGTTTGTTTCAAAAGAAGTGAAGCTTTTCTGTTTCTGCTATGTTAGAAAGAAAGCTGTTTTAGCTTCAAACAACTTCAACGTTTATTTTCAAATGAAAGTTATTTTGCCTAAGAAATAGGAAAATTTTACCCAGTTAGGTAGGAATGATGGGTTTAAAAATAAAATGAACTTTGGAGCCTTGGATTGGGCCAGGGGAAGCTTTACTCTTAGAACTCTAAGGCGCCAATGACATTAGACATAACTATGTTTTCCTGACAGACAAGGCAAGTATCTGACCTTACAGTTTTAATGTGTTTAATCACTGATCGGCCTCCAGGTGACTGCAGCCTACTGGAGATCGTGTATCATGGGTACCTGTCGGGGGGACCCTCTGGTACTGATAGATGGGCACGTGCACTGATCCCACTGCTTTTCTCATGATGAGGGAGGAACTCATCAGAGGGCATGTGGAGAGGGGAGACTCTCCTGCTAGAAGGGAGCAGAGTGGCTGGGGGCTCTTATTGCAGGCTCAACTGTCAGTCAGTCCTAGCCTGGGGCATAGCTTTGCTCTATGCCTTTTTTTATGCCATTAAAAATCATGTTAATTGAGATAAAATATGCATACAACATGAAGTTTACCATTTTAACCATTTTTAAGTGTACAATTTAGTGGCATTAAGTACATTCACATTGTTGTGTAACCATCAGTGCCATCCATCCTTAGAAATTCTTCAGCATCCCAGACCGAGTCTCTGTACTCTTCTTATTAGACACTAACTCCTTATTATGCCCATCCCCCACCGCAACCACCACTCTACTCTCCGTCTCTATGAATCTGACTCCCTAGGTACCTCATCTAAGCAGAACCATTCAGCATCTGTCCTTTTGTGACTGAATTATTTCACTTGGCATAATGACCTCAAGGCTCACCCACCCGTGTTGTGCATGTGTCAGAATTTCCTGCCTTTGTAAGGCTGAACAGTAGTACACACCGCACTTGTTCTGACAGTCTTCCATCATGGACACGTGGGCTGCTTCCGCCTTGCTGCCATTGTGAATAGCACTGGAATGAACAGGAGGGGCCGTGTAGCTGTTCAAATTCCACACCTGTGTTTTTCTTTCGTCACTCTGAAAGGGCAAACTAGCATCAATTTCATCAGATGCCCCAGTGGTTGCCCCTGGGGGGCCCGGAGGGGCCTCAGATGTGAAGGAGGCAGCCCCAGGAGCTGCCACGCTCCGCCCTGCCCACAGAGCCACAGGTGTCACCCAAAGAGCTGACAGCTCAGCTCTGTGATTTATGGGAACCTGCCTGATGCTTTTAAGCATGGGAATGGACTGACCCACACAAGTTCCTGCCTGCCCAGTCTCCTTCCACGCCCCAAACACACCCTTCCCTCCAAAGAGGCAAAGCTACCTGCTGAGCTCCCCCAGGGCACACCTTGAGTTGCAGAGGCCCTGCTGTGGGATGGCCCCTTCCCACTTCCCTCTTGCCCCTCTCTGCATGCAGGGCCACGCCTTGCTCCTATGGCTGCCTGGGCATAGCACCATTACTGTCCTGGTGGTGGTTCTGTTTGGCTCTTCTAAGTTACTCACATCCAGGGCTGTAACTGATATTAGGTGCACAATAAATACCCACTGAATGACTGAACAAACCAAAATGATCAGAACCCTCAAACCCCAAAACAATGAACAGTATACATATTATAACAAACAGAATCTAACCTTATGAGACTTTCAAAGCATATTTTGAACAAGCTATTAAAATCACACATGCACAAAAAAGGCAGCATTTAATAAATAAAACAGACCCTGAATTTCCAAACAGCCTTTGAAGGAACTGGCCTTCAGTTGGACTATCCAGAGTCTAATGACTGTCCGTGGGGCCGTGAAGATGACCTGAGAGGGTGGGTCCTGAGCTCTGCTAGTTTTGTGGCCACACAGGTTTCCAGCTCTGGGAGAAGAAAGATCCAGGAAGTCTCCCAAGGAAGCCTGCAAAGTTTTCTTTTTTTTTTTTTAATGGAAAAAAAAAGAGAGACATGGAATTGAAATTACCATTAAGCAAACATAAAATTATTAAAGCATAGTCCCAGGAGATTAGGGAAAATAATTTCCGCTGATAGTGATCTTCGGATTAGTTTTATCAAGTGAATCAAGCACCAGGCAGTGAATGAGTGATCTGGCTTCTATTTCCAGCTTTCCCCTGTCCTGATTAAGTCATTCAGCACTAACTTCTACTCCTTGTTGTTTCTATTACATGATGAAGGAACTACAACCCTTCCTTCTCCATCAGACGCTCAGCAGAGAAATCATACCTGACACAGAACCTGCAGGACACCTGACTTCCTACATAGCACCAACGAGAGAATTCAGTATGTTCCTATGAATGCAATGCCACCCAGCCACAAACAGTCATATGCAGGATACGATTTAATGTTCTAATGTATTATTTAGTGGAAAAAAAAAAGAACACTTACAAAATGGTATAGGAGAGAATATGTACATACACATAGTACATGATACATGACAGAACCTAAACCACCCATGTGTGCATGTCCTACACCAAACGTTACCTGGGCATCTGGGCAGTAGGTTTATGGGTAATTTGAACTTCTGTTTTTTCTAAATATTTTACACAGGTATTCCTTTTTGTTATTAAAAATATATAGTTTTTTTTAATGATGCATTCATATTATACAAAGAGACATAAATATGAGGGCCGTCCAGAAAGTATCCATCCATGTAACATGAAAAATGGAGTCATTTATGGCTGGATTTTTTTCCGGACAGCCCTCGTAGGTATGTGTATGTGTAAATGTGTACTGTTATGGTATTCTAGGCAGTATTTAAGAATCAGTTAGCATCATTATTGAAGAAAATAGGTAGAAAGGCAAAAAATAGAATAAAAGGTTGAAAAGACAGCCCACTACGATAAGGTATCTCCTTATCCCGCTGCTTACATGAGCTTCAAAAATATCCCTAGAATTGCTTCTCTCCAGAAGACAGGAAATGACTCATTTCCTTACAAATGTGAAGTTTCAGGAATCACTGACAAGGAATCATTGCATTCCAACCAACGTTCCCTTTCCCTTTGTAAATCACCCCTGCAGGAGAGTGCTTCTAGACAGGTGGGGAAAAGAGCCCAAACCAGCGGGATGTACAGCCATGGGGTCATAGCAGCATTCTTCACAGTAGCCAAAAGGAAACCCCAAACGTTCACACGTTCACTAAGAGATGAATGGATAAGGCTCCCTGGTGGTGTAGCGGCTAGGCTTCAGCACTCTCAATGCCGCGGCCTGGGTTCGATTCCCAGCCAGGGAGCCCCCCCCCCCACCCACACACACACAAAGATGAATGGGTATACAAAACGTGCTGTACACATACGGTGGAGTACTACTCAGCCTTAATAAGGAAGGGAGTTCTGACACACACTACAAGGTAGCTAGATGTTAAGAACTTTATTCTAAGTGAAATAAACCAGTTATAAAAGGACAAATACTGTATAATTCCACTAACATCGGGCACCTAGAACAGTCAAACTCAGAGAGACAGAGAGTAGAGTGGTGGTTTCCAGGGACAAGTAGGGAGAGGGGGAATGAGGAGTAGTTTAATGGGTTTAGAGTTTCAGTTTCACAGAATTGTTAAAGTTCTGGAGATTAACTGCAATACAATATGAAGGCACTTAACATTGCTAAAATGTACACTTAAAAACAGCTAAGATGGTTAACTATATGTTATGTAAAAGCTCAAGTGTGGTGGTTTGCATCCTCTACTCAGTTTGGTTTAGAGATGCACGGAGCAATTTCTGGCACCCAGAAACCCCTCTTTTCCCAACATCACACATATCTTTGAGCGGCACTTTGCCTGTCGTTAAACCTAACAGGGGCAATAATCTCATTCTTGCTTCTGCAAATGGCCACTCAGGCGCAGATGCTTTAAAAATTAGGACAGAAAATGCACAGCCCCCCACAAGTGGTTGTGCACTGGCCGGAGTTGCTGGCTGATGTGGGGGCCCTGGGTGGGTAGGCTGCACTCTTGCTGCTGGGCTGTTGTCGTGATGGACAGTGGCCTGCATCAACCTGAAGACCGGGGAGGACGGGGCGGCGGGTGGGGTGGGGGGACCAGCCAAGACAAACACTCACAGGCTAAGGAGAGACAGCCACATCTTAACTTGCAAAGTGAAGTTAATGGTTCAAACCACATTGAAGTGATTCAAGAAGAAAAAGTGTTTCGTCCTTTAGGGGAAAGGGGTGTTTCATACTACAGAAAGTTTCTGAAACAATTCTGCCTCCTTATAATGCTGCCCCTTTAAAGGAGGGCCCCAGGGGCAGCAGGACATAGCAGATAAGAACCCTGACCCCAGAACCTGACTGCCTGTGTTAAATGCCAGCTCCATGAGGTCTCAGCTCTGGGATCTTAGATGAGCTCCTCTTTCTGTGACTCAGTTTTCACATCTGTAAAATGGGGATAGAGGACCTACCGTACAGGATTGTTTTACAGATTATATATGCTAACATTTTTAAGCTCTAGTTTTTTATTCTTAAGAAAATTAATACTAACGAACATAAGTATTCATATGGTAAAAGGCAGCTGGGAGACACGCTCCTCCATGTGGCCCTTCCTCAACCCTTCTGGTCTGAAGTGACCACGTCCCGTGAGTAACCATCCCTGTGTCCTGGTATTAAATGACCACAGTTAAGGAGTTTGATGTCACTACAAATCGATGCTTGCCAGCCTCAAACAGGCACTCCATCGTCTCGCTGTTTCTGTATCCACTCCCCGTCCGACGCTCCCGGGTCATTTTGTGCCTTCGCCTCATTCCTCAAACCCTTCCCACCGCCCCTTCTGCACGCCGCCTCCCAGCCCCGCAGGCCTCCCTGGCAGCTCCGCAGGCCGGGTTCTGCCTCCCGCCCTAGCTGCGCTGTCGGCTGCGAGGGCTTCGGCTGCTCAGCGGCTCCAGGTGAAGGCCCCGGAGGTTTGGGCTTTTATCAGCTCTCTGTCCCCCCTGCCCGGGTGATTCCATCCTCCTTTGGCCTTGAACACCATCCAACCTTTCGGCTCCCCTGGGCAGCACTGGAAGAAGAACTGCCCTAGGCCACACATAAAATACACTAACACTAACGAGAGCGGATGAGCCAAAAAAAAAAAAAAAAAAAAAAGGTTGCAAAAAAGTCTCCGTGTTTTAAGAATTTGTGTTGGGCCGTGTTCAAAGCCGTCTGGGCCACAGGTTGGACGTGCCTGATACATGTTGATGGTGCCCAAATGCCTTTCACCAACCTGCCTTGCTTTGGAGCTCCAGGCCCCTGGATCCCCAAGATCCTTCCTTAAATCTCCTCGTGGCCTTCTCATGGGTAGTGCCAAACTCCCCCTCCCCACCTCCTCCCCCATCAAACCCGATCCCTGTGGGATGGCACCTCTCAGCTAGTGGTACCAAGAAGCCAAGTCACAAATCCAGGTGTCATCTCCGACCCGCCTCCACAACACATCCACATTCAGCAAAGTACCAAGGACTGTCCAGTCTATTTTTGAAATAAACCTTGAACCCTCTGCCCATTCCAGCCTGATCCTGGCTGGTCTCCCGAGTAGCCAGCGTGAGCTAATTGGATCTTGCAGTATGGGCTTCCAACCCACTTGACTGTCCCCCACTGCACTGAGAAGAAAATACAAACCCTCTTAGGAAGCCCAAGATGCACAAACAGCCTGCCCTGCCTCTCCACCGGCCCCACCCCCATCCCGTACTCCTCAGCCACAGTGACCTTCTTTCATTTCTTCCCCCAAATGGACTATTTCTTGCCACATGGCCTTGGAGCATGTCCTTATTACCTCTACCTGGAACTCTTGCCCACACATTCCACCCTGAGCCAAAGACACCTCCTCCAAGAAGCCTTCCTAGACTCAACTCAGCAGAAGCAGTTCCTGCCTCCTCCATTATTCTCTTCCCAGCTCATGTTCTTTTCTTTCAGGGCATTTAACACAACTTAGACTCCTATTTTATTTACTTATTTACTTGGTTAATTGTCTGTCTCCAGACCAGGACGTCAAGTTCCCTGAGGGTGAGAATGAATTAACATCGTGCACAACCCTCTATGCCTAGCTCCCAGCAAATCGTGTATGCTCAATAGACACCATCTGAAAGAATCCACTCCCCGTCTGCACCTTCTTTAGCTGCCCGTTTTTGGAAAGGATATTATTAGGACATTAAGTGGCTGGCTATCTAACAAGCTAATAGTATCTTGCTTAAAAAGAATATAATATACCCACAACAAGCGTTAGAGGTGGTTATCTAGATTATAAAAACTTTCTTACAAAGGATTTATTACAATTATACTTTAGAGTTTTCTTGGTACCTCACAAATGTGATTCTTTTTTGCTTGAGTAAAAAAAAAAAAAAAAAAAAGCAATTCACAAACATATGTAAGGCATGATACCACTTACAAAATAAGTGTGCATATAGGCAGACACATACACACACTAGTCCTCAAAGCCCACGAAAGCAGGGTTGGTGTTTATCTCATATACCTAGTCCAGTGCCTGGCACAGAGTACAGGCCCAAGAAATATGGGATGGAGGGGTGGAAGACAGAACTCCATCCTAGCAGTACGTGCACCAACGTGCTAGCAGTAATGGCACTGCAGATGACTTTACTTGTTATTTTTAAGCTGTCACTCATTTTTAACACAACTGTAATTTAGAGACAACTACTCAGAAACACGGATTTCCAAAAGCATCAAAGTAAAGTGTTTGAGGAGAATGTATGACGGTGACACATGACTGATAAAGCAACAGTATTGTTTTTTATTTTCAAAGCAAGATTTTTATCAGTCCACTGGCCACTTTGTATTTTAGAAGGGACCTTCATCAACAAGGGAGTCTCATAAAGGCCAGGCAAGACATATGGCCCCCACAAAGTACATCTGGGAATCGTTTGGGAAGAATGCTCATGACTACCTCCCCCCAACACTGGGTCTTCTGCTAGAGTGACTTCAGACAATGATGTGCCTGAGGTCCCTCCAGGAAGGGCTGGCTGGACAGACAGGTGGGCGTCACACCCAGCAAGCAGCACATGCCAGCACACGGCACCCACTACTCTAAACGCCATGCCCTTGCATTGCACCTGGGTGGCAGGACTCACCCAAGGAAAATGACTTTGCCTGTGTCTTAATCCATCCTCTATCAGTTATTTGAAAGTTAACAGACCTTTTTGAAAATCCTTGCTTGGGAGAATTTTATCTTATTTAGGTCATTTCAGAGTAGCCATAGACAAGAATTAACTTATAATTCTCCAGAGACACAAATGGGTCCTGGCGCCATGGGAGGATATTTTAACCGTGTAATTTGACAATAAATTTTTTTTTAATTCCAAATTTTATCATTTTCTTTACCAAAATTTTTATCTTTAGATGAAATTTAAAACATCATAAAGTCTTTTGAGGAAAACATAAAGAGTCTCTGTAACAGAAGACTAATTTTAACCAGGCTAGGAGCAACAACCTTTTGTCTGTGCATGTGTTTTAATTATTTATTTTTAAACTTAAACAGATGTCTTTTATAAGCTCACACAGCCATGATCATCTGACTGGAATCTATTTAGCAGTGTATCTTGCACCGTCGCCTCAGGCTAAATAAACACAGACACAGAAGAAAGAATCACTTGTTCACCAATTTAAAAAAAAAAAAAAACGTGTATAGTGTAGAAAAAATATCTAGGGTAAATGGTCTACTTAAAATGTGTCACAAAAAACTTGCTTATAGGGAGGTGCCCTTTCCTCTTAAGGAAACAGGAGTTTCTAACAAGAGAACCCACCAGGCCTGTATTTATGAACTCAACCAGGTTAGGCAACGCAAAACTTAATTATTAAATAATAGGACAAATACGAATTTAGGTCTGCAATTTTTGCAAGCAAATTACAGACAGTCACCCCACCTCCCAGGGCTGGAAAATTCCAATCTCCATTTCTAGAAGCCAAACAGGAATTTCCTCCGTTGCTCTCATAGTCTACTGTCCTACATCCTTGTTCCTAACTGAAGTATCCCACAAAAAGATTAATTTTGTGCCACTCAACTGTGAGACCTGGGTCCATGGAGGGAAGAATAAATGCAAAACATAACTGGACTGCCCAAGAGCGGGGCTTCCAGAAGTAAGCTAAAGAACTGATTTTCCAAATCACTACCCCATGTTGTAATTATACAGGTGTGGAAATAATTCTACATCTCTTGTCATTATTTCCTGCTGGTGACATGAAAGGCATTATCAAGGACATGGACTGGCTGCCTGAGGCCTGTCTGCAAAGGTACACGTCTGGTGGGTCCGAGGATGAGTTCAGTTTGGGGACCCTCCACACGATGCAGTCTCCCTACCCCTGTGAGGCATGCAACTGCTTCTCACTAATATCTGTACCAGCTGCTGAGCTGAAGGAAGAAAAAGGAAATTCTCGAAGTTTTAAATATACTTGAGTTGCTTTAAAGATAGCAGTTTTGGGGTGACACAGAAGTTTGCTCTTTACATGCCTTAATTATTATGCTCTGCCTTGTAACATCTCATATTTGTCTTCTATTACTCGAATATTCACAGGCAGGGACAATTAAAACCCAGCTGGTTGCCTGGCTCCCAGCAGGTGCCACTAATATTTGCTTATCTGATGAGTTGTCCACTCATCAAAAACGGTACAGACTTGACAAAAGTCTGTTTAATCTGCTGACTGCTGACAGTCAAACTGGATGAATAAAGCTCTAAAACAGATTTTCCAGGTCTGAACTATGTAACCCAAATGGGCCAAAAGGACCGGAAAATTGCAAAATCTCCTCTTGGCCCTGAGCCGTGCAATTACAACCATAGTTTAGCATTTCCCTAATTTTTAGAGTCACCATTGATCGACTCGACAAGCACTTCCTGAGTACCTATCACACTAAATGACAATCAGCTAATGCACACAGAGGATCTACAGTGTGCCAGGCACAGATCTAAGTACTATATATGAATTAATTCAAGTAATTCTCACATTAACCCCACATATGGGTGTTAATACCATTTTTATTTTACAAAAAAGGAAACCAAGAGTCAGAAAGGCTTTATTTTATTTATAAATCGCCCAGAGTCACATAGGTAGGGAGTAGCAAAATTAAAATTCAAACCTAAGTCTGGCTCCAAAATTTATGCTCTTAGTCCTACTCTACTTTCTGCTGGGACCCTGAGTCACATCAGCTCTCTGGTTCTTGGTTTTCTCCTCAATATAGGAAAGATAATAAAGCCAGCCCTTCCTCCCTCAAGGGTGTTATCAGGAATAAATATGAGAGTGAATGGGGCAGGGCTTGGTAAAACAGAAATCAGACTCCTTCCAAGACATCCCAGTCTTGGGAAGCCTCCAACACACAGCACGTACTTAAGAAATAGCTGAATAAAGTACAGTACTTCCGATTTGCCCAAAGGGGAGATGTTCCAAGACCCCCAGTGAATGCCTAAGACTGTGGATAGTATCGAACTCTACATATACTGTTTTTTCCTATACATACATACCTTTCCCCTTAAAGGAAGCACTTTACGGCTTCTCTTTGGCATATCCAAATTGCTAGCATCACAACTCTCGTGCTTTGAGGCCACTATTCAGGAAAATAAGGGTTAACATGAACACAAGCACTGTGATACCAGAGGGCCAGTCTGATAACCAAGATTGTGGCTACTAAGTGTCAAACACTGAGTAGCACATACAGGGTGGACATGCTGGACAAAGGAATGTTTCACATCCTGGGTGGGATGACACGGGACAGAGTGAGATTTCATCATGCTACTCAGAACGGCATGCAAATGAAAACTTGTTTGTTTCTGGAATTTTACATTTAATATTTTAGAACCACAGTTGACCATGGGTAACTGAAACTGAGGAAAGCAAAAGCATGGGTAAGGGGGGAGGACTACTGTACAGCTGATTCTCATTATTTGCAGATTTCATAACTGCAATTTCACCTAATTGCTAAAACTTACTTGCAATTCCAAAATCAATACTTGATGCTTTTCCAGTCATTCATGGGCACATGCAGAGCAGGGAAAATTTACACAGCTGAGATGACAAGATGAAACTCTGCCTTCCTGTTTCAGCTCCCATACTGCAAACAAGTGTCCTTTTAGCAGTAAATTTTAGGGCCATGTTTTTTGCATTTTTGTGCTTTTGGTTGGTGATTCTGCTGTTTAAAATTGTCCTCAGGCAAAATACTGAAGTGCTGTCTAGTCTTGCTAAGTGCAAGAAGGCTGCAGTGTGGCCAATAGAGAAAATGCACTTGTGAGGGAAGCTTCTGGGAGTTCAATGTTAGTGAATTAGCAATATATGAGGTCTGACCATTAAGTTTGCAAACTTGCCACTGTGCCCTTCCATTGGTAGCACTGTACAAACAAACAACTCAGTAAGGTTTCCTAACCTTGGTATACCTACGTCTCACAGCTGTGTTCATTTCATGTGTGGTGGTGTCTTGCTCAGTGGTGTTCATTATTGTTGTTGTGTGTTTTTGTGTGCTGTCGGGAGAATGCCAGAGCTTGAATCAGAGCAATGAAGAAACATTAAATTTCTTGTTAAACTTGGCAAGAGTGGAAGTGAAATCAGGGACATGCTAGTCCAAGTTTATGGGGATAATGCCATGAAGAAAACGGCAGTTTACAAAAGAATTAAACGTTTTTCTGCGGGGACAGAAAGCATCACTGATGAAGAGAGGTCAGGGCAGCCAGTAACGAGCAGAACTGACAAAAACATTGCAAAAATTCATCGAGTTGTACATCACAATTGTTGGCTGACTGTGAGAAGCATAGCAGACCAAGTAAACATCAATAGAGAAACAAAATCTTAACTGAAAATCTTGGCATGAGAAAGATGTGTGCAAAAATGGTCCTGAAAGAGCTCACTGATGAACAAGAGCAAAGGAGTCAAACACGATGTTTTGTGCCGTGTTATCACTGCTGATGAAGCACGGGTATACCAATATGACCCCAAAACAACATGTCAAAGTCCACAATGGACGTAGGCCAATACTCCATGACTAAAAAAGTTCCAGCAGTTCCAAATCAAGAGGCAAAACTTGATGTTGCTCATCTTTTTTATATCAGAGGGTTGTTCATTATGAATTTGTATCAACTGGACAAACAGTCAACCAAGTTTACTATTTGGAAGTGTGTAAGAGGCTGCTTGAAAAAGTAAGACAAAAACGACCTGAACTTTTTGCCAACAACTCATGGCTCTTGAATCACAACAATGCACCAGCTCACACAGCACTGTCTGTGAGGGAGTTTTTAGCCAGTAAACAAATAACTGTATTGGAACTCCCACCCACCCCCTAATCACCTGATCTGACATTTGATGACTTTTTTCCTTACCCAAAGATAAAGGAAATACTGAAAGACATTTTGATGACACTCAGGACATCAAGAGTAATATGATGACAGCTCTGATGGCCATTCCAGAAAGAGTTCCAAAATTGCTCTGAAGGGTGGACTAGGCACTGGCATTGGTGCACAGCTTCCCAAGGGGAGTGCTTTGAAGGTGACCACAGTGATATTCAGCAAAGTTATGCAGTACTTTTTCTAGGATGAGTTCGTGAACTTAATTGTTAGACCTTGATTATTAAACAATGTATCTTTAAACAGAAACACACATAAAACAAGTTCACTCATTTACTCGATGATGAAAATGTGACCAGAGGCTCACAGGAACCCAACCCTGAATCTCCCCTGGGAATAATGGTTCAGGATGCAGGATTCCATACTCAGTGCCTGCACCTAATTCAGTGTTCACTTAGAATTTATAGAACATAACCATTGTGAGTAATGAAAATCGGCTATGTAAGCTAAAAATTATATAATGCAAATTCACTCCCTTAGAGTAAAGGCAGCTAACACAGGAGAAAAGTTCAAACACTGAGCTCTACAGAGGAACTGTCGTACTTGGGATACACAGTCTTGGCCTTCTCTGGGTCTCCATCTAAACAAAGCTGAGGAACCTTTGGCCGATACTATCCCCAGTGTGCAGGCGTGAGGGCTCTCAACCGTTCGTTCCAATGTACATGGGGCTCAGGAGTGCATGGCAGCCTCACCCCCCTGGGCCTCTCTGAGGTCCCCTGTCACCAAACTGAAAGTCTTCGGTCCAGCGCCATAGGAAATACCAAGGCCCATCTGGGGGCCATGGAGCAAATTCCCTGTGTTCTTCTCCTGTGATCCTCCAACCACCCAGCTTTGACACTCTTCTTTTCCAGGCTGAGCCTCAGAGAGTGATTCTCACCAAAGTCTTAACAGCATGGAAACAAGTTCTCAACTTATTGAGAACTCCAAGATGCAGAGCCAGAATTCAGAACCAATTCCCCTGGTCATCCAGGCAAACGCTCCATCAACTCAAAAGGGAAAGTCAGCACACGAGGGCTGGCCGGAAAAAAACTCCAGCCACAAATGCCTCTATTTTTCATATTACATAGCTGGATACTTTCCTGACAGCCCTCACATATTCTTACACAGCAGCACCTTTTAGAAAGTATTCAAAGAACGCAGCAGAGGTGTCAGGGTATTTGAAACTTACTTTACAAGTCATTCCAATGCCAGCAAGAAAAACAACCTGTAAGATAAGGGCACACTGTTGAGATCAAACCTAAGACTCAAAACTAAAAGCCACTTTTTAAACCACAGGGGCAAAATGTGCAAGCCAACCGCATCCATGAGCCTGGGATCCCGCCACACGGAGACCACATGAGGCCAGCCGCCCCAGACAGAAGTGCTCTTGTGTTTCTTCTCTGACCTGGGGTTGAAGGGAAATAGAAATGAAGCTACTAGCTGTGGACATAGCTACACAAGGCTGAACTAGCTCCCAGTGCAAGTGGGAGATGCCAATGCTAATAAAATGTCACCTCAATTACTTTTGCCAGTGTTATAAAAAGAAACTGGAGACTTCCTCCCCTGGGCATCTTCTGTTAATTGCCATTTATAAAAGTTCTGTTTGCTGGGTCTGTAATATATGCTTTATTTTCCCTTTGAAAACAAAAAGAAACTTCTAAAATATCAATCAGCATTCCAAATGGCAAAGTGATTTGTTTTCCAACTCGCACTCTCGAATCGGCTTGGGAGTCTGTCTGAAATGCAGGCATCTGGTATTAATTTGTGACAATATAAAATCAAAGCTGAACTCCCATGTAAATATTATTTTTTTAATTCCAGATTTCAGCAGCCTGCATGTTTCTTATATGCCAGTACTGACTTTTATTTTCCTGGCTCCAAAAGAATTCAAGTTACACATAACAAATGTCGCACCTCTTAATAAGCTCTACAGGTTAAATTCTTTCCAACTCTGTGAAATACAGCTTGCAGGGAGGGTACAGCCAGATGGGTAAGTAGATTCAAATACATCGTTCCCATCTCTTTCAATGTGCGCGGCCTCAACTTGCGTTTGGAAGGTCAAATAAAAAATCTGGTGTAGTCACTCTATATACACGAAGCAGCTCCCCCATTGGCACATCCATCCTCAAACATGGACTGGATAGGTAAATAATACAAGCATCAGCGTACCTTCTTAGGACAGTGCAATTGTTAAACAGTGTAAGTATCAAGAAACATCACCTGGATCCTAAAGCAGAACCCGTTTTGCTCAGGAAGGTCCCAGACTGGTTGGGATAAAACATTACACCTGTCAAAGGCAACGCAAAGCACAGAGGCAGGAGGGTGGTCTTCAGGGTTAGACAGGCTCCCGGCTCTACCGAGCACTATGTGACTTGGCCAGAAAAGTTCCCTCCCTAGTGTTCAATTCCCTCACTTACGTGGTGATGGCAGTTTCTACAAAATATGCAGAGTGCCAGCACAGCATCTGGGATATAATTGTCACGTCAAATATTTATTGAGCGCTAATTATGTGCCAGGCACTGTGCTAAGTGCTTTATAGAAATCATTAAATATAATCCTGACAGTCATACTGTAAGGTATCTATTCAATATTATTTTCTCCCCTTTACAAATGAGAACGGAGGCTCACTGAGATTACAGAATGTTCCTAAGGTCACACTCAGGAAACGGCAGACCTGGAGTGTGAGGCCACTTCCACATGGTTTCACAGCTCACAATATTGGTGTTCCATAAACATGCCATTCCAGTAGCCCTCTTATTGGAGGTTTTGCTTTCCATGGTTTCAGTTACCCATGGTCAATAAAAGTCCTAAAATAGTAAAAGGTAAGTTTAAACAATTCGTCACTTTTAAACAATTCGTCAGATTTAAAGTGTGTGCTGTTGTGAGTAGTGTGATGCAATCTGTCCCATCAATCTGTGAATCATCGCTTTGTCCACCGTGTCCACACTGGCACTTCCCACCCGTTAGTCACTGAGTAGCCAGCTGGGTCATCACTGCAGTGGCAGCATCGCAGTGCCTGCGTTATGGAGCACTTACTTTACTTACTAAGGACCCCACTGTGCGAGTGACGCCGGCCACTAGGACGTGCCAAGGAGAAGCCGTGCTATCCTTCCTTTAAGTGAAAAAGTAAAAAGTTCAGGACTTAAGGAAAGAGAAAAGTCATATGCTCAGGTTGCTAAGATCTACAGGAAAAATGAACCTTCTGTCCATGAAATTGGGAAAAAGAAAAAGAAATTCATGCTAGTTTTGCTGTCGTACCTCTAACTGCAAAAGTTATAGCCCCCGTGCTTGCTAAGTGCCGAGTTAAGATGGAAAAGATTAAATTTCTGCACGGAAGACATGAACAGAAAACGTGTCCTGATGGATGGCAAGGGATTGTGCCAGAAAGCACCGAGCAGCAAGGGATCCCCGGAAATGAGTGACCACCCTCACATAACTCTTATTATACTACATTGTTAAAACTGATCTATTTTGTTATTAGTTATGGTTGGTAATCTCTTACTGTGCCCATTTATAAATGAAATTTTACAGTGGGTATTTATGCATAGGAAAAAGAGGGAATACAGAATTCGGTACTGTCCGTGGTTTCAGGCATCCACTGGGGGTCTTGGTACATACCCCACCCCCCCACCCCGGATAAGGGGGGACTACCATATCGGGTAAACCAGCAATAAACAAGAAAAAGATGCAACTGCTGCTGGAATACTAAGACTGCACCCTGGCTTTACTTTAAAGTTTGAAATCATGGGGACACTGGTACCTGTTTAGTTACTGCAGCAGACGATCATGCAGCTTTGCAGAGGAGAGCACATGTTTTCCTCTTGGAGAGCACATGTATATTCTCTACATTCAAAATCCCTCAGGCTTCAGCACCTGTAATTAGTGGCAAATATGTGCAAGGGGAGCTGCAGACTGAAAAATCTCATGGTCTCCCTCAAGGTTATGAGTTTTTTCTTTAATAAAGAGAAATTACATGTCTTCATCTAAAATTAAATGACTACAATCTGATCTGGGGTATTTATTTGAAATTGATACACTCAATATTTACCTTGAAAAGGTAATACTAGAATTTTTAGGCCAAAGAAGTTAGAAATGAGCACAAAACTTAACATAAACATCATTCTCCACCACTTTGAGAAAAAAAGAAAAATATCCACATGCACATCCTCACTCAAAAAGTTATTGATGACCCTACAGATGCATCACCTTGAGCTACCTGGAGAGTAAAGACACCAAATTTTAAAATGTAATATAAATAAATAAAAACAATGAAAGGAAATAGGGTCATCTTCAGTTCTATCATTTTTCTTCTAGATAGTAATTTTTATATTTATAGCATAGCATTGTGCTCCACCCTCCTCCATGTCACAGGGATGGCACTGCCATCCACTCAGTCGACACACCAAAAGGGCTCTCCCTTGATGCCTTTGTCTCCCCCATCCTCCATAGCCAATCATCTGCAAGTCCATTTCAGTACCTCCTAAGCCTCTGAAGACCTGCCCACTTCTCCCAACACCCATCACACCACTCCAGTCCAAGTGGACACCAACTCCTGCCTGGACCACTGCAGTAGACTCTCTAGTTTCCTCCCATCTGCAGCTCCCCATGCTGACTGTTCTCCCACACCACAGCAGCAAACTTCAAAACCCATCTCGTTCCGGCTCTGCCTGGCTGCAGAGCCTCTGGTGGCTTCGCACTGCTCTCGAGAAGCAGGTCAAATTCCCCCCCAGGGCCCTTCCCTCAGCCACTCTCCTCCTCACTCTCTGTGCTGCAGACCTACTGCCCTTCATCTGCCTCCTCCGGGGCTCTCCCTTGCCTGTCCCCCTAGAAAATCGGCCTAGGCTGGTCCTATGGTCTGACCGGTACTCCCAGCCCGTGTTCATCCTTAGACCTCAGTTCAGGAGTCACCTCCAGAAACCAGCCTTCCCCACCACCACGGGGCCAAACCCACCACGATGCTTATTACAGGCTTCCATCAGGACCAGGGCCGCCCCTCAGTACACGCAGCACAGCTGCACTCTTAACATTTGCAAGGTGATGATTCAAGAGTTTCTCTCCAGCTGGAAGTAAGCTCCATGATGGCGGGACTAGCCATGTGACATATAAGTGCTCTCAATTGTCTCTCAAAGCACGAGTCCATCACCTCCCCACCACGTCCTCCCTAGTCCACCATGCCTCTCAGCAGGACACTCCCTGGAAGCAAGAGGCTCCCACATGTCTCCCACACCCATGCCTGTCCTCTAATCCCTGCCTCTCACGCCATCGGGGGACCCTAAAAGGTAAACCCGACACACCACTCCCCTCAGTAACACTTCTCAAGGGCTTCCAGCTGCAGTTAGAACAGAAGTGAGAGCTCTCCCCTGTGTTCTATAAGGCTTGGCGTGCTGTGGTCCCCAGCTGACTCTGGGCCCTAGTTCAACATGCTCCGACTACCCTGGCCTTCCTCTTCTTCCTTAATCTCATCACACATGTTCCCACCTCAGGGTCTAGAATGTGCAGTGCCCAGCGCCCGAAACACATGTCCTGTCTTAGGTGCCTGACTGCTTTCTCGTCTCCCTCGGAAAGGCCTTTCGCAGCCACCGAGTCCAAGAGACCTTCACAGACCTCCGCGACTCCCTCCATAGCATTCTTCAGAATTTTATGTGTTGTTTTATGCCATTGCCTTTTTTTTTTTTTTTTTTTTGACCCATCTCACACTAAGCTCTGTGATGGCAGGAACCCCATCTCTCCGGTGTCCCACTGTATCCCCAGTCCTGGGCATGTGGCAAAGGCTTTCAGCGTATGTTTGAATACCTGAAGAAAACAGAGAAGACCGTAGAATAGAGGTAAATATAAAATGCTTTAGGACACAAATGAGAGCAGAGATACACCACACAGAAGGAGGCAGGGAAAGCTAATCGAAAGGAATTCACTAGACCCGTGTCTAGAAGTTCACGCGATCATCAGCGTGGCCGTGGAGGGGACAGAAAGGGAGTGAGACACTTAATGGTGTGCGGAGCCTCCGACCTGAAGAACCTGGGCTCCCAGCAGAGCCCCGCATCAGGAGGTAATTTCATGTGGGAATGAACGTCTTGAAGCAAAATAGAAATATTTAATGTAACAGCAGCCACTACTTACATCTTCTAGGAGGTACAATAAAGCTTGACACACATGAGGCTTTGTCTCCAGCAAGTGTTCCCCAACAACTGGGCCCCAGACACACCTGCAAAGCCTCCAGAGACAAGATTGCTGCCCCCAGCCCTCCCCACAGTTTCTGTCTCGGGAGGCCCGGGATAGAGCTTGGGGGATTGCACTTCTGACAAGCTCCTAGGTGCTGCCGGTCCAGGGACCCCATTTCAAGAACGACTGGTCCACAGCCATGCCAAAGAACTGAACCTAAACAGAAGTGTTCAATAAAGAGCTGAGTTTCCCCCCCAATTCCCCACTGCCTCAGCTACCTACAGACGCCCCCATTCAGGCTCTTCTGTCCAGTCCCACTGGCAGAGACCTGGATGCCAACCCTAATTTTGAGATCCATTTTCTAGGGTTGCCACAACAAATTACCACAAACTGTGGGGCTTCAATAAACAGAAATTTATTCTCTCACAGTTCAAGGGCCTAGAAACCCACAATCAAGGTGACAGCAGGGCTGGTTCCTTTGGGAGGCTCGAGGGGAGGGTCCTTCCTTGCTTCTTCCCAATGCCGGTGCTTGCCGGCAATCCTTGGCTTGTGGTCGCACCACTCCAGCCTCCGTTTTCGTTTTCACGCAGTGTTCTCTCTGTCTCTGTGTGTCCACATGGTCTTCTCACGAGGACAACGGTCACTGGCTTTAGGGCGCACCGTACTCCAATAAGACTTCATCTTAAGTAATTACATCTGCAAAGACCCTATTTCCAAAGAGTGTCACATTCTGAGCTCCCAGGTGGATGTGAATTTCAGAGGACACTATTAGACCCAGTACACACAACAGCTACAGAGGTGGGTGACCCAAAGGACTACAGGAGCTGCAGGAAATGGTTCCACTCAGGGTGTGCCTGAACGTGTGGTGACCAGAGGCCCTGTGCTGTCTTCGCGTTCAGGCCCCGTCTTTGTCTGGGACTCCCACACCAGCTTCCTTGCTGATCTTCCTCCCTCAGAGGTTTACAGGCGTCCACGAACCCCATGAAACTCTTTCTAAAATTCTATATGTGCATAAAATAGATTAACTCCATGGAAAAAGTCTGGATGTGACAACTGGGCGCCAAAAAGCACTGTACTCCCTCCTCCATCCAACCCTCCTCTAGCTTTCAGAAACCCAGCTCTGTCCACACTGTCCCTACTCGAAAGCCTCCCCACTTCCTCTGGAATAAAACTCACCCCTGATGGAGCGCTCAGGGAGCTGTGCCATCACGCCGACTTGGGGGCCCAGCTCAAGGGCCACCGCCACCACCCGCCTGCTCCTGCTGCCTGGGGGCCCAGCTGCCATGGGCTGTACTTCTCCCCTTCTGGAAGTTGGGCACTGGCCCCAGGGATCTCTGACCAACCAAGCCACCTGACTGTCACACGGAGGTGTGCGAACAACGTGGATGCAGAAGCGTGTGGGCTGCTGCAGACTCAATGCCAAGCAGGCTCCACCGGGAGCCCTGCACAAAACCCAAGTCTGTCTGACCAGGGGTTCAAGGAGAGGAGGTGGGAGCCAGATGCAGAGGGGCCTGAGAACAGGGAAGGGAAGTGGGGACAGGCGGGGAGGTGAGACCTAACCACCAGAATAGCGTACAAGTCACACATGTGTCATGGCCACGTAGGTCCTAGAGCCCTCACGCTCTGGGGGCATTCTGCTTAGAAAAGGGGGACAATCGGGCAGCACAACGATCACAGAAGGAGACCCATGGCTTCTGCAAAGCCAAGGTGCGTCTTTCAGAACTGTCCTTGGAGGTACACTCCGCTACCCTCACGTGTGCCCCAACAGGGCTCCAGAGGGCTCCAGGGAGGATGGCGTCCTCCGTGCGCCCCCATGTGGGCCGGATCGGCTGCCACTCTTAAACTCACCACTCTGCTGCTCTAAGGGTACACTGCTAAACAGGTCGATTCACCCCTTCTTGCTTCCCTGTCCCCAAGACCTTTATTTTGGCAATGGAAATTGTCAAGACTCCAGTGTCACTAGGGCCAGAATGCAGCACCTAATTGGGGGTGGGGGGAGACTGTTTTCCTTTGCTTCTCCAATTCTACTTTACTACCATTTAAAATGAAAACAATGCAGCAAATTATCTGTTTAGTGTGCCACACATTAGCTCCACCAAAGCAAACAGCTCCATTCTCAATGATCTCAGCAGACCGCGCCCAGTTTCTCAACCGCTTCTTGACGGACAGTGTAGGGCACAGGAATGAACAGCTACAGTTTTACTGACCGGCCACCAAAAGCCAAACCTCTGCTAGGGGGTTCATGTCACATCTTTATCTTAATGCTGCAACACCCCCAAAAGGCAGGCATTATTATCCCCATTCTACAGATGAGGATGCCGAGGCTCAGAGAGGTTAAATGAGTTGCCCGAAAGGTGCCCCTAAGTGGCAGAAGCTGACTTAAAACTATTCTTTCTATTCTTGAATCCGTTCACCCAATTTACTGAGAAGGAGGCTGAGCAGCAGGGGTGCCTGAAGGGAGGAACTGATACCAACGCTATGATTTGGAGAGACCTGTCGTTACTGGGAAAATTTTCGGTAACTCGGGCCCCAAACCAGGGTCTGTTGACCTGCCCCGAGGTTATCACATGAAAATCAGCATCCTGCCTTGATGAGAAGGTGCTGGCTGGCCAAAACTATAGCACAGTATTTCTTTGTACTTTAACATGCTGACCTTGATTGACTCTAGCCCGTAGGTCTGAAACAAATGAGGCCCCAGCATTTTTGTGCTCTTGACGTTAACTAATACACAAGTGGAAGATTTGGGGCAGGAAGGAGAATAGAAGTTTACAGCGCTTAACAGAGTTCTTTGTTTTTCTTAAGTGACACAGCTACGGTAGAGCTTTTGGTTTGTTTTAAAATTCTCCACTTACGGTAACAAATGAACTAATAAAACAAAATGAAAACAAACTCACAGATAGAGACAACAGAGCAGTAAGTAAGAGGATGCGAGAAGGGAGAAATGGGTAAAGGAGGTCAAATTTATGGTAACGGTTGAAAACTAGACTTTCGGTAGTAAGCACACCAAGAGTGTGCACGCAACGAATTATAATGTTACCTAAATTTATGTAATGTTATGGACCAATGTTACCTCAATACAATTAATTAATTAATTAATTAATTAATAAAAAACCAAAAAACAAAAAACAAAAAAAACCACACAACTCCTTAGAATTAGAAGACATAGGTTTCAAAATTTCAGTTCTGCCGCACGGGGAGTACTTGACTATAGAGGAGTCATTTGGTTCTTCATGGTCTTGACTTTCTAATCTGTTAAATAGCTACTGCATTGTTGTTTTGAATGACTTGATGAAATCACTTTGTAAATCGCAAAGCCCTAAACAAGTAAGTAGAACTTACCTTATCAGATATTTGTTGTATGATGGATAAAGTGAATCTGCATTACTCACACAATTACTTTGGATATATGTCATCTCATCTTCCTACTTTGCTATTCTCTCTCCAAAAGCAAACTTAATTCAACTCAATAAAACATAATACTTCATTGAGAACTAGCTTTCAACATGGAAAGTCTTGTCATTAAGCAAAAATCTATAGACTACCTCCAGTCCCTCCCACTCCCCCCAACTTCCTAAGATAATCAAAGTAGACATTTTGCTTTATAAATCACTGGGTCAATGAATAAAGGGCTCTAAAATAAAATCAATGTGCTAGGTACATAGAAATCTGAGGCATTCTCAAATATTTTATTAGTCTCTTCTTGAATGGTTTGTCATCTGCGAGGTCTGACAATTAATTTTGCGAACTTGCCACAGTGTGCTTCTGTCAACAGCACTGTACAAACAACTCGGTAAGGTGTCATAACCTTTGTATGTCTGTGTCTCACAGCTGTGATCGTGTCAACATGTGGTGATGTCTTGCTAAGTGGCATTTATTGTTGTTGTGTGTTTTTGTGTGTCATCACAAGAATGTAGGAGCTTGAATTAGAGCAATGAACAAACATTACATTTCTTGTTAAACTTGGCAAGAGTGGAAGTGAAATCAGGGACTTGTTAGTGTAAGTTTATGGGGATAATGCCATGAAGAAAATGGCAGCGTACAAATGGATTAAATGCTTTTCTGAGAGAGAAAGTGTCGCTGATGAAGAAAGGTCAGGGTGACCAGGAATGAGCAGAACTGATGAAAACATTGCAAAAATTCATCCAATTGTGTATCAAAATCATTGGCTGACTATGAGAAGCATAGCAGAGCAAGTAAACATCGATATATAAACAGTTGGGAAATCTTAGCTTAAAATCTTGGCAAGAGAAAGGTGTGTGCAAAAATGATCCCGAAGAAGCTCACTGATGAACAAAAGCAAAGGAGAGTCAAAGTTTGCCAAGACCTTTTGGAGAGGCAAGATGATGTTTTGGGCCATGTTACCACTGATGATGAAACATGGGTGGACCAATATGACCCTAAAACAAACCATCAAGGTGCACAATGGAAGTCAGACAACTCTCTAAGACCAAAAAAGTTCCGTCAGTCCAAATCAAGAGGCAAAATGACATTGCTAATCTTTTTTTGATTTCAGAGAGATTGTTCCTTATGAATTTGTACCAACTGGACAGCCAACCAAGTTTACTATTTGGAAGTGCTGAAAAGGCTGCATGAAAAAGTTAAATGAAAATGACCTGAACTTTTCTCCAACAACTCATGGCTTTTGCATCATAACAATGCTCCAGCTCACATAGCACTGTCTGTGAGGGAGTTTTTAGCCAGTAAACAAATAAATATATTGGAACACCCACCCTACTCACCTGATCTGGCCCCCAGTGACTTTTTTCTTTACTTGAAGATAAAAGAAATATTGAAAGGAAAACATTTTGATGACATTCAGGACATCAAGGGTCATATGACAACAACTCTGATGGCCATTCCAGAAAAAGAGTTCCAGAATTGGTGTCAGTGCACAGCTTCCCAAGGGGATACTTTGAAGGTGATCATAGTGACATTCAACAATGAAGTATATAGCACCTTTTCTAGGATGAGCACGTGAACTTAATTGTCAGACTCCATATATATTATGAAATTTAATTTAGATTTAAATACACCTGGCATTTAAATCAGGGACAAGACTGGGCCCTCTCATGTACACACATTATTACAATATTCCAAGTCCTAAACGTCTAGCATTTGCAAGTTGTTTTACAAGCTTTTGTCTTTGTGACTAAATATGCAGCAATAAAACCCAAGCCACATTAATGATACGCCTGTTAAACATAATTATCCAAAGGCAATTATTCAAAATGCTAACACAAACTAAAAGAAAAAAACAAAAAAACTAAAGAAACCCTGATGATTGTATGTTCTTGGAAGCTTTTGAAACACAAACAAAAATAAAAATACCACATTGCTCAGTCTGTAAAGAAGAGTAAAGGCTAACGATTGTACGATCCCTACAGGCAATACACAGTGTCTGTGAAAAGTGTGGTTTTTAAACTGCGTGTAGGCTGACACTTGAGGGGGTCAGGTACTTTTATATATAGGGAAAAAATCAGTGATGGTGACCCTGAGGGGAAATTCGCAAAAGTATGTCAAGTAACAGATTCTTATATAAAAACATCTGGCCTTCAAAGCTCTCACTGCTCGTCCTCTGATGGTGACATCATACACAATCCCTCAAGGGGAGAAGGGAACGAAGAGATGGGGTGGAGCCCTTGATGGAGAGCTGGTAAACCAGCTCACCGGAGGAAAAGAGGGGAAAAGGCCCTGCCCAGGAAAGCTGACTCATTCCTGTGGTGTAAATGCTCCGGCGGTGACAGATCTCGGCCCGCAGGAGCCAGCTCCTGCATGCTACGGGGGTCAGCAGGAAGCCAGTTCAGAAGCCAGAGAAACCAGGTTCAAGTTCTAGCTCTAGATTCCACTGAGGCCTTGGGCTAGTTTCATTCACCCTTCAAGCCTCAATCTCCATCGCTGGAAAATGGATCTATTCCCCAGGGCAGCAGGGGGCGTGAGCAGTGGCCAGGAGGCCACCATGGCTGCCTCACAGGAAATACAGAATTGAAAACCGACAGGATCAGATGTGGGTTTCAGCCGGGGGAGACGGGATCGGTGGGTCCAAACAGAAGCCACGAGCTTCCGGAAGGCAAGGGCAGCGAGGGTGGGCAGGAAGGGACCCAGGGACCAGTGTTCACCTCCAGGGTATAGAGCACTAGACTGGGCCAGGGGTCACACACTTCTGGAAGGAGCCAGAGAATTAATAGTTTAGACGCTTGGGGCCATGTGGTCTCTGCCGCAACTACTCAATTCCATCCTTGGAGCACAAGGGCAGCCAAAGACAATACAGAAATGAACAGGCGGGGCTGTTTCCCAGAAAATGTTCTTTATATATAGCCAGTGGGCAGACTGCCCCATGGGCCACCGTCTGCCGACCCCTGGGCTAGGGGAAAGGGTGATGCTCAGAAGGTACGGAGGGTCCAAACAAAGGAAACCCGCCCAGGCAGGAGGTATTATCGTGATTCCCATTCATGGATGCGAACCTGGTCACAAAGTCAGTGACAGAGCCACAAACACAGGTCCTGGTGACACCAGGCTCATGCTGCTATCCCACCACAATCTAAACAATGAACGGCATGCAAGCACCACGTGCGTCAGGGAGGACACGAGGCGTGGCTGCGGGAGTCACAGGAATGTCTACCCTGGACCGTCCTTTAGGCTTTCACACAGAGGGCCTACCTGAATGACAGGAAAGCAGAAGCCAAACTGAGGGAACCACAGGGTGAGCCGTGCCCTCAGAGGTCACTTAGGCCACCTTCTGCCCAGTTCAGCCAAAGCCAATGTGATGAGAGCTCATGAGCCTGCCTCGCAGAGCACAGCACAGGCGGTGAAGTGGAAAAGGCACCGGCTCAGGTGCCAGGACGCCCAGGTTTGAACCCAGCTCCCACACACAGGCTGAGGGGTCCTGGGCAAGTCACTTAATCCCTCTGTGCTCCCGAATGGGTGTGAGGAAGTAGTGATGTCTGAGGACTGTAATAAGTATGAACTCCCATGGTCCCCACAAAGTACTTAGAATAATGCTTGGGACACATTTGTTAGATAAAAATACTGTGTCAAGGCACTGAGCCAGGTCCCATCAGGGAGAGCTTGAAGTGTCCCTGCCCTGGTGGGGGCTCAGACAAGCTCGTGTCTACCCAAGCACTCATCACTGTTTACATGCAGTCTCCCAACCAAGACAGGGACCATGTCTGTATCTCCCATAACGAGCACACTAGAGCCCTCAAATTTCATGTTCACTATGTTCAATGTTTGTTGCATAAATGACACAAGGTCTCTCCTCCACAACATACCTGACAGACAACAAAGCACTTAGGTCATGCTCTGTCCACTCTGTGACCTTGGATTCCTGCCCCTCCAGGTTGGTAGGGGCTGAAATCAGTGTCTACAAAAGTACCTTGTAAGCCGGGATGCCCTTTAGCAACAGAGGAGGTTACTACAGATCACTTCTGAGACGCGGGTGCTGGTGGTCAGTACCTTCCCAGGGCAGTAGCTTCCAGCTTGGATGGCCTCCTAAAGTTGTCAGTCCAGTCGTGACACCTCTACTGCAGAGGGAGCACAGCTGAAGGTGTTCTTAAAGTTCTTCCTTACAGTGAAGGAAACCCACTCATTCATTCAGTAGTGCATGTCCCGCCAACTGAAGCCACATGGAACAAACTTAACACCACGTCTGCCCCGATTCTAAGGTTAGGTTACCCAAACACACCCAAGTTAAATACACCCCGGCCCCCACCGCAGGCCCCAGGACGAAGATGCTCAGAGCACTCCGCCTGGTACAGCAGGAGCGTTCATCTGGCCCAAGTCCTTCATGCCACAAGGAAACTGAGGCCGGGCTGGGGAAAGGAGACCTGCCCAGGGTTACTAGCCATGGCAGGGGCAGACCTAGCCAGGGTTGCCAAGTGCCGGTTTGGCATTCCTGATCCTCATCCTGTCACCACGCCTGGCCTCACCTACCTTCTCTTTGCAGTGTGTTCCAAAGGTCACCGGCCCCTCGCCCTCCGCCTACCTAACAACTCTCCTTCCAATGGAAAAAGGTCCAGGCAGGCAGGGCTTCCCGGGACAGCGTAGTAGACACAGTGCAGAGCCATGCTGCAGCTTCCCCTGCCCTTCCTGGAAGGTAAAAGGTCGCACTTGAACTTGCTGCCCTCTCTGGACACTTGCCAGCTGTGTATTTCCCCTTCTGGGTTCACTCACTCTAAGAAGGTGAAGCTCCGGCCACTCGCCTTAGCCCTGACCAGAGCCTGGCCCGGCCTGTGACCGCAGCTTTGGCTCCTGTAATTCATGCTGGAGAGGTGGCTCAGCAATAACTTGGGTTTGCTTACTGCTGAGGAGTTCAAAGTCCTTGACGGACTTCTGAAACCCAGATGGGTGAGGTGGCTTACAGGTGCAGCACAAAGAGTGGTGACTTGCCCACAATCACAAAGCAAGGTGGTGACAAAGTTAGGGAAAAATCGCCAATTCCCCTCTCTGGCTCTGGTTGTCCATCCCCTAGCCTCCCCTAGTCAGCTCCAGTTTCACCACAAGAGGGACAATGCAGAGGGAGGGGTGGTCACAAGCTCCAAGTTTGCAAAGCGTTGGGGTGTGAAGTGAGTCTGAGCTCCATTCCAATGCTTAGGGGCCTTAAGAAGGTTACTTAACATCCTTGAGCCCTGGTTTTTTTGACCCCACAGTAGAAACAACAAACTCCCCCTTAAGTCTACTTCCTCAAAGTACAGCCCACTTGCATTCCAGGGAACCAGTTAAAAATGAAGAATCAAGGTCTCTCCCCGACTTGCAGGGTCAAAATCTGCCTTTTCTGGATTTCCTCAGGTAATTCTAAACACATTTACATTGGAGAAGCCCAGATACTATTACATCCCCACTCGTAGGCAGCCCTCAATAATAAATGTTGAGTGCAATTAGCACTTGAAAGAGTCTAAGACACAGGCCGTGGCTCTCAGGAGGAAACAGACCCAGAAAAGCTGATTAACTTGCCCTGGGTCACACAGTGGCACCAGAATTCGAACCCAAGACTTGGGGCTCTTCTGCACCACATGACCTCCTTCAGTTTAAGACCTAACGGTCCACAAGGCACAATGCTAACTCGGGTGTTCTAAGAAGCAAAACCCTCATGTTATTTTAGAGTAATACCCCAGTCATCACACACCCTCCGGTGAGTTTCCTAGACCATGTGCTTCCGAGCAGCCGTCTGCCATTCTGAAGCTCTAGGGAGTGGGGTAACCTCGGACTGCTGCCAGCTGCTGCCTGAGATGAAATTTTTAAAGTGAAAGGTTAGCTTAAAACACACCTTTTCAAAGTACAGTCCCGAGGGTGGGAGAGGAGGGGGGGAAGCTAAATATAAGGTGATGGAAAGAAAAGTCACATTAGGTGGTGAACTTATTATACAACAAGGTGACAATGCACTGTAGAATTGTATGCCTGAGACCTATGTAATCCTTGCTAACAGATGTCACCCCCATAAGTCTAACAATAAAAATGAAAAAAAAAAAAATGTACAGTCCCTTTAGCCATGAACACCTTTCTCATGCAGTGCCCATTGCCCAAGCAGAGAAACAGGACAGGGTGTCAAGCCAGAAGGGGTCTTTTTCCACCTCCCATGTCCGACACCCAGCCTGAGAGCAAACTCCAGCATGCTGGCTCCCCAGAGCTGGAGTCCCCACTTCGAAGCCCATGGTTCCCCACACACTACAATGGAGACTGGCAAGTAGCAGCAAAGCTGGAGGCCCCAAACCAAGAGGCTAAACTGGGTCTGTGAAAGAATCTACATATGGGGAGGCCGTGAGGATTAAGTGTGATGTCAAACATCCAGCCCAGAGCACAGAGACTGTGTCATCATTCCATGGACACATCCGTGCCAGGCCTGGGCACAGAAATTTTCCTCTGTGTTGTATTTCAAAGTTTGAAAGTGAAAGCAATAATTGTGATTGGTTTCACAAGTGCCCAGATGGAAGTAAGAAAGGTTTCAAGATTTCAGATGGGGTAATTCTGACTTTTATACACCTGTAACAAACCGGATATGTGAAATCTCAAGTTCGTGTAAAAAGGCAGATTTCAGATACACGATGGCAACGCTTTCCAAACTTATATTTGTAAATGAATCAACCAGGGATCTTGTTAAAAGACAGATCTTTCTAAATGAAGCCCAAGAGTTTACAATTCTAAGAGCTCCAGTGAAGCTGAAGAGCCAAGAGCCCACACTTTTGAGCAGCAAGGTTCTATGGAATTCCTTAACTAACAAGAAACAAATTCAAGGAAAGCATATTTTGATTTAAAAACAACATGCCAGGAGAACAGCTATGAAGGAATAAACAGAACCACTCAGGCTAGCAAGGTTTCTTCAAGGGAAGCCCACCAGGAAAGCAAACGGCATTCTTCGAGCTGGCCCTGGCCTTTCTTGGCGTGAGTTTGTACTCTATATCACACTTTGTCCAGGTAGGTGAAGGTACGCTGTAGTGATCAGAAAAGCAACACACTTCTGACAAAATTCTTGAAAGCAGCAAAGTGTAGGGAGTAAAGCATCCTAAGAAATTTGAAGTTCATTGCCACTCCAACAGCTCATAGCTAAGCTAGCTCTTCAAGGCCTTTCTTAGATCACAGTTTACCCATCTAGTTCCTCTCTGTACATTAAATTGGATGCTATTTCTGTGGACAGCTCTAATTTTTAAAAAATGCCTATTAAGTTGCTAGTTATGGAAATTTCCAAAGTATAATAGTAAGATGAATGTGATTGTCAGATAAGGAAGCACCTTACATTGACTAACTCATCTTAATGTGTGTGTTGTGGGGAGAGATCAATACGACATCTAAGAGCTTCACATTGATTGGGTCAGAGATTAAATTCTGGCTATTTTTTGGATCAGAAATGCTGACACAGAAGATCCTCCATATCCCCTTAAATGAGATTCTTGTACACAAAGTGTGAGGCGTTCAGCTGCTCTTAGCACAGAAACACATCTACCTACTGCGAGACACAGGCCAGCCTTGCACACTGGTTTAGCGTAACGTGTATGTTTATTACGATTCCTGTCATGACCCTCTGGACTAGCTGGGCTTATGCTCAAACTATAGACATGGTGTCAGGTGGTAATACCGAGATGCTCAGAAACAGCTGAGTGCGCACCACTCACCCAGAACGGAAGGGATTTCCCTCCTGTGCACTCACTCCCCAGCTAATGGGGAGCCATGTTCTCTAACAAGAAATGCCAGAGCCAGACTGTCACCTGTGCCCCGCGTCACTAATTCATCCATAAGGCTGCTTTCCCCACTCCACTCTGCACTCTGCACTCCTGTTTGCAGCCCATGTGCATGCATATTACTAGGCTACATCCTGACTAAGGTCATGATTTCACTCATTTGGGAAGAAAGACGCTCAACAAACTTCTGGATGAGTCCAGCTCACTCTTCTTCCCTATTTGTCCCTTGAAGGAGGAAGTTAAGTTTTCCAATGGCCACATTGTTACTTAGGCCAGAGCAAGCCTGAGCTTTCAGATAAGCATTATGAGAGAGGGCTGAACAGAAAAGGTTCTCTCTTTTCACCTTGAGGCCTGCAAAATGTAAGCAAAGTCCCATCCCAGAAGGGGAAACTGAGGACCCAGGAGGTTAAATTAACTGAGCCAAGATGGGGAGCCAATGCTATAACAAACTGCAGAGGAGGACGGAGACTCCCTCCTGGGGAATGGTCCCGCATTCCCCACCCGCTACTCTGATCCTTTCCCAATCTCCAGTCCCGCTGCCTGACACAGATCTAACTCCTACCTGTCGTCCCTTGAACATATGGTGACAAGTTCCAGCTGTTTCCTGAACAATAAGCCAATGTCCAATACTTCATGTTTTGCTAAGATGCTTAAATACCTGCAGATAACTTAAGCTAGCAACTACAAGCTTTTAACTAACTCTAGCAAATTCATCTTGGAATGGAAAAAAGAATTCCCCAAGCCCTATGCCCTGTACCCCAGGCCTGGCTCAAGAGAATGGAAGGACTTTACATTGTTTTAGAAAAGTAAAAGGAAAATTCCAAGTTTTCCTAAGACACCGGAATACCGGAGCGCAGGCAGGAATTTCTCAGGAGGGAGTCACCACGTGTCTGCGACAAGTTCAGGCTCACAGACGCCACTGAGCCGCGGGTCCGACTCGCTGATCGACTCTGCGCCCAACCAAGTCTCTCCCGGCTTGGGGCGAGCGCGTCTCCGGGTCTGGACCGGGTTTCTGGAAGTTCGCGATCTCCCCTTGTGGTGGGAGAGGGGTTTGGTGCCACTTTTTAATAAGCTCCCGCAATTCCTAACTGCGGACCCCACTTCATGACCGTGGTGCCTCTGCTCTGCGAGTGCTGGGCTGTGCGCACACAGGGGAACACACACTCCCTGGGGCCTCTCCCTTGCGGTTTGGATTTCGGGCCAGAAGCCCGGAGATCCCGCAGGCTTCGGGCCGGGATGGACGCGCGGATAAGCGCGCTCCGTGTCCTGTGTACTCACCTGGATCTCTGCAGCTGCTCGAAGGCGCTGGTGCTGGCCCCCTGGCCCGGCTGCTCCAGGGAGCAGTAGTTCTGCGAGGTCTGCCTGGAGAAGGCGATGGGCAGGATTCCCTGAGTGAATGAATTGAGGCGGCCCCGACTGCCGCCGCCACTCCCGGGGGTCCCGGAGCCCAGGAAGATGGGCGACGGCACCTGCACGCTGGTGAAAGCATCGTCCTCCTCCAACTCTTCCTGCCCGTCGGGTAGCTGCAGCTGAGCGCAGGCGGCGAAAGGCGCCGGCCGGGACGGCTGCCACTGCTCCCCCGACGTCCGGCCTGCGCCCAGGGGGCTCGCGAACCCCCGGGCCGTCCCGAGACCGGGAACAGTCGCGTGGCCGCCGGGGGCCAGGGCCGGCAGCGGTGAGGGCTGCGGGAGGCAGGCACCAGATCCAGCTGCCAACGCCGCCCCCAACGCCGTGCCCGCCGCGGCGAGCACGTTGCAGCCGCCCCGCTCGGCAACCGCAAGCATGCTGAGCCGAGTCCTGGCGCTGCAGGCGCTGCCTGCGCCGGGCTTGGCCCCGCCGCTCTCCTCGCTGCCGCCGCACTCCTCGTCCGGCAGCGGCGGCCGTCCGTCCAGAGAGATGTTGGTGAGGAAGGAGAGAGCAGCCTGGCGGCGCCGCGGGTCCATGCGGGGCTTCCTGGGGGGCTCCGGCGGCGGCGGGGGTAGCGGCGGCTGGGCCGGCGCGGCGGCCGCGGTCTGAGGCTGCTGCTGCAGCTGCTGCAATCCGCTTGTGCCCCCGGCGTCGGTGCCTCCTCCGCCGCCGCCGCTGCTGCTGCTGCTGCAAGCGGCGGTCGTGGTGGCTGCAGCCGCCGCCATTGTGTCCGTCTGCGGCGATATTTCCGCGATGCCCCGACAAGCGAGCGGCGCCCAAGTGCTAAAATGCGGGCGCGAGCGCCGGCGACCCGGGCTGGGCAGAGCTCGGGGCGCTGGCTGCGTGCGCGGCGGTCCGGCCCCCCCGCGGGCGGGCCATACTCGCCCCTCGGCGTTCGGGCGGGGGACGCGGCCGCCCCGGCCCACGCGTGCGGCTCGCCTACTCCCTGGCTCGCTGGCTGACTGTCTGTCTTTCTGTCTGTCAGCCCGCGGGCCGCCTGGCCGTGCAGTCCCCGGCCCTCCCTGCCCCCGCGTTCTCCAGCTGCCTGCCGGGTGTCCGTATTTATAGGTGCGCGCGCCCCGCGCTCGCGCTCCGGAGCGCTCTTTGCAATAACACAGTATCACGTGTGGGGAATGAAACCTGGGAGGAAAACAAAGCCGCAGGCGGCGGTCGCCGAGACAAGCGGCGGGAGGCGAGGGGCCGGAGACGGAGGAAGAGAGGAAGGGAAAGTCGAGTGGTGGCGGGGTAGGGGATCCGCCGGGAGGTCCTGGTCGTCGGAGCTTCCTGTGGGGAGAGTTGGTGGCTCCGGGGGCGCGCCGTAGCCAGGGGCGAGAGGCGAGCGACTGGACTTTGGGGGTGCGAGCAGAACCCCATTGAGTCACGGCGTAGAGATGTTGTCCCCGAAGAGTTGTGGGTCTGCCGGACAGTTATTTGTAGCAACGCCTAGATTTGGCCCTCGAGCTTGTTAATTGCCGTTGGGCTCCGAGAAATAAGTCCTTTATTAATAGTTACACTGGTAGGTCAACAGCTCCTTACATGAACTTACAACAGTCCCACTTTAAAGCTGTCGATAAGCATTGCGATTGTGTCTCATTCATTCTCTGGCTGTGCATGCAGCCCCTGAGATCAATGCACTCCCCGAGGTGCTTAAGAGCCCAGGCGCGTGAACATCTTACGTGCGGCCAGACTACTGTACACAGCACCATTTGATGGTGCTGTCATTTTCCATCTCTTTCTTAGCAAAGGCCAACATAAATTTTTACTTGCTCCGTTTTCTATGAAGGCAGAGGTGGGCCAAGATGGCCTCATGCCTCTTTCCCCTTGTTACCTTGCAAATTTTTGCGGGTTATGAGCTCTTGTTTCCTCCTGCATAAACTGGGATTAATATGTACAGCTAACTTTCTGTCGTTCATTTGATAACATCCACTGGCACCAACCATATCTTCTATAAAGATGGGTTCCTGGCCAGGGCTGTGGCTCTGATCTGGGAAGGATCTGTGAATGCTATACCCCAGCTCCACCCGCCGGGTCGGGGGTAGGAGGGGGGACCCGCGCAGGAACCTGGGGCAGGAGCGATCTGAAAACGTGTGCTGGCTTCCCTATGCGTTTTGTTTGGGTGACTTCCCAAATGCTATAAGGAACCAAAATCACACTGGGTTAAGCTCTGCGACTTCTAAGAAACATCTCTGTACACGTTTCTGAGGGAGAAACAATGTGTTTAAGATCAACGGATTAATTTAATTAAAGGTTTAAATTTAGCCCTGGAGCTAATGGGTAACTCTACATTGAAATTCCACTCCATTTCGACTTCAGGAGAGTAAATTGAGTAATGGAGAGCAAAGACACCCTGTCCAGAGATGTGCAGCCAACCTGTAGGATGAGATATGGGGGAGTTTCGGGTTACATTTGCTCAGGACAAACATGGCACGTGGCGCTTTAACAATTGTTCATATTTTATTCTATGCCATTTTTAGGCCTTTTGAAAAAATGAAGCCTGTGTCTATTTATAGCAACCTTTCAGCAGCTAAGTCAAAGCTTGCTGACCAGCTCTGTGAAATTTCATTAGGATTTTAATTACTTTGTTAACTAACTACCTAAAAACTTCCAAACTGCTTTATTACAATTAAGTTATTTTCCAGTACCACTGGCCTGGTTGTGGTGGCAGGCAGTGTTGAATGAAAGACATCAACCCTGCACATGTGAAAGAAAACACCAGTTTTTCAATTATAAAAGTGATATATATTAATTGCAGAACATTTAGAGAATAAGATAAGCAAAGAGACGTAGGGAAAAAAGCATCACTCACAATCTCATCTAAGAAATAACTTAAAATTTTTATTTTTATTCTGTGTGTATTTGTAAACAAAAGTGAAAGCATACTGTTTGCGTTCTGTGCTTTTCTGCTTGCTCTGTTGTGATCATCTGTCCATTTAGAATGTTTTTATATCGCATCCTTTGAATGATTGCATAGTGTTCAACTGGTGGAGAGACGATAATTATTAAACTTGTGCTCATATTGAACATTTAAATTGTTTCTACTTTTGCTGTTACAAAGGCAGTGGTGATGACATCGTTGTTTCTCTAAAAATCTTGCTACCGTACAATATATGAGGGCTGTCCAGAAAGTATCCAGCCATGTAATATGAAAAATAGAGACGTTTGTGGCTGGATTTTTTTCCAGACAGTCCTTGTATCTTCATAAGTCAGAATCTGGGGTAAGTGGTGTATCGTGTTTCTAAGGCTTTCCAGCTAAAAAGGTTGTCCCAATGTGCTTTCTCATCCCCTTGCCAGTACTGAGTATTAAAATATTTCATCAATATTCATTTCTTTGCCCATTTGATATAACTCTGCCTATTTATAAATGCCAAATATGCAAAATAATTTAAAATGTTTATTAAAGCATCAAATAAGAATCAGCATCTATATAACCTCCAACCTGTTCCTGTGATCCTATTATGAAAAGATGAGAGATATGATTTATTGTTCACCTACTGTGTGCTAGCTACAGAATATTTCTAATCCTTCTGACCACCCTGTGTGTGTGTGTGTACGTGTGTGTACGTGTGCGTGTGTGTGTGCGGGGTGCTTTATCATCAATATTTTACAGATGGGGCTCAGAAAAACTAAGTAATTTGCCCTAGGTAACGTAGCTCTTAAAGTGGCTGGGCGAGTGTAACAAACTTATTCCAAGACCCATACATGTTCTAGCGCCCTCTGCTGGTGAGGATGTCTTATGGGCGGGATACAACACCAGCTTTAACCCTATAGCTGTACTCAAGAGTCAAGTATAAAGGAAATAATCCAAGATTTGGAGGAAGAGAATCTGGGTGTCAAGAGCAAATTTTTAATTTCTCCACGCTAATTTCCTCTGACTTATTCTGAGGTACAAATGAGACTGAAGAAGAAGCATTTTATAAACTTTAAAGTACTTTTTAAAAACTGTCTGTTGCTATCTATACCATCCTAATCTACTTACTCCCTGAACTATTTCAAATTTATTTTTCATCTATTTATTCACTGATCAAATATTTAGCAATTTCTAGGGCACAGCACCACCTTGCCACAAAATGAATAAAAAGAACTGTGGCCTTTAGCCCTTGTCCCCTTGATAGTGAAAATAGTGGAAAACAAAAACTCAGGATCACTTTTAAATAAAAATGCAGGGCAGACATTGATTAAGTGAGCAATATGACTTAATGTTATCAAAACAAGTGAAAGGAGCTCTCTGTTTGAGGTAGGCCTGAGGGGGAGGCCTCAAGCAAGAGGCAGGATTTAAGCTGACCTGGGAGATAAAGGGAAGGAGGGGCACTTACAGGGAGAGGAAGTTCTTCAAATTCCTCCTGGATTGCAGGCATAAAGGATTACAATGTAAAATGTAATTCTTCTAGACCAGCCAAGGTATTATTTTTTTTTTATTTACTTTCAAATTGCCCCTTCCAAGCACCCATTCTGAAAACTGTTTTTGAATGCACAAACTGTTTTGATTGACACATGAGGGTCAATTTTAAAAAGAAAGAAAAAGAACCTGCAAGTAATGGCTGACCCTTTTTTTTTTTTTAAATGAATCCAGTGGTATTTATTTATTTTTGTATGTGGGTAATTCCCTGGCCGGGAACCGAACCCAGGCTGCTGCACTGACAGCGCCAGCGCCAAAGCCTTAAACCACTACACCACCAGGGAACTCCTGCCTGACCCTTTTAAAAACATTTTAGCAGACCTTGAACTCTGAAAATGAGCTTAGAGGTGACAGTGGCTATCACTCATAACAGAAACCATCTGATATAGTGGAACCCAAGAGGTTCTGATTCCAGCTTAGACTCTTACAACCTTGTGAGTTTTTAGGGGTTCCAGGTTGGCTCCAACTGCATGCATAGGCTTCTAGATAAAGGCTCCGCTAGACTCTGCCTAAATAGGTGGGCCTAGAGCAGTGGTCCTCAACCTTCCTAATGCTGCGACCCTTTAATACAGTTCCTCATGTTGTGGTGACCCTCATAAAATTATTTTCGTTGCTACTTCGTAACTGTGATGTTGCTACTGTTACGCATCGTAATGTAAATATCTGATATGCAGGATGTATTTTCACTGTTACAAATTGAACATAATTAAAGCATAGTGATTAATCACAAAAACAATATGTAATTATATATTGTGAAATATTTATTTCTAATTACAAATAAATGAAATTTTGTCTTGAAGCATGGTGTAGCTGCTTTTAACAGAATAGCTGCTTTCTACACAGTAGCTGCTCTCTATACATGTGTGACTGGTCCGCATAAGTACATTATGGCGCCAACCCCATCACATACACCTGTATTTGTACGGGGTGTATGTGATGGGGTTGACGCAATGATGTCATCATGCCGGGTACCCGTATGTGGGTGTATCTGCATGTGGGCGGACCCGTCTGGAGACAGATAAGAGGAGCGGTGTCTCGGTTCCTAAGACCATCCGAAATATGTGTTTTCTGATGGTCTCAGGCAACCCCTGTGAAAGGGTCATTTGACCCCCAAAGTGGTTGCAACCCACAGGTTGAGAACTGCTGACTCTGTGCCTTCTAGTTTTTATACTGTTTGCATTTGTTCAGGTCATTCTCACAGCAGAGTGGGATGGATGTGGCCAGATTCTGGGGAAACATCACCACTTTGCCACTGGGAAGTTCAACTGGACGAATTAGTGACCTCACTACAACTGGACCATAGTAACCTCACTGATAGATGGGCAAATGCATGAAGAGAGAGCTCACAGAAAGTGAATGCAAATGCCTAGTAATTGCTTAAAAGAAAGAGAAATAAGAGTAATATGCACAGATACTCTTACAGAGCTGATGGAGTATAGATTGAAACAAGATTTCTGGGAAGTCATTTGGCAGTAAGTATCAAGAGCCTTAAAAAGTTCATTAACTGAGAACATGAGCTTTGGAGTCAGGCTGGCCAGGTTAAATTCTGGCCCCACTATCACAGCTTGGAGTGTGTTGAGCATGTTATTCTACGTATTTGTGCTTCAGTTTTGTCACTTGTGAAATGGGAGTGATAATATCTACTTTATAGCGTTGTTAGGAGAATTCCATGCAGCAACAGTGCAGTAAATACTTGGTACATGGTAAGCACTCGAGAACCTAGTTACTATAATAATCCTAAGGGGCTATTGAGAAACAGGGTCAAAGATTTATGCACAAAAACATTCATTGCATCATTGTTAAAATAAAGAAAACTCGGAAAAAATATCCTAAATGTGGAACAATGGAAAACTCAGTAAATTATGGTTTACTCAAACAATTGGATATTTTTTTTAAATTATCTTTACCAAGCTTTCTTAATGACATGAAAAATGCATTTTGAAACAATGCTAACCAAATAAGACAACAGACACTAGGTCAATCACAACATCTCAACTTTATAAAAAATGAATAGGATTGTTTGAAATACTAGTATGTGTTTAAAAGCTACATGTGACCAGAAGTTTGAATCACTGGCTATGTAGGACTATGGTGATTTCTACTTGCTTCTTTTGGCTTACCTAAATAGAAATACATGTGTGGTCCTTACAGAAACTGCTTCCCAATTAACAGTTTTAAAAATATGTTTAAATGCATGGAAACAAACCTTGGAAGAAAATATGCCCAAATATTAAATGATGGAATTTTGGAGACTTTTTTCAATTTCTTTAGGGATATTCGGACTCAACTAGCTTTCTCAGCCACAGATGGGTAGGACACGGTTTGGGGGAGAAGAAAGTGCCTGTTGGTGAGGAACTGGGTATGAATGAAAGTACTGAGACAGGGGCAAGAAAGGAACAGACTTTGGGGCAGTGGCTGACAATGAATAAACCTACTAGAACAACTAGATTAAAAGGAGTATAGCAGTTAACAATGGAAGATAAAGTTGAAAACCAGTATGTAGTGCCAAATCACAAAGGCCTTGATCTAAAACAAGGCATTGGAACCTAGAGGTACCAGAGAGCCACAGAAAAGGTTTAAACAAAACGTGACATGTGTGTTGAAAGCCAAACTGAAGGAACATTGATTTGACAAACAGGAGTATGCATAAGGGGTTGAAGAGAGTCTGAAGGAGTGGGGAGGGTGTTCACTAGTTCTTCCATTCCCGTTTGTATTCCTTCGTTACGCATTGAGCTCTGCTCTGTGCCACGCTCTCTGCTAGGCGCTTAGAGTAAGGCAAGGTCTCCGACTGCAGAGTTGTCAGCTGTAAAAAGTGGGGAAGGAGAGCAAAGGGGATGATGGTGTGGGTTTTCTCTTATGTGCAAGTCCTGAAAAGATCATTTCTACCTGCACACTTTGAACTTTTATCACAGTCCTGCTGTATATCCTGTCTGACAAAGAGACAGGCTTAACAGTCACCCATGGTGATGTACACCCGAGCCCTGGATACTTCCTTCTGTAATATCTTAGCATGGAATAGCAAACCACCTAACCCTAGGGGCCAGAGAGGCCCCACAGAGAAGGTGATATTTGAACTTGGACTCTGGTTCATACGTGAGATGGGGCATTTCAGGCCATGCAAAAGCACAGGGACAATAACATTAGAACTCTATTACAACAATTCAGGCCTAAGGCAATAAAACTTGGAATTGGCAGTGAGAACGGAAAAGAAGGGTCAAGTGCGAGAGACATGGAGGAGAAACTGGCTTCCAGATTTCCAAATGGTAAGGGTGGGGCAGTGAGGGTGGGGTACAGGCCGCTGTAACTTCTGAAAGAACCAACAGTACCCTAGGGAGTGGAGAGCAGGTAAGAGGGTAAAACGCTGGCTGAAGTTTGGCATGAGTTCCTGTCCTACACCATTTCACAGTAGCCCAATGAAAAGGCTAAGAAGATCTCATTTTCCTAAACCACAACTTCACACATCTTAAGGAGAAGTAGGCCTTGGGTCTGTACTGGCACAATCCTCCAATTTGGTTACAGATGGCCTCACACAGTAGGTGGCTGACGACATGGGCTTCTGGAGCACCCTATGCTGGCATAATCACACACTCCATTTGCCCTTTAAGACACAACTCAGAGGCAAAACAGCACTCTGGCTCACTTTTGAGATATATGGAGAAAAGTCTTTGGAAAAAAACACCATTCCAGGGTCAGCTCCATTTCAGCCATTCTAGGGCCTCTTTGATTGCAGATGACAGAACCCCAAGTCAGAGCAGCTTAATGAGAATTTATTCTAAGAATGCAGGCGGGGTCTCAGGAAACCCAGAAGCAATACAGTTGAAGTCTGGCACACAGAGAACTGTGGACCTAAACACTTGGGGACTCGCCTTTTCTTGCCCCTAACCTCCAGTGCCTGAGTCACACTCTGTCATCTCCCTCTGCACATTAGATTCCTCTGCTTCTCTGATCCATGGGGCAAGCAATGTGCCTCTGAGAGATTCCCACATTTGTAACTTACAGAGACTGGCCCCTTTAGGCTTTCCATTTCAGATTTACAAAGGAAGACCGTGATTGGCAAAGCTAGTATGGAGCAGGCCCTGGACCAGTCAGCTCGGCCAGGTCTCAGCCAGAGCGGTTCGTTCACTCCAGGAGGCAGATGGAAGAGGTGTGTGGGCAGGGCAGTACCCCAAAGGGAAGTGCCCGCTAGATAAAACAACAGGGGTCTCCACTGGTGGGGAGCACTTTAACTTCTCTGGGCCTATTTTCCTCACTTGGAAAATGGAGATACACGATCTACCTTGGAGATTATTATTGTGAAGATGAAAGAGGATAAAAAGATGTTGGTGATACTCAGACTTTCCACCAAGTGCTCCTAAAAACAGACGAGAGTAGACTAACAACCTGAGGGGTCTGTTGGTGACCTTGAAGCAGGACATTTCTTTGAGGTCTTCAATTTGGCTGTGTGAGGTACGGGAATTGAACATGGGGTAAAATTGACATCTCAAATCAGTAAAGAAAAAGATACATTAATCAGTCAATGATGTTGAGACAACTGGGTCACCAGTTAAGAAAAAAAAAGTAGATCCTTCACAATTTAAACCAAATTAAATTCCTGATGGAAAAAAGATTTAAATGCAAAAAAAAAGAAAGAAAGAAAGAAAGAAAGAAACCGTGGAAGTACTTAGGGAAAGTACTAAAGACCTTAGGAGAAGAACTCAAAGCATATAGTCATGGTTTATGTTGTCCAGGGCTGTAACTCCAGGAGCTAGAGCAGCCCTTGGCACAGAGTTGGAGCCTAGTCAAAGCCTGAAAGAATATTTTTAAATCACCTCAGATAGGAGAGAAGGCTTTCTAAGCATGGCATGAAACACAGACGTTTTAAAAGCAAAGGTAAAGTCATCTATTAAAAATATATATAAATGATTATGGGAGGGTGAGGGGACCAAACTAAATTAAAAGACAAACATACTAGAGGGCAATATTTGCAATTCATCTTATAAAAGAAATTTAAATATCACTTAAAGAAATTCAAAAATTTAAGGAAGAAGTCCACAATCCAGTAGAAAAAAGGGCAAATGATATGAAGAAACAATTCCCAGAATAAGAAATACAAATGGGTCATGAGCATAAGGAAAAAAAAAGATACTCAACCTCTTTCATTTTTAAGAAAAGCAAATAAAAACTGAGATACAAGTTTCCACCTCTCAGTTTGGTTAAGCTCAGAAAGTCTGAGAATACATTGTCTATTGGGCATTGGTTAAGGGGCGAGGAAACATATTTTGATACAGAGAGTAAGAAATTGAAGATCCCTCCAGAGTGAGACTGGACCACACAGTATACCTGTGATCCACTTCTAGGAAATTGTCCTCCAGATACATCGTTTCTTTTTACAAATAAAGAAAATTTTAGGATTTTACTTGTGATAGTGTTGTTTGTAATAGGAAAAGATTGAAAATAACCGTCATAGGGCTAGTTAACAAATCTGGCACATCCGTGCAATGAAATACTTAATTGTTCAGCTGTTAAAAAAATGAATTAAGTCTTTTCTGAATGTGTTATGAAAAGATCACCGAGAAGCAGTGTTTATCTGATAAGAGCAAGCTGCAGGATAGTGCACATTTTATGCTATCTTTTGTACTAAACAAACAAACAAACACACAACTCACATTAATAGGTATTTACTTGTACTACTCGTATGTGTAGATTGTCTCTTGGACAATTCCTAAGAATCTGGGAATAGTAGTTGCTTCCAGGCAGTGAAGCTGGGTGGTTAGAGAGCAGAGATGTAGATGTTCATTCTAAATTCTTTTATAGCTTTTGAGTTTTGTTTTGGGGACATGTATTACCTTTCTAAATAAATTAAATTAGGAGAAATGTGTGTTAACTTAGCATTGTTTCATAATACATCCACGACTGACTTATTGTAAAAATAATGTTTTCAATTAGTTGCCTTCTACTAGTTAACTTGCCCTTCCAAAATCTAGAGTTAAATTAACCTTCTAGAAAGGTGTAACACATTTATCCTAGGACTTTGTCCTCTGACCACATGGGCAAGCATCCCCTTTCTGAAGAGAATGGATTTTTGCCGGGTTTGGCACGTGAAGTAGCTGCCCCCCAAATGTGAGTTCCCGTCTCTGTGGGAATGGAACTACTCCTGGCACAGGGACCGGAGGGAACGGGGTCAGGAGGCTTATGAGTGTCTTATACCCCAGGCAGAGCTTTGGAAGGTGTTATCCCATGAAATCCCAGGTTTCATCATCCCAAGAAATCCACATTCCTTAGCCTGGACCAGTGCCTGGCACACAGTAGGCACTCAAAAACATGTATTTCTAGAATAAATGAACACACCAAGAGTTGCAGGATTTCACCTGAGAAAGTGACAAATGCTGTTCAGAAGCCATAGGGAGGTCTCCTCAATAAGTGACATGTAACCTGGGGCTTAAAGAAGAAATTCCTCATCTAGAGGACAAGGAGGATAGAGTGGGCATCTCAGCAGAGAGAACAGCCAGCGCGGAGGGAGAGGGGCCTGGGAGGGCCGAGGTACCAGGTCAGAGAGCTCGCGGCTGCCCTGCTTGGAGCAGCAAGCACATGTGGCCAGTTACCTCGGGGGTATCGCTTGTGATAGTGGTTTCCTGGCAAAGTTAGTTTGTAAAGGTCCAGACCAGGTCACATTTAAACTCAGAGGAGGCTTTAGAAAGAGAGCGCCTCAGGGGTGAGGGGTGGGAAGGGCCCCCCAGGGAAACACTGACTTTGAGCCGGTGGGTAGAGCTGTGCTCTCACCTCATCAAATCCGGAGTCCTCCTCTTGTACCCCTCATTATCACCCAGTGAGAGCCACCCATAATAGAGGACCACAGCCACTACACAGAAGCCAAAAAGCTTTGAAAATCCAAAGGGTTTTTTTTTTTTTTTTTTAAGTTTATGGGCAACCTCCATGTGTCAGCAAAAGCCCCCAAAGCAGACCCGAAGCTACATAGAAACTATTTTTCCCACTTTATGTGTCTATTTATGTTTTGTGTAGTAATATTAGTGTGCTTGATTATAGGAGGCTGTTTCAGACGCCACTGAGGCATTATGGAGTATATTGTATGTGCCAGACTACCTGACTGAAATCTGGAAAATTCTGAATTCTGAAACACATCTGGCTCCCAAGAGTTTTGGATATAAGAGAGGAGTTGGGTGCTTGCCCCTAAAGTAAGCAGCTCCTAAAGGTGGCAGTTCAAATGCAACTGCTAAAGCTGTCTATGCTTTTTTACAACTCGGGTAGTAGGAGTGACATTGCCATGATTTTCTAAAACGATGACAACTCCAGGGAAAGTTCCAAATATAAAAAAATCTAGCCTCCCTCAATGTACTCAATAGTGGCATTCCTGGAGAATCCAGTGCATCTAAAAACCATGCAGAATTACTTTGTGTGCATTTGTAAGACATAATTAGGTTTTAGGCTCACATAAGTATAATGAGGTTTTTTGCTTACAAGACACATTTTAATGAGATGTTTGAAAGTGTTCAGGATGCAGGACAATTCTTTGTTGTGGGCGACTGCCTCGCACACGGCAGGGTGCCTCCCATCCCTGGCCCCATGTGTTAAATATCAGCAGTGTCCCCATGAAGACTATTATGACAACCAGAAATGCCCCTCACATTTCCACGAAGTCCCCAGGGTGGTAACTCCCAGAGGAGAGCACCACTCAGCCCCAGCCCTGCGGGGACCACGGGGCTAAAGGAGTCCCAGGGCAGGCTCCCGTCCAGCTGGGGAATCCCAGTCAAGTCCAGATGGAGCAGTTTGGATGTGAAGGACCTTCTTTTCTCCGGAACCTAAGTTTCAAGGAATCAGACTGGAATTGCACACCTAAGTTCCTCATCAGTGTGCCAGTACGGAGCTGTGACACTCCCATTGGCCAACCTGCAGGAGGTTTTGGCCTCAGGCACCTGTCGTCCCTGCCAGCAGGGTGGCACCTTCTTGAATGGGTGGATGGGCCACGTGATAGTCAGATGATGGGGAGTTTGGGATGTGTGAGGCAGCCGGGGGGCTCTGTGCCCTCCTTTGATTTACTCCTTGAAGTCTCAGTGTGTCTTAGTGGTTAAGGGTTAAACACATAGCATTATTCACAATAGCCAAAAGGTGGAGGCAGCACAAACAAAATGGTATATACATACAATGGAATATTTTTCAGCCTTAGAAGAGAAAATTGTGACACATGCTACAATGCAGATGAACCCTGAGGACGTTATGCTAAGTGAAATAAGCCAGTCACAAAAGGATTAATACTGTAAGATTCCACTAGCTAGAGTAGGCAAATTCAGAGAGACAGAAAGTAAGACCGTGGTTGCCGGGGCTGGGAGTGGGGACAAGGGGAGTGAGGAGTTCTTGTTTAATGGGTACCGTTTTACTTTTGCAAGATGAAAAGAGTTCTAGAGATGGGTGGTGGTGATGGCTGCACAATAATGTGAACGTGCTTAACGCCACTGAACTTAACTTAAAATATTGAAGACAGTAAATGTTATGTTCTGTGTATTTCACCACAAATAAAATCTAGAAAATAAATTAAAAGCTAAGGCTCTGATGGAAAAGTTGCTGAGTAAGCATTCGTGGCCTGATGCATCCAGAAGCCAACACTATGGCACCGGCTTTTTAGAAATGAAAAAACAAAAAAACCAAAAACTGAGGTCAACTGACAAGGAGACAGGAGGCAAGGCTGAGATCCGTCTCCCCCATCCAGGGTCTGGAGCAAAATCTAAGCAAGCTTGTCCAGCTCGGGCCTGCGGGCCACATGCGGCCCAGGATGCTTGGAATGCGGTCCACCCAACACAAACTCGTCAACTTTCTTAAAACATTACAAAAATTATGCACAGGCCTTTTTTTTTAAGCTCATCAGCTATCGTTAGTATTAGTGTACTTTATGTGCGGCCTAAGACAATTCTTTTACTGTGGCCCAGGAAGCCAAAAGGTTGGACATCCCTGCTCTAAGGGGTTTCAGTACCAGATCTGCCGGGACGATGGACCCTTTGCTTCTGCAAGTGTGTTGGCATTCAAGTTCCAGTGATGTCCTAGTCCTCTGGTGCCATGGGAGAGGGGAGCAGTTAAGGGTTCACAAGAGGCACTCTTAAATGGTGTCTCCAAGGTTTAAGCTTCGGTTCCAGGTCTTGTTAGAGACAGCATAGGGGCAGTTGGAGCTGGGTCTGTGGTGACAGAAAGACTAGTAATCAAGCTCTGGCTTTGCTATTTAGCAGGGTGTGATGGATCTTGGCTAAGGTCACCTCTCTGAGTCTCAGTTTCCTCATCGATGAAACAGGGATAATGATTGCACGCTTCTCGTGTGGGAATTGCAGGGTTCACTGGAAATCGTGTGTATAAAATATGGGGCACAGTGCTGCCTGGCACACTCGGTCCTCAGTAAGTGTGGTTATTGGCGTGCATGCAGGTTGCACGTATTCTCTCTCATGGAAGCAAGCTTTTCCACTCAGACACTCCCATAGAAGCATTTGGGGCATTTAGTTTAACAGCAAAGTCAGGAGGACACTGACAAAAAAGAAAGATTGGGGACCAAAGGCAGTGCATGCGCAACCTTCCTTGGTCCTCCTGCCCGTGGCTCAGCCTCCTCCGCACTCACAGCAAAGCTCAAGGTCCTGCAAGCAACTTTGCTGCATGGAGAGAAAGCCCTTCGTAGCTGACCCCCAGACGGACCCTTCTGCTCGACGGTAAAAACTCCACTGTTTTCATTTAGACTCATAGAGAGAGTTGGTCATTGTTGACAGCAATAAAAGTTCATTTTCTTTTGCCTGGATTAAACAATAATTTCATTGGAAAATGCTTCCTGGAGCAGTCATTAATGCCTGGCTGGAATTGCTAACGCCGGAGGTGGAGCAAAAGGCACTTAACCCAGCTGGTCATGAGCTACTCGGCAACGTTAGACCTAGAGGGGATTCACTGCTGGTGCAAACGCTGAAATGGGTGGGAAACGAAAGTAAGCAATTTCTTTTTAGGCAATGAAAAGTTTAAAAATGGGGCATTGAGTTGCCATGGACACCATTTCTGGCTCTGGGCGGCTCTGGGCTGTCCTCCACGACTGCATCCAGCCCTACAACAATTAGACATGGTTTTCAGCAGGGCAGCTGTGCCTCCCAAGTACCTATAATGAATATCTGCAGCTCCAGGCTCCCATGGAAATCCTCAAGCCCTCACTTGTCACTGTCATTTCCTGGGGAAGGGTTTCTAATTACACATTATTTTGCTGCCTACTCCAGGTCAAGTCTTCTTGCATACAATATATGAATTGCATGAAACCACAAACCAGCCAGGAGATCCTGGAGGGGTCCAAATGGTTATGAGGTTGTTTTTAACTTAGTAGTTAAACATTACTGTATGTCATAGGGCATGATTTACATGAGCAAAAACATTAAATGAACAGCACGTGCCTCCTCCTTTGTAACTCTGTAGAGGTCAGAACCTATTTCAGCACGACAGCTATAGAATTATAGAATTTTTGAGTCTAACACATGGGGTGTTTGTTTTAACTATTGTAGTAGGGTCTTTGTGAAGAGGGACCTAATTTATTTTTTGACTGTCACTTGGGACCTGTCGTTTGGGAACTTCTGGCACTTTCATTTCCTGGAAGTGAAGATAGTTACCTTTGGACTCTCTTAGTTTAGGAAATTTTGCAAGATATAAGAAAACTGAAGTCAAGTTAAACCTAAATCCAGAGGTTACTCTTTGGATGTTGTTTCTTTCTTTTTTTTTTTTTTTTTTTTTTTTTTGGTCTTGTTTTGTTTTCGAGTTGAGTGAATTGGAGAATTCTTTAGCTCTTGAAGAAGGGGCAGAATGATATTCTAAAAGCATGGATTTCACTGGACTGAGGCAACCCCCACGCCATGGGAGGGGTCTTCGTCCACCACCCTGTCCACCCCTCCTTGTATTATGGAAGATTGAGCACCTGCAGAACTGAAGGACACTGACTATCAGATCATCGTGGAGGGCCTGAGGAGCTATGCCCAGTTGAGCACCCAGGCAGTACCCACTTGGAGAGGGATGGTTCTGGCCTCAGCTTGCAGCTGATTTTGATGCAAGAAATTGTCTGGACCCCAAGACCTCTTCTCTGTCGACACTGTCTACCTAAGTGATCTCATCCAATGACAAAGCTCTAAACAAATATCATCTGGAGCTTTGTCATCCAATGACAAAGCTCTAAACAAATATCATCCAGAGTTGGCCACAACAATATCTCCATCCTACATGCTCTTCTAAAATGTGATCTTCACACTCTTTCTGTCGAGACGTGGGGTCTATGTCCATCACCCTCCCCACTCAGCCTTGGATCTAGGCAGGCTGTGGCTCTCTTGCAAACCACAGAGTCAAGTAGAAATGAAGCTGCATGATTTCTAAGGCCAAGTTTCTAAGGGAAGACAATGCAGCTTCAGTCTTGTTCGATGGCACCCTTCCTGAGCTCTGAGCTGCCATGTAAATAATCCAACTACTCCAAGCTGCCATGCTATAAAGAAGCCCAAGTCACTGCAGGTATTTCAGTTGACAACTTCCAATGAGATCCCAGTGAACGGTGAGCCTCAACTGCAAGCTTTGTGAGTAAAGATGCCTCCAGGTGACTGTAGCCCCAGCTATCATGTTGCCTCTAGCTCTGGAGTCTTCTAAGCAGAGGCCTCATGAATTGTGGAGTAGAGACTAAACATTTCTGCTGTGCTCTGGCCTGAGTTCCAAACTCACAGACTGATGGGGAAATGAAATGGCTGGTTTAAGCTAAATTTTGGTGTTATTTCTTACATAGCAGTAGCATCTGGAACACCACATACATGCCACTGACTCCCAAGTTTATATCTTCAGCTTAGACCTCTCTTCAAGTTCTAGTCTACAGGCTTTTCATAGAAGATTAAACTATTGACCTACTCTGCCCTGCAAAGCTGCCAGTCCCTCAGATGTCCTCACCTCAATAAATGACACCATCACTTACCCAATACCCAATTAATCAGGCTAAACATCTAGGTATCATCAGCAACTCACATCATGAGCCTCAACTCCTCCTTATCTGGAGTTCACTTATCTGGCTGTTGGTCAGGAATCTGGCCGGGGCTGTTGGTGAGAACACACATCCAGCCTCTCTATGTGGCCTGGACTTCCTCACAATATGGTGGCAGGGTTCAGAGAGCAAACATCCCAAGGGAGAGAAAGAGAGTCAGCTAGGAGTGCCATCCACGATTTAGCCTTGGATGTGATGCAATAGCTCTTCTGTCACTTTTTTTGTTTGTTTATTTAAGCAGTTACAAAGGTCCACCCAGGTTCAAGGGCAGGGAATATAGATTCCACCTCTCAATAAAGCCTGTTAATGTCATTTTATAAAGAGCATAGGGGATGGGATACAATTTGCCATACTATCCAAGAAGATTTAACTACCTAAGAAAGAAAATGGTACACAGAAAATACCAAAGCAAAATGTAAATTCTGAAGACATTAGAAAGAAATGCTAACTCTTTTCCCTAAGCCCTCACCTGAGCCCCTGCTCTAGGCATTGTGGATTGATTACAAGCATATTTGGCTGCTAATGCCTTTTTTTTTATAGTACCACAGGGAGAATTGGGTTGACTATGCCTGCTTCCTCTTCTCTTTGAGAACAGGAAGAATAGAATGGTCTCTCCTTCACTGCCACCTTTAAGGCTCATTTCAGATGCCACTTTCTCCACAGACTTTCCCTGAACCCCACTACATGAGCACTGACAGTTGTTACCCCTCTCACAAGGTACTTACACTTTCTCCCTTATATTACAATTATTCACCTGTTTCGTTTAAATCTTACCTCTCTTTAATCCCTCCAGAAGGAACTGAACTATAAATTTCTCAAGGGGAAGAGACTTTTTGTTGTTCATCACCTTTCCCTTTTCACCTTGGTCTCTGCACCATTCACATTAATTAATTATCCAATATATGCTAGTGGAATTCACAAAGAAGCAGTGTGTACCGGTGTCATTTCATCTATATTTAGTAATCCTGGAACATATTAGGTGCTCAATAAAAGCATGTTTTTAATAAATCAATTGTGATTGACCAAATACAGTAGACTTAGGGAGAAGTAAATTTAAAAGCTAATAATTAGTTATTATTTACACCTTGCACAACTACAGAAGAGCTATTACAAAGCAGTACATGACTATGATTTACTGACAATAGTCTATGCAACTTAGAGAAACTTTTTCTAAGCCAATGAAGCCAAAGTCAGATCCTGTAAAAGAGAAGATTGATTGTTACACCTGCATAAACATGAAACACTTCTGTACGTCGAAACACATCATAAAAAACATTAAGGCAAATGGCAAGTGGGAAAAAATTTGCCAGTATATTAACAAAGGGTTATTATTCTTAATATTTGAAGAGGTCTTCTGTATCAGTAAGAAAAAGACAAATATTTCAAAGAAAATTAGGGAAAGGATATAGTCAAAACAAAAAGAATTGAATAAATGGTTAATAAACATGAAAAAAACCTTCAGCTTCATTAGCCATCATAGAAATTCTTAGTAAAACCACACTAATGAGATAACATTTTTCTTTTATCGAGTTGGCAAAGTATTTTTGTTAAGATGATACTCAATGCTGGCAGGCCTAGGGAGACTGAAAATTGATGTTTAAAGTTGCATGTCAAAAACCTTTAAAATGGGCATGCTCTGTGACCCAGCATTTAGCGTCCCCAGATTTATGCCAAAGAATGTATCGCTGAGGTTTGCCAAGATCTGTAAACAAAGATGACCCATGAAGTACTGGTTTTAAGCAGAATATTGGGGTAATGTCCAGCAATTGGGAATTGGTTAAATAAATCATAGCACTGCCCTTAATGCAACATTACACAGCCATTGCAAATGCCGGTATAAAATAATATTTAATGAAGTGGGAACATATTTATGTTATACAGTTAATTTTTAAAAATGAGTTTATCAAGATACTGTCATGTTATTTAATTTTGTATCATATATGCAAGTATATAGTCCATAAACATAAACATTCATAGAAGACGAGAAAGCTTTACACTCAAAATTTTGGGATTCTGTGATTTTATTTTTCTTGTCTCCTTTTTATGTTTTTGAACTTTTTACATTAACTTATGTTCTGTTCTATTCAGGAAAAAAACAAAATGAAAACATTGATTTTTTTCAAGTTGGGTGGGGGTTGCCCCTGAAATAAACATGGGAATGCCAGTTTGGGCTGTTTCCTCTGAAAACATCTCTAGGCCCCAGGGGCATACATTTACAACAGCCACTTCTCTCCTGAGGGTAGAGTGGGGTGGGAGGGATTTTGGTGACTGTTCTGCAGTAAATCGTTGAGACTGTGGGAATAGGTGCTTTGCATTCCATGCAACTGGTGCATGCACATTAGGTTGCCTGTCCTCTGTGTGCATCATGTGGACAGGCCTGTGAGTGAAAGTCTTCATTAGTCTAAATGCCACGGCAACCCGGTCATCAGGAGCATTTTGTTTCATGGGCAAATGTTCCAACTGATTTGCTTTATTTCCTCCCAACAGAAATAAAGGGGTACACCACACATGGGGGTGGAGAGGTTAAGTGAATTACAACATTCTGCAGCAAAATAAGGTGGGTTTGATACATTGCAAACAAATTTACTTATTTTCTCCTTTATTTAGGTCTCAGTTTTATGAGAATACACAAAATCACCCAAAGAAAAGTGATGGGGAAAGTCTCTAAAATGAAAAAGTAACATAAACCAACGGTTCAGCCATCATGAATTCCTCAGAATCTATTTCCAAATATAATTCCTTCACAAAACTATCCCATTTCACTTTGGGGACCACTAAAACAAGTGAATATTATGGGACAGAAGTTGTAAAAATGCATGTTCACATGCTTGCATCAAATGTTAAAACCTGCCAGTTCATAATGCAGAATGTCACCTGCTCGTAAGTATAAACATAAACATTTCCTTTGACTCCCGGGTATTTTTTTTTCCATTTTATTATTGCTTATTATGCGATTTCTTTTGGATTCAGGAAGACTTGAATAACATAAATGAACTCTGTACAGATGCTTCTACAAAGTTTATGGCTCATCTCAGAGGTTCCTGGGGACTGAGCAGTTCTGTCACACCTCAGGGGACCCATGATGCACGACAATGAAGTCAAAGAGCTATCGTTTTCTCCCAACCTTCTTCACACTGGAGACCTCAAAGTGCCACAAAAAACAGTAAATTCAATGACACATCTGACTGGTGTCTTCCCTGGGCCAACAGCCTCACCGGCTAGGGGCCTGTTAGAGCCCTCGGGCTGCTGGGGGTTATAGCCCAGAGTGAGAATGAGACCAAGGAGAGGACATGTATTTAATAAGTTTCTGAGTGTTTCTGTTTTTATTTCACTGTTGGACAAGCTGATGAAAGAAATGATTTTCAACAACCTATCTGATAAAACTGTTTCTTATTTTAACCGAATTATCTCTAAAAATGCTAAAGGAAAATTTAATAACCACATGAAGTCCCCCAACTCCCTTGCTCTCTAAATATCGCTCACGTGTCCTACAGCTGTCTCATGAATCCCTCTCCTCCTTTCTTCCACACCGTCTCGAATTTCCCCCAGCCTGGTCTCCTCTAGCTCTTCTGTCTCCCTTCTCTCCTTTCTCCAATGGATTTTTCCTTCTTCCTGTAGCAACTCTCTGTCCTTTTCCTTTGTAAATCAAATCAGCCTACCTCAGCCCTTCTCATTTTCCTCCCTTATGGCACACAAAAATCCAGAATCTACAAGGAAAGGCAGAATTCTTTCTACGGGGTGTGATAACTCTGAGTGTTTGATACAATTCACTTCCTTGACAGATGAGAGACCCAAGTCTTAGGAGGACACTAACTTACTCAAAGCTACAAAGCCCTCAAGTAACAGAACCAGTCTTTAAGCTTCCTCATTCCAAAGCTTGAGCTGTTTCCAAAGCACAGGGGAGGTCCTCAGGGAGGGCTCTGGGTGAATGAGGAACAGAATGAAGTCACATGTACTGACAGCCACATCCTCTCAGATTCATGGGCGTTGGATCTGCTTGCTTGCCCAGGACAGGAAACAGCCCCTCTCCCAGGAAGCTCCCTGTGGTGTGTGTCTCCGGAAAATCATCAGCACATTGTGGAAAAAAACATGTTTGTTCTTAGAGTCCTGTATCTGCACACCACCACGGGGCCCTGCGCACTGCTTCCCTGTGAATGGTGCCCGCTGGAGTTGTGTGAGGCCACGGCCCAGGCTGCACAGTTTCTTTCTGTCTCCTGGTGCTGTGTTTTTCTCTGGTTTTTGAAGGTCTTCAGGGGAAGAACTGGGACATCTGTTCTTGGAATGTTTCCCAGCCCTGCTGGGGTTCAAAGCCCACATCTGCTTCTGGGTCTTTAGCTTCTGGTTCCTCCCACCAGTTCTCACTTCAGGTGGTGACCAGCATCCTAAGTTTAGAACTCAGGTTGTGTTATCAACCTAGAAGAATCAACTCCTCTGGTTGTTGAGTGTATTTCAAAGGCCCTGAGAAAAAGATATCCCAAAAATGGATAGGTAAATATGTGACCATGTTCTCTAAAAGTTACTATTACATAAAATTCAAAAACAACCACTTTAGGTGAGACTGTGAGTGCAGAGGTAGGGGAGGGGAAGAGCAGGAAGGGAGGAAACTTCAGGTTTTCTGTAGAAACAATTCAAGGGCAGAGGCCCCTTCTCCCCTTTCCTCCAACTTGAATAGGTCTCCCCTGTTTTGCTGGGTCCATCAGAGTCAGAACTCCACCTTCCCACGGCCAAAGGTCCATAGTCTTTTCTGACTTTGACCTCCTGGGGAGCTAGGTGACCAATGGAAAGAACAGCCACAGTGACAAAGCAATCTCAATCTGTGGACCATGGCTTTAAAGGAGTGAAACTCCATGTGCTTGGGTTTGAATAAGCCTGAACCTCCTAACTTATTCTTAGTATCCATTTTTGGTTTGCTTTGAGCATAGTGACCAGTCAACAGACAATTGCCTCGCAAGAGCCAGAATGGAAGGTCAAACTGAAGAAGCTTCTTAGAAAACAATGCTACCTAAGACAAAACCATTTCCAGCATTTGGGAAGGCTGTCATCTGCCAGCAAGCTTCTCAGGTGGGATTAGGGGTACTGAAGCCAAAAGAACAGAGTTAGGGGTTTTGTCCCCCTGATACCGAATCAATAAAAGTAACAAGCCTTGTATGATTACACTAAGAAATACATATTTGGTCTTTGTCACCATTTCCTGACATAGAGATCCTAAATCCCTTAGAATAGCAGTTCTCAACCTGTGGGTCGTGACCCCTTTGGGGGTCGAACGACCCTTTCACCGGGGTCACCTAAGACCATCGGAAAACACGTACCAGATATTTACATGACGATTCATAACAGTAGCAACATGACAGTTACGAAGTAGCAACGAAAATAATTTTATGGGGGTCTCCACAGCATGAGGAACTGTATTACAGGGTCGTGGCATGAGGAAGGTTGAGAACCACTGCTTAGAATTTCCTGGGTGATAGGAGCCTCTTTTGTTCTAAGAAGATGACCCTTGGCAGGCCCCTAAATAGCTTCAGGATGGGAGTTGGTGTCCAGAATGATCACACCATTATTAGGGTGTTGGGAGGGGTTAGAGATTGAGTTCCATCACCCATGGCCAATGATCTAACCAACCACACCTACGTAATGAAGTCTCCCTAAAAACCCTTAAATGATGGGTTTCAAGGGCAGCTGGGTTGGTGACACATCATGGTCCTGGGAGGGTGGTGCACTCAGAGCGGGCAGGGACGCCCCACACCCCTGCTCCACACCTTGACGATGAATCTCTTCCACGCAGCTTGTTTTTGAGTTGAATCCTTTATAATAAACTGGAAATGGGAAGTAAAGTGATTTCTGGAGTTCTGTGAATTGTTCTAGTGAATTATTGAACCTAAGGAGGGGATGGTAAGAACCCCTGAATTTATCACCAGCTGGTTGGAAGTACCAGTGACAGCCTGGGACTTGCAGCTGCCATCTAAGTGGAGACAGTCTTGTGGGATCGAACCCTTAACCCTGCGGGGTCTGCGCTAACACTGGGTTGTTAAAGTCAGAATTGAATCCAGTTTTAGGACACCCAGTCTGGACAGTTGAGTATTGGTTGGTGTGGAGAAATAAAACCAAAACTCTCATTCGGTGTCAGAAGTGACAGTATACCTGGTCAAGTGTTCTTTTCTGAGGACAGAATTCTGGAACACTGCAAAAATGAGTACCCCGGGGGTGGGAAGGAGGCAAGAGGAGGCCACGTTTAATAGACTTTGGGCTGTTTCTGTGATTTTATTGTTGGACAAGCCGATAAAGGAAAGTGGTTTTAGAGAACCTATTGGATATAACTATTTGTTTTCTTGGAGAGTTTGTTGGGTTTTGCTTTGTTTCATTACTTTCAAGCTAAATGAAAATTAACTGATCCATAGTATTTCAGGGAGCACACTGGCATTGTTGTGCCTGGCTCTGTCAACAATGGGAAAGACTCAGCAGGCTGGGGTCCAGAAGTGACCTACTGCCCGTGTCCATGCTGCTGGACACACAGCTGGGCAGTAGACAACACACTTAGGGAATGTTTTCCAGCCTGGCCCATGGAGGCTGTGCATCTGTCCCAGCTCGTTGACCTGTAGCCCGTGTAGGAGACAGGTCCAGCAGTGACTGAGGTCACAAATCAGTGACCTGTAAATAATATTCAAAGTTAGTTATATATTTTATGCTATGTAAAATTCACATTATATTTATATTTTGTTAGACTCAAACTGTGTTCATTATGCAAAAATTAGTTGACAACATGCTCTCTAAATATAGCTGAAGAATTTTAAGAAACTGAAATAAGATTTTTAGACAGAAGCACACTTGTGCTTGGGATTTGAATAAGCCTGAACTTCATAATTCATTTGAAATATTTGTCTTTGATATGCTTTGTGCGTATTGATTACTCAGTAGACCTTCGAGTGAGTACTTGAAGAACCTTTGATATGTAGGGAACACTGTGCTACAAATGTGAAGTAGAATAAGATGGAAAATTTAGAATAAAGAGCTGAGTACAGTCTTTCTAAAAACTCAGTTGTAATTATGCTAAAGTGGTATGTCCAAGCTTGTGGTCTTCCTAGAGACTGTCTAGAAAGTGTTTTATATTGAACACAAATATGAACAGCATCGACTGCTGAGTCTCCATTTTTTGGGGAGGGACACATGCTGTTCTTCCCCAAACAACATATCAAGCATCTATATGTTGCAAAATGTGCTCCAGCTAATAGAGCAATAACAGCTGCAAATGCACGCTCACACATACACCAAAAATTCAGAACATTCATGCTTGTGTCAACATGATTTCTGATAAGCACCAACCCTAGAACCCAAACACGGTGTTGGCAGAAACTATAAACAAAGAGAAAGCACAGCTTTCTGCTTGCGCTCACCTCCTCGGACTCCATTGTGTACTGTATTTTAATGCATTTTTATTATATAGCCAACTAGTGTCCTAATTTGTGTTTACTTGGTATTTTACTAAGAAATACAGTTTCTAATTTTCAGAAGAAAAAAAGTTCCCTAATTACAGGACTGTGAATGGTAGTAACTTAAGGTATAGAAGATATGGGCTATGTCATTTTTTTAAAGTCACATTTACAAGGAACATGATTTATTTCAGGCTATCATGAGTATCACACCCACAACATATACGTGCATTACACAGCAGGTTTATTCTGGTCATAGCATGGATCATGACTCATTGATTTATTGACTCTTCGTGGAGCTGATGAATCTTCTTCTTAACCTGATTCCAGATACCAAACAACTACTGATTCATTTACCAACATTTTAGTAAATATTATTCTAAAGGATTCCAGTCTATTTACGTTAATTTCTCTATCAAGTTTGGTACCAATTTTTAGAAAATAAAAAATGAAGAAATAAAAAGGAATCTGTCAAAGCACAGGGAGAAAAGAGAACATTTTTGAAGAAATTTTTCTCTTGGATTTGATGATTATCCAAAGACTGTAAATTTAGTTCCTCCTCCATGCAGAAAAGCTGTGTTCATTCTTTTCTCACGAATGTGTATGCGGTTTATGCCCCGAGGTGGCCAGTGACACCTCCTTATGTTAGGCAAAGGCACTGGTGGCTTTTGACCAAAAGAGACCTAAGGAATCTGAGGTGAGGATGCATGAAAACCCAAGGCCTGAGCAGAAATGAATCAGAGGCAGGTGCAATGCAAAGTCAAGACCAGGAATATTCAGGGTCTGAAAGAGGCAAGAAGGCCGGAGTCCAAGAACATGCCCACCAGGACAGTCATTAGAGTTGAAGCCCTCAGTCAGGATATGGTCCAAGGAAAAGGCCTTTGTTCTTTTCTTTTTCTCCCTTCAATTCTGTGCTTCCCACAGATGCACCCTGTTCTTTTCCTGTGGTTATTCAAAATCTGCCTCTCCTTTGAGATCAGGCTCACGTCTCTTTCATTGTCCAAAGCACTCTCTGCCAACTCAAAGCCACAGGTATTGTTCCTTTGCTTGACTTGGGCTGTTATCCATCTATGCAACTCATTTAGGACTAAATCCTGTGGTGTCTTTTGACATCTTCAAAAATGTTGTTTCAAGTGTCTTGCTTCCCCAGATCAGGTGGTAAGCTCCTTGAAATTAGGACCTGATCAATAGCAAAAGAGGCCAGGCCAGGAACACTCTTTCTAGAGGTCAGGCTTGCTTACCCACTGATGGAACCACTGGCCTGAGGTTTATTAGATGTTCCTGAATCTAAGAGGTGGTGGTGGCGGGCGGTGGGGGGACAGGATCACTTCCAGAACCTAAAGGGAGGGTTGAATCCTTGAGGATAAGTAGTCCTAGCATGGTCTCATTGAGGTATGGGCATAAGTTCCTGGTGGTGACTTCTCACTCTTGACCCCACACCATTTAGCTCTCCAGTTTCTTTTAGCCACGGTTGTGCTACCTTTTCTAGATTATAGGAAACTCTCCTTTCTGAAACCCATAAATGCTATAGTCTTACTGTATCTCAGTATTCTGTTGACTTCTGAATCTTGGCAAGCCTCTATTTAGTCTTTGGCTTTCTTGACCTATTTCTTACAATTCCATGTGAATCTTTATTATGCATCCGTTACTATTAATAGTTATCCTCCTCATTCATAGGCTTTGCGATTTTAAGACCAGATTAATAGAAGAGCTCCCTCGGTGGCCATGTTGGCACTTTGGTTCCTTCATATGGATACTGCTCAGTGCGGGTGCTACTGGTACGGTGGTGGTCGGAGGGCAACTCTGTGGTCCTTGGGCTAAAGGAATTTTAGCATCCCTGGCCCTCCACCACTGAAAACCAGCATTGCTGCCAGTTCATGATAAGCAAAAATGGCCCCATGAATTTTCAAATGGCCCCTGGTTGAGTCCCACACTGCTTTAGATACTGCCTCCCCACCCCATACTTTAAACTCACACACACTTTCTCCCTAAATAGGATTGTTTATGCTTCTGTGGATAGACTGTTTCTTTTTTGAAAGTTTGCCATATCTTTAAGTCATTCTCCCTTTTAGAGGTTTGCTTGTTTGTTTTTTGCCTTGGAATGAGTCATATATTATTTTCTTTTGTTTTGTTTCGCTTACTATTATGGTAAATGTCAAACATGCACAATAGTATAATGAGCCCCCATGGGCCTATCACGTGGTTTCAACAATGGCCAACTCAGACAACCCTGTTCTTTCTATTCCCCCATCTATCACTCTCTCCCCACTTCCTGCTGCCAGTAGATAATTTTGAAACAAATCACAAACATCATTCATACTATGTACCTTTTTGATAATCTTTTTGATATAGACATATATATTTAAGTCAATAAGGGTTAAGGTGAAACACTTGTTAATGTCCCAGGGCCCCACCCTCCATATTGCCTACACATTCCTTATGATTTGCCAGACTGGAATCTGGTGTTGTATCTGCCATGCTTCCTTTATATTCTGACATAAAAATGCCAAGACAAGTCAAGAATTTGTCAGATGCTCTGTTTTTAGCAAAAAGAGATTTTAAGCAGTTATTTGGATTATGCAAGCCTAGTTATTGCTCTGGTTTTTTCTTCTGTGCTAGTTTGGTGATCTGTAATAGGCAACTGACATCCACGTCTTCTCTCAGGTAAAGCAAAGTATAGTTTAACGCCATCCAAATATCATTCTATTTCTGCCTCACTGTGTTCCTTGAAAAGCTGTCTACCATGTTGGGAAATCTGAGATCATGATTAACCAACCCTCTTGTTTCATTCCTTGACTGTCCTGACAATTTGGCAAAGGTATGTCCTGCCGCTGACGAACATTTCCTATCCCAAATGTTAATGAAACCAAAGAGATTGCTTTTCAATTGAGTCTATTAAGATATTTTGAAAGTGAGGGGAACACATGTTGAGTCAGTTAATGGTCGGGTGCTAATATGCAACAGAAGGTTGAAATGACTGGTTCTGTCATGACTGGTTCTTAAATGATTAGTACAGTCAAACAGGGTATCCTGCTTTCTGCCTTTATCCCCCTCCTGGGATGCCTTTGCTGGCCATTTGATTGCCTAGTTGTTAGACTTGATTAACCCTGCTGACTTTGGGGCAGCTCTTTGAACACAAATTGATGAACCGTGTAAATACTAAGCTTGACCTGGAGCATTCCTAAGTGCCAAACTATTGACTCTGAGGCCCCAAGCTCTTCAATGCATGCGGGGAGCCATGACCTTGACCTGGAATGCAACTTTTGAGCCAGTCTGTCACTGAATCATGGCTATCCCCTTGGATTTTTATCCCCTTGCATTTTTCTCTTCTCCTACTTCTTGCCTTTAGATGGGTGTTCAAAAAGAGTAATATGTGTTAGGAATAGTTTGACTGATTCCTGTATATCTTGACTGTAAGCAATTCCAGTGGAAGAAATGGGCGTTAAATGCTCACATTTAATATTCCAAAGGAATGATGCTTAGGGTGTTATGTTCAACTAGTTAGGGCTCTGTTGTTTAGAAAAGTCTTGTCAGAATACTTTGCAGTCTCAGTTCCACTCCTAAAAAGACACATAGTTTTTACTGCTTTATCTTCCTCTGAGCTTATAACATTAATCCTAGATTAGAGGGGGCACTGGTGTTATTATTATCATTATTATTGGCATTGGCCAAACACCGAGAGTGAATTAAGTAACTTGCCTAAAATCAAAGAGTGCATTAGCAGGGAGTCTGCAGCCCATGTCCCTGCTAGAATAGAAAAAAGTTTGCCATGCCTTGTCCACTCATTCTGTTACCAGAGAACAGGACCTTCTTGGCAAAGTGTCCAGGTTCTTGGTGGCCCGGACAAAGAATTGAATGAGACATGGAGATACAGTGGTGAAAGAGTAGTTTATTAGAAGCAGAAGTTCACTGCAGAGAAGTAGGAGCGGGCCCAAGCAAACGAGTGGCTCAAGGGCCCCGACTGGTGAGGCTTTGGTGGTCTCATTCTCTCTAGTTGTAAGGAGTTATGCCTCTCTGGGCGTGGGACCTTTTGATTGGCATCTTTGATTCGGGGGTCATTACATCATCTTCTTTTAATTGTGCACGTTTCTTCCCAGAACTTCTGAGCATATGTATATTATAATAATGGTATAATGAGGCTTAAGTGAAATGAAGGTCACTATAACCCTTACTGAGCAGGCGTTAATGACTGGTGTAAACCCACAAGTGGGATTTGTGTACCTTATAACTTCTTTGTATTGTTAATTTTTTTACTGTAATTTCCTCCTGTGGTTGCCTAACTTGGGGGGAAGGGGATTACTAGGAAAAGAGTCATATCGGGGTGGCAGTTGCTCCAGAATGCTGGGTCCCATGGGAGGGGTCGCAAAAATCCCACTGTCCTATCTACGTACCTCACTTTCCTCGTGAGAGGTGTGATCCCCACAAATCTCTATGGGAAGCTGAGGGACAGGAGGTTTCTTCTTCTGCATGTGCTTCCTGCTGAGCGTGGTCCTTGTCCCTATCTACCGGAGATTCATGGAATTCTCACCCTATCTGGTCTAAACAGGAGAAAGGGGTCTCGGGATCTTCGTGGGGGATCATGCTGACTTCTTAAATCGGGATGGGCTGGAAGCCTTGCTGGGGTATTATTTGTAACTTGATGGTCTGTAGATGAGAAGAGATAAATTTAGTTAGTAGATTTAAAAGCATTGACCCAAGAAACAGGACTTGAGTAAGGCAGAGAAATAGTGTGACTAGTGACCAAAGCCACTGATGCAAGGTGGCTACATAATGGAGAGTCTGTTCAGTTTCATGGCCTGTGGTCTTTTCCTCTGGTTAACTGGTTATTCAGATAGCGTTATCTACCCAGGAGCTGGGCCTGGAAGAGCCTAAGAAGAATGCTGGGCCACAATGATTACAATCAGCAAGCAGGGGGGCATGAATCACAAGTTTCAGGGTCATTATCTAAAGCAGGGGGTAAGGGACATTCAATGAAACAATCTATTATTTAAGACTAGGGAGTGGGAAAAACTGATTAAGACAGTGATGAAGACTAGGGACTAGGGAAAAAGAGGATATGGGGAACTGGGAAAAATAAGGTAGAAATTACGCTTTTGTTTGGCCCTACTTCAATTCCATCTACTTTTGCCAAAGTGATGATTTATAATGCAACCATTTAATAAGCTGTTGTTTAATCTCCATGTGTATGTGGTTTTTTCTGCTTTCCTTTTACAGTCGATCTCCAATTTCAAAGCTTTGTGGTCTGAGAATACACTTGGTATGATTTCGATCTTCTTGAATTTGCTGAGGCTACTTTTGTGTCCCAGCATGTGGTCTATCCTTGAGAATGTTCCATGCGCACTAGAAAAGAAGGTGTAGTCTCTTTTTGCTGGATGAAGTGTCCTGTAAATGTCAGTTATGTCCAATTGCTGTAATGTGTCATTTAGAGCTGATGTTTCCTTATTTATTTTCTGTTTGGATGATCTGTCCATGACTGTTAATGGGGTGTTTAAGTCCCCCACTATGATTTGTTTTTCCCAGTTTCTCCTTTCAAGTCTGTTAGTAGTTTCATTGTATATTTTGGTGTATCCTGGTTGGGAGCATATATATTAATTAGTGTCAAATCTTCTTATTGTTGTATTGTACCTTTTATTATTATTTTATGTCCATCTTTGTCTTTTACTATCTTTTTTAACCTGACGTTTATTTCATTAGTTATCAGGATGGCCACTCCTGCTTTTCTCTGGTTACCATTTGCTTGGAGTATTGTTTCCCATCCTTTCACTCTGAGTCTGTGTTTGTCCTTACGGCTGAGGTGTGTCTCTTGGAGACAGCATGTGGATGGGTTCTGTTTTTTAGTCCAGTCTGCTACTCTGTGTCTTTTTATTGGTGAGTTCAGTCCATTAACATTTACAGTGATGATCGATATGTGAGGATTTCCTGTGGCCGTTACTTATTTGTTTGTTTGTTTTTGTTTTATTTTTGTTTCTTTCTTGTTGCCCCAACTTTGTTCCATTTTTCCTGATGTTTTGTTTCAGGTCGAAGAACCTCCTTCAGTATTCCTTGAAGTGCCGGCCTTGTCAGCACGACCATTTAAATGGTCATCAGAATACTAGCAGCCCACCATGAGTTATAGTGTTTAAGCACCTTGAGACAAAAAGTATCCTCATCCTTGCCTACTTCTCTGGGTTGTTGTGGCAACTGAAAGTGCAAATGTATGTAAAAGTTGTTTGTAAGCTGTAAGTCCTATTGAAATGAAGATAATAAGGATGGAACTAACAGCATATTAGGCCTATGGAGTATCTTCAGTTACCCAGTCATTGAGCTGAATTCTTTCTATAGCATCTCATTTAATCCTCATAGCAATCTTATAATCCTTTTGTTATAATTATTATTTTCATATATATGTAAGCATATGTAGTGTAGCATAAATATAGCAATATATAAAAGTGTTTAATAAGATAGCATTTAGTGTTATAAAGACTATGCTGGGCCTATACCATTCCAAAGCATTGATGCCTCCTAGGAAAATACAAAAGGAAAAAGGAAACCCAACAGCATCCCAAATAAATCAAATCAAGCATTTAACTATACCCTTCTCTGGCATTCAAAATTCATCACTTACTTAGCAGGGATTTCTAAGCATCTGAAATATATGTGTACTCTTAAAAATTATGTCAGCAGTGACTCAAAATTTATAAACAAGAACAAGGCTTATCTTCTTCCAAATCATCCCTTTAATAATTATTCATTGCCACTGCTTTAGTGGAGTTTCTCTTTTCTCACTCCTACTCTCCAGCATAAGGAAGGGGAAGCTTTCAGATGTGATTAATGGGAAACCAATGACAAAGACAGCTAACAGAGACAATCAAAGGCTGGGAAGAGGAAATGCCAGCTTCTCTCAGAGAATATAGACTATAGGTTTTTATAGACTAAAAACCAATCTTTTCGTATTGGCTTGCCAATGTATAAGTGGCCATGTGGTTCCTACATGTCTAACAAAAAGGAAATAATTTAATAAATTACAGTACAATTGAACAATAGAATATTATGAGCCAATTAAAGTGATTTTTTTTAATGGGAAAAATTATACCATGGGACAATCCTTAAAATAAAATGGTAAATGATAAAAATCAATATATAAAATGGTTTGTGTTGTATGTCCACAAGGTTGTTTCACACATACACACACACAAAGATAGGCATCAAAATGTTAACAGAGGTTAACTTTGGATGTTAGAGTGATGAGTTTTTCAAAAATTTTAATTATACTTCTGCTTATTTTTCAAATATTCCATAATGAAAATTTATTATTTTTATAATAAAAAATGGATATAAAATAGTAAAGGATTTTGTTCACATAAGAAACATCCAAACCTGTAGAGAACTTTAATAACTTTATTTGAGCCAAACTGATAACAATTGTCAGGAAGCAAAATCTCAACAGATTGAGAAAATGCTCTGGAGATTGGCAGTTTTGCAGTTGATTTTATACATTAGAGTCAAAAGGAGGAGATGTAAGGAGGTCTCACATGAAATCCATCGGTGGTAGATGGATGGGGATGGGAGAAAGCCAAGTGGAGAACTCTCTGGGATTGGATAAAAGTAAATTGGGGAGACAGATACTTCTTTTATATTGGTGGGTATGGCATAGTTAATAACTAACGTTTGCAGCACATAGAGATGGTATTCAGGAACAAGATAACAATAAGGCGGTCTGTGGTCTCCTGCTCTGGTGCACTGGGTTGTGCTCTGAGGGGTCTGGAGAAAGGGTATGATATCTTAGATGCAGAAGGACAATAGACAGGCTCACTTAAGGTAAAGACTGATCTTTGTCAAGGAATCTACAGGCCATGAATGTGACTGCTCACCATGACCTGCTTTAAGTTAGAAATTTTTATGTTCAGACCATCCTATGTGGTTAACTTAGGTCTCTGAGTTTGTAGGACCCACCCTGCAGGCCTCCCTTGAACTTGTCAGGCTTAGTATGTGGCCTCTTTTTCATTCCCAGATTGTATATTGTGGCTTAAACATAGACGAGAGTTTCCGAAGTTTATAGTTTCCAAAAGTTAATGTGTGGTATTAATAGTCCTGTTTAATTGTGAATTGAAATATGATTTTTTAATGTTACTTTCCCATATTGTAGGTGCTTTTTAGCAGATTCCTATTGTACGCCATGATTCAGGTCTTCCCAGCATGTACAGAATTTCCCAGGAGTACACACTAGATGTTTTGGTGAAATGACTTTCAGATGACTGAGGCTCGGCCTAGCAAAGCAATCCTACAGTGCACTAAGAGGTCTCTTCTAATTTAAAGGAGATTACTTAAATTTGCCTAAAGCTCTCCAAGTGCTTCTTGAAAGTTCTGCTAAACCCAGAACCAAACCAAGAAAAACCCCTAGGGAATACTCGTAAATGTGGCAAAATAGGACTGAAACCCCTTTTTTAAAGAGCAAGTATTTGAGTATTAAGTGTTAAAAAAAAAAAAAAAAAGACATTATTAATTGGAGATAAACTCCTGAAAACCACTTGAAATGTAAATATGAGACATAATCATAATGCAAAGGTATTACTTTCAAATACATGTAACTATATGATGAAAATTATTTTTTAAATTTAGTTAGAAAAACAAAAAGAACTTAATTAGATTGGTGTTTCCCAAATATTGGCCAGCCTCATGGAGAAGAGAGGGTCATGTTTCATGGCACTCACTTAGCTAGGGCTTGGCCCCATGGGATTATGAGGAGGCATGTGACTAGACCTAGATTAGAGGTGGGCAACGTTTGGTATGACAGAGCTTCAGCTCTGCCGCTCAGAGACATGGATTGTGTTCTCTTTTGCTGTCATACCCATTCTCTGTCTCTCCCCTGTGGCTATCTGCTGTTTCAGGGAACTGTACTTATCAGGTTCCTTGCCCTCTGGCTTGATGAAAGCTTGATTGACCAAATGGAAGCTACTGGAAGATTGGAGTGAGGAGAAGGGCAGAAGCCATAGTACTTTTCTCCCTCTCTCTCTACCTTAGACTTTTCCCCATCTTTGGCACTAGTGTCTGCCGGGTGATGCCAAATCCTGGGTTCCATTAACAAACACCCTCTGCTTCCTTTGCCTTTCAGCCTTAGTAGCTTCCAACTGTGGCCGATCTCCGGCTTCTCCACTCTTTCATCACTTATGTAATGAACTCCCTGCATTAAATTCCATCCCTAATACTCAGATTGGTTTCTGCTTTTCTCACTAGACTCTGGCAACTCAATTGGTTATAATTTAGGATCATGCTGGGAACTGCACCCCAGCTCAAGGGAACATAGATAATAAGGGCACAGTGAAGACATTTTGAAGAGCCATTGCACCATCAGATATATTTGTTGTGATGGCGATGGGTAAAACTGGGGCTGCAGAGACTGGGGCTTGTTTATGCACAGAGATTTACAGAGAATTTAAAGTATGTGTTCACAGAATAACAAAAATTGGCTATCTTAACAATCCAGGTCTGATGGCTGATGGCTGGCGGGATGTTTATCTATCATGTGGAGAAACCAACATTTCCTTATGAATGAAATTTTGATTCCAAGTACTTGTTCTCTTGAGTAAAGCCTTCTGGGAACATCCAAATTTAATAAAACTTGAACAAAGACTGAATATAGGAGGACCCCTCCCATTGCTATGCTAAGCATGATTGGGTAACAGAGCGTATGTAATTTTTAAAAAACCACTCTAGGATAATTACTAGCTGCTTTTTAAATTTTAAAATTCTCTACTCTGTATTTAATGTCAGGACCATAATTTGTGAAATAAAAGAATTACCAGTTGCTCCAGTTTTGTCATCCATGGGAAATCCTTGTGATAGAAGCAGGCATAGAGTACTTACCAACTGTGCCCTACAAAGAAAGAGGGCAAACCAGATGTTCTCAGTATAGACAAAACCTTTGTTGAATGAATGCATACATAGCTAAAATCATCAGTGAACAGGAATGAGCAATTCAGTCTGTTTGTACTTAATAATATCTTTTAAACTAGGCTTTGAAGAATGGCAAGAGCAGGATGGGATTTCAGAAGACCCAAGAGGCAGGGTGGAGAGACTGAATAGCAACCGGTTGAGGCAGAAACAGTAAGATGAGGCTGGCTTTGTCTGTCAGATTAAGCAGTTTTGACTTTCTTTTGTGAGAGAGAGGGCACAGAACTTTTCTGAGTTGAGTGAGATGATCAGATCTATGCTTTGCAAGTTTTTTTACATGTACAAGTTCAATAAATAATCATCAAATTTAATTTTTGAAAGATAATAATGGAACATCAGCTAAAATTTCTTCTGAATATAATTACAGTGCTTTATATTGGGAGTGTTTTCAAGCTAGGTGTGGTTAACACCTATTGTTGGTGTCCTAGCAACCATACTTCCTTTCGGTGGAGAAACCAGAAGGTCATTTGAACATCATTTAGAATCACTCAAAGGACAGATGGCGTGTTGCAAAGAAGACATTTACCTCATTTGTTCCCTCAGCTTCCGGGGAGTACATGTCAAGGGCAAAGAGATGACTGAGGTTTGAAGTGAGGGAAGAAGCACTGTCCTCTGCAGGAGGGTTGGGGAGCACACGGTGGGGAAAGCAGTTCAGCGCTCTCTTGTCATGCATGCTCCCATCAGAAGGTCTTCATAGAAAACTTAATACAAAGGAATTTGCAGAGAGCATCTCAGATGACATGGGAGGCAGGAGATAGTTAGAAGAGCTTTGAGGGTGAGATATTGGTGAGGAAGGACAGACAGAAGGAGTGAAGGACAGAGACATCATCAAGACACTGAGCATGTTTTTACTAATCCTTTCAACAGTCTGTAAGGAAGTTGTTATTATCATGCCCAAATTATAGGATGAGGAGTGATCCATAGAGGTTAAGTGGTTTGACCAAACTAGACAGTTGGGGGCCTCATCAGTGCAAGGACACAGGGTGCCAGCACAGAACTCATTGATTCACTTTGGTCATCTGTGGCCAAGTTGTGGTAAGTCCACTCTGTGCTGATCTTCCTTGACTTCTCCTTGACATTTGCTGCTTTCTTATTTCTTCCTCAAAACCTTGCATTGTTTCTATCCCCACCCCGAACCCTCCTTCACCTCTTACCTCTCCAACTGCTACTTGTAGGCTTCCTTGGCAGGCATGTCTTCCTCTGACCACCCTCTCCCCCAAGATGTGGTGTTTCCCAGAGTTCTGTAATCCCTTTTCTTCTCACCCATGAACCCTATACAGTGATTTGCTTGCCACCCTGACCACAATCTCCACTCACATGGAGTAGATGACCGTAAATATCAGCCTCTACTTTAGACAGTTTAGCTGCCTCCAGTCCCCTAAGTCTCAACATGTGTGTGGATATCTTACATCACTTCAAATACCAAAGCAGAACTCATTATTCCTGCCCTGAAGCCCCCATTAGATTCAAAATTCTGTTATATGTTCCTCAATGGGGACAATGTGTTTCAAAAAAAAGGCCACTGCATTTCTGGGGTTCCTTTCAGATCTCAAGGATCTAAGTCAATGATCACAGAAACTAAAATTGTATAATATCACACTCAAAATTGATGCTAGCATGTCTTCTTCAAAAGGGGAAAATGAATCTTGATCTGTAATATGCATTCTAGAAACTGAATTGTAGCATTGTCCCAGACATGAGATTTGGTCAGCAAATCTCTTACTCCTTACTCTCATTTCTCACTATTCTGGGTGATCTTTTCCTTGACTATATCAGGTGAGAAGAGGGGAATGAAGGAGAGGAGGGAGGGAAGGAGACCCTATTAGAACAGGGGTCAACCATTGATGGGAATGAAGTCAATTGTCTAGCAACAGTGCTCTCTCCCCACCTCCCCCTAGATATCAGTTTGTGATGTTCCATTCTTTCCTCATTTCTTTAGGACTGCTCTCAGTATTTATTTTAAGTAGATTTTACATATTATAATTGGAAGGTAGGAGATGCATACAGGGTCCAAGAGAAGTAATGTCCTTTTTATGAGCTGGTAATCTATACCAAATCTTTTTTTTTTTTACAAAATCATAAGCATGCAATTATGTAACATAATAATATTTTAATTACTTAAAAAAGTGTTACTTCTGTCAGATGTCATTTATCATATCCTCATGCTTACATATGAATATGAAATTTGTGGATCATAGAAAAATGTGCAACTCTTCAAATAAAGATTCTCTCTCTGACTATTTTTTATTTAACCAGTGTTTATTGAATGTGTTTGCAACAAGCCTGACGTTCTACAAAGTATTAGGTTGGAAAATCTTCCATAGGAAGTTTCGAAAACAGAAATGAATCTCTTGTGTCCAAGAAGGACCAAGAATTGGCTGAGGAATTACACATCTGTGGATTGCTAGACATAACATCAATATATCAAAAATCAATTACATTACTCAACATCAGCCATAAACATCTGAAAAATGCCATTTACAACATCAATAAAACCCCAAGTTACCTAGGCATTAAATTAACAAATGATATGTAAGAATTGCGTGAAGGAAATTATAAAAGTCTAAGGGAAAAATACTTTAAGAAATCTAAACAAATGGATATATCTATCATGTTTGTGGATGGGAAGACATAAAATCCTAAAGAAGTCACTTCTCCCCCAAAGTAATCTGATCTGTGAATCGAATAGAATTTAATTGAAAATCCCAATGGATATTTTTGCAGATTTTCATAGCTGGTTCTAAAATTGATACAGAGAAATAAAAAGGCCAATAATAGCCATGGTAATTTAAATACTAAGAACATGATGTAAGTTTATTCTATAGGATGTTAGGATTTCATATAAAGGCTATAGGAATTATGACAATGTGACATTGGTGCAAAAATGGTAACAGCAGACCACTGGAATAGAATGGGGACCCCTGAAACAGATTTATGCATGAAGGAGTCTTGATATACAACCGAGATAGAATTACCAATTAGTGGAGGGAAGTTGGACCGTTTAGCAAATGGTGTTGGGGAAACTGGCTCTCCATAGGAGAAGGAAATTAAATTACATCATCTTATACCATAAGCAAAAACCTAGTGCAGATAGCTTAAATAATAAAAGTAAAACTTTAATAAGGTTAGAGGAATATAATGAGAATATCTTGGCAGGGGGGTAATTTCTTAAGATTTAAAAACAAACTTTAAAGGAAAAGATACATTTGTTAAAGAAAATTTTCAGAAAAGGTAAAATCATGACTCATACGGATATAAAATGAATATGTGTTAAATATTTTATTTACCTCATTGTTAATGAAGCAGATTTTACAAGCATTAAAAGAAGAAAACAGAGACCCACAGATAGGGAAGAAAGGAATGTTGAAATTAATTTACAAATGGACGTGAAGCTGGCTTTTCCCATAGGTAGGACGGGGGAAGCAGATTAAGGGCAGGAGTCAGTCGCACCATTAACAGAATTTATTTTCATGTTTAGAGACAAGAATTATTTTGCATTGCTATCAGTATCTTAAAGTTGTAAAATAGTTCAAAACAATGAGCAGCTAAATCCAAAAACACGGGCAGATGTGCTCTAAACAACGCATGATTTGCTATGGAAACACCCCGTAATCTTTTGTGTTCATCCCAAATTTCTTACATATTTGACTACATTAAGAAACATGTGGGAGTTCCCTGATGGTGCAGTGGCTTAGGGTTTCGGCGCTGGCACTGTCAGCGCTGTGGCCTGGGTTCGATTCCCGGTCAGGGAGCTACCCACATACCAAAAAGCAAAATAAGAAAAAAAAAAAAAAGAAGAAACATGTTTTGCTCATCAAAAGACAATGGTAAATAAAGTGAAACAATAAGCAACGGGCTAGGAGAATCTTTTTGTAATGCTCGTAGTTAACAAAGGATTATCTAAAGTATATCAAGAATTTCTACAAATCAATTAAAAAATATAAAACATGCAGTGGAAAATGGACAAATGATACGAACAGGCAGTTCAGGAAAGAGAAACTCAGAGTGATAAATAAATATATGCAAAAGTGCTCAACCTCATCAGTAATCAGAGAAATGCAAATTGAAACCACGGTGGTATAATGCTTCAAATTTGTTAGATTGGAGGCAAATAAAGTAGGCTGACAATTACAAATGTTGGGGGCTACATGAAGTTATGGAGACACACTACTGGTGAGAGAGTAAGCTGGTGCAGCCCCTAACTTAGTTATTGCTAGCAAATTTAAAGATGTGTATGCCCTCAAACCAAGTAATTCATTTCCTGGGATTTTTTTCTACGCGTACAAGGAAATAGAAGCAAGACTATTTTTATAGCATTGCCTATAATAGCAAAATATTAGAAACCACTTAAATGGCCATCAACAGGGAATAAAATGTGTGATATATTCATACAGTAGTTAAAGTGAATGAACCAGAGCTGCTTTATCAACATGGGTAAATCCCCTACCATTATTTAGTTGAAAATCAAGTTGCAGAACAATGCATGTGTATGCTATCATTCATAGCAAATCTTAAAATACACGTGGAAATGATATTTTTAAAATACCATTTTTAGGATGGAGGTAACTTCCTGGGAAGCAGGAGGGTGAGATCAGGGAAGGCTACACAGTTAAGATTGTGATCCTTTATTTCTTAGGCTGAGAAGCTGAAGATACAGTGTTTGCTGCACTTCTGTATGTTTTAAGTAGGGGATAATTTGTAAAGTCCATGTACCTAGGTTAACCTGGTGTAAATGTATTCCCTGAAGCCAAATCAAAGCCCCATTCTCCCTTTTCTGTTCACTTCTCTCAGAAATAAAGCTTACTCTTCCCCACAGGCCAAACTTTGCTTCTTAGAGGGCTCAAGATGTGCAGAGCAGGTAGATTCCCGTCCTTGCAAGAGCCAGTATCTTCTTTGTCTGGAGTTCCCACCCTGCCCCGAGGTGGGCAGGACTTGGCCTGCCAGCAGCCACGTGTAGGAAGTCTAGAACCAAGAGAAGAAGAGCTCTTTCCTGAAGGAAAGCCCCTTCCCCTGCCCTCCTGGGCTTGATGCACAAGGAGATGGTGCAGGGCTTCCAGGCCAGGGAGAAGCTTCAGAATAGGGGCTCCCAACCAATGTTGGGGAGACCAACTTTAACCCTTTCCCTGTCTAATGATAGGGCTCATGGAAAAACACAGCTCAAGAAGGCAACATCTCACAGCAAAAGTATCAAAATACAAAAGGTAATCGTGCATTTATGTTCATCTGCAGTAGACACCCATCCCGCCCAGCATCCTAGCCCGATTCCCATTTTAAAGGAGTCCCTATCTTCCACTACCAAAGCTCCAAGTGCCCCACTGTTAGGTTTCCACTTACTTAGCCCTCCAGGCAAGTCACATGGCCTAGGCTCTGCCAATGGAGGAAACCTGCCTCGCCTGGTTTGAGAACCAATGACGGGAACAGCTGAGGCCACAGAATGGCTCCAGCAAGCCCTGGGGCCCAACACATCGGGGGCCCCAGCAAGACGGGATGGGGGTGGGGGGCTCCAGCACACCGCGGGAGGCTCCAGCACGCCGGGGGGCTCCAGCAAGACCGGGGGCTCCAGCAAGACTGGGGCCCCAGCACGCCGGGACCCCAGCGCGGCTGACTTCCTACGCCGCGTTGTGGCGCTGCTGGTACCGGCCGCCGTCGCTGTGCTGTGCTCAAGCCACCGGGGAGCAACTCCGTTGCTTCGGGGTGAAAGCAGGAGCTTCCCCACGTGACTTTTGTGGCTTCACGTGCAGCTCTTGGCTGGGTCCCCAGGGTTTCGCATCTCCTAGTAGTTCCGAGAGGGACGTTTTCTGCTTGCCGGGCCGAAGTCCATTTCTATTGCTTGTCATGTAGAATTCTGACTGATACACCTAGCGACACAGCTTTGAAATCGATAAAGTAAAAAGGGTCAAAACCGCACTGAGAAACGGACCAACGCCGTGACCGACATGGGGGATTTAAACGTCAATCACGGAGCTCCCTGGTGGTGTAGTGGCTTAAGGCTTCAGTGGTGGCGCTGTCGGCGCTGCGACCTGGGTTCGACTCCCAGTCAGGGAGCTACCCACATGCAAAAAGCAAAAAAAAAAAAAAAAAAAAAAAAAAAAAAAAAAAAAAAAAAAAAAAAAAAAAAAAAAAAAAAAAAAAAAAAAAAAAAAAAAAAAAAAATCAATCACCCTTTCAGAAACGACTAGATCAGGGAGAAAAAACATCACCAAAGCTACGGAAGCTTTGAACACGAAGATTTTTAAAAACGGATCTCGTAAACAGGAATATACACACAACCTGGCATCTAACAAATACAAAATTAAGTCCATCATCGTGTATTTAATGAGAACATGCTGCGTACCAGGCACTGTTTGGGATACGCCGGTGAGCAGAACAGGCCTCGCCTCGTCCCTGCCCCCCAGCGCACCCCGCCGGCTCAGGCCTCCTGCTCTCACTTCTTCCCCCCACCAGGCAGCAGGGAAAGCCCCCTCCTTCGTGCAGGGTTGCCTTCTCCTTCCTCACTCAGCTGCTTGGGCTTGTCAAAGCCTCGCCTCAGTTCCTGCAAAGAATTCTTATGCCACCACTAAGCAGTCAAAGCTGTCTTCGTATCATTGCATGGGAAGTCGATTTTAAAATACCTTTATCTAGTGACTGCTAGTGGGTATGGGTTTTAGGGGTGATGAAAATGTTCTGAAATTAGTGGTGATGGTCACAAGACCTTGTGAATGTATTAAAATCTACTTTTAAAGGATCAATATTATGGTATGTGAATTACATCTCAATTAAACAAATGTGATTCATCAATTGGCCCAGCACCTAGCATGTAATAAGTGGTCAAGAATTTATAAAGATCATCTATCTATCATCTTTCTATCATTTACCCTTTAAAAAAAGGAAGACCCTTGGAAGATTGTATAATTTTCTAGAATCTTCTCTCATCTATCAAAGTCTGGAGAGATCCTAGAGCTGATAACATTCTGTGGCTTCCAATACGCACCATTCCGATTCTGGTTTGGATTTTGTGCCTTGGAAGGAGGCCTGCTTCTTTTCCATTTAACCCTCGGGTGTTGTTGGCTCCTCCTTAGACTTTTTGTGCTGCTTAAGAAGAAACAGGACAGCCTCAATTTATGTTGTCAGCCTCTCCTTAGGTACCAGACCAAAGCTAAGCTTAAAATTTAGAGCTTCTGTAGCTAAAAATATGATTTGTGATTCTGATACAGGGTATATTAAAGATATTTGCTTTTAGACATTTCATTAGGTGCTTTTATTGCTTTCCTCTCCTCCCAATATGCTTATACATAGGTTGTTTATCTTCTAAAGATTAATAAAAAGGAACTTTAAAAACAATTACCAAAGCACTGAAAAAAGAATCACATTGCACTGAAAGGTGCATTAAATTATTACCTGGAATGATAATTGGAAATATGAACAAGTAAATGGTTTATGTCTGCTCCTAAAATTATGAGAATTATACCGTTACTTTTCTCTCTTTGCAAGATAACCCAGAAGGGGCAAAAGCTAAATTATAAGCCCATATAATTTATGTTTCTCCAGGTTGGCTCCTCGGTGAATAGCAATAAAATAACTTGACAGTAGTGAAAGAGCCCAAGAACACAAGAGGAGATTCCATATGACACCGTAGGAAACAAGGCACTGTTACAAACTTAATATTATTTAAAATAGCCTGCTGGTCAACCCCTTCCACAAACCACCATAGACTGTGGACTTCAAGCTTATAAAAAAAATGAGGCTTCTTGTTTACTCTAAAGTTGGTTAAACAGGATGTTCTAAAGAAAACAAAACAAGTTTTTTGGATGAAAATATTGCCCTGTTACCTTCTTCAAGAAGAACAGAGAACAATTATTTATTTCATTTGGCAACAATACAGTTTCTCTCTCCCAAAGAACGCGAAGTATTTGTACACACATTGCATGATAGCCTTGTAGAGAGGGAGAAGTGGGGGAGAGGAGGAAGAGGGAAAGAGGAAAAGGGGGCCCTGCAGGGCCAGGTGTGAAGATGATAAAATGACTTATTTTTCTGAATAAGCTCCCAAATGTTGACACCTGTGTCAGCCACCAGTCTGTCAGCTGCAAACACCTCTGTTCTCAGCCTTGTATTTCACTTAGGAGAGCGCTCTGTACTGTCAAGTTGGTCTTGCATGCTTGAGTCTCTGTCTCGGCTGGGAAAACGTGTAAATATTTGCACTAGCTGGTTATCTGTTATCTGAGAGTCCAGGATTTTCTCAATTGGCTTCCATTCAGTTTAATGACTATTGACTGAGGATCTTCCAGGTTCTGAGCATTTTAGAGATTGAGTGGTGGATATATTCATGTGGTGCCTCTCAGAATGTGCTCCTAGGACTAGAAACAGCTGCACCACCTGGGAATTTAAAAAATCTTTTTCAGTTTATTGGGGTGACTTGGGTTAGTGCAATTATATATGTTTCCAGCATACAACTGTGGTGTGTTCATCACCCAGAGCCAGTTCTCCCTCCATCACCGTGTATCTGACCCTCCCTCTCTCCCACTCCCTCTGCCCTCACCTTCTGGCAGCCGCTAAACTGCATCTATGAGTCTTTCGTTTGTTTGTCTTGTTCATTTGTTGCTTTCAGTTTTATATCTTACACATGAGTGAAGTCATAGTTTTCAGCTTTTTCTGTATGAATCACTTAGCATGACAATTTCCAGGTCCATCCATGTCGCAAATGGCAGTATGTCATCTTTTCTTACAGCTGAGTGGTGACAGTCCATTGTGTATATGCGCCATCTTTTCTTTATCTGGTCATCTATTGAAGGGCACTTTGGTTGTCTCCCTGTCTTGGCCACCGGGAATAATGCTGCAGTGGACATGGGGGTACATTCATATACCTTTATGGATAAATGTTTTCAGATTTGGGGGTAGATACCCAGAAGAGGGATTGTTGGGTTGCATGGTAATTCTGTTCTTAACTTTTGGGGGAACCCCCACACTGCCTTCCACAGTGGTTGTACCAGTTTGCACTCCCACCAGCAGTGTGCCATAGTCCCTTTTTTTCCACATCCTCTCCAGCACTTGTTATTCCTTGTCTTGTTGATAACAGCCGTTCTCACAGGTGTGAGGTGATATCTCATTGTGGTTTTGATTTGCATTTTCACCTGACAATTTTTAAGAAATGCAAGTTTCAGGGCCCCTTCCCATTGCTACACAACCGGAAACTCAGGGATCCTGGTCTAGCAATCTGTATTTTAGCACGTCGTGGGGGGGCCGTTGAACAAAGGTTTAAGAACCACTGAAGTTGCGTTAATGGTGAGTTTCAGTACAATAACAGCTCGGTAACCGTTGGATGGATGGATGAATGACAAAACAAAGACAACAACAAGATGAATCAGCCGTTCTAGTGCTCAGGACAGGACTGAGGATTAGCATATTTATAAGAACGGGAGAAAACAACTCCAGTTCTCACAGCCTTTCTCTGCTGGCTTTGGCACACTCCTGTGTTCCCAGGACAGTTCGTTGATTTCTTTTTCTGTGGTTAATTCATTTATTGATCAGTGTCCACTGCCAACTGCGGGAAGAATAAAAGAACAACAAAATCAATGAACACGGTCAGACAAAACCGGAAGTGACAGCAACATTTGGGAACTGGTGATGTCGTGACCAAAATTTTAGTTTTGACTGATAAATTGGGGCAAAAGTGAGTAGAGTTTGGTTTGTTATTCAGAAGACAAACAGAGTTCATTGTTAATTTGCTCTGCCCTGGTTTGGAGAGAGATGGGCATCTCTCTATTCCCTCTTTCTAGAAGAGGCTGGCAGAGCTGAGCTTAGAACTTGCTCTGGGACACAGGACTTCCTCCACAAAAGGTTTTTCTTTGTTTGTTTGTTTGCTTGGTTTTGTTTTTAATGAGGGAAGCACTTTTGTGTCTTCTAAGCTGTAGCTGGCTCCCAGCCTGGTGCTCTGCAGCCCCTGTATTCCCACGATCTGACCTAGAGTCTAGAGAGGCTTTCTTTGGCATTCAAAACCCGAGGACATTTGGGGAGTGGACTACATGCCGTCAAGAAACTCTTGAAGTGAGTTTCAAGGGAATCTCATCTGGGAGCCCTGGGACATCATTCTGCCCCTAAGGAGACTGGAGCCGTCCAAGAGATGAGGACACTTTGGTTTCATAATAGGAGTTTTGTCACAGTGGAACACACTTTAGATTCTCACTTCCCTTTTAATTCTGTTTGGAAATAAGAAAATGCACTGAGATTTTGTTTCAAAAGAACAGTTCAACGTTGTGAAGAAACTTCGTAAACTAGAAAAGCAAATGAGAGCAGAACTGTAGTCTGTATGTCCTGACGAGAGTTAAATATTAATTTAAGTAGACTGCTAATTCTGGTAGGCCTTGTTGTGTGTTCTGAGCACCCTGGGGGTGAGAAGGTAGGGAGGTTTTCTTTTTAGCTGTAAAACAAAACAAAAATGAAGACTTGTCACTGCTGTAGTCTTCTCAGGCTGCCATAACAAATATCATGGATCGGTTGGTTTAAACAACAGAAATTATTTGCTTACAGTTTTGGAGGCTGGAAGTCCAAGATCAAGGTTCTAGTGGGTATTAGTTTCTGGTGAGAGCTCTCTTCCTGGCTTGCAGATGCCTACTTTGTCCTCATGTGGCCTTCCCTCTGACGGGGAGAGAGAGAGAGAGAGAGAGAGAAGCAGAGAGAGGGATCTTATCTTTTTATAAAACCACCAATCCTACTGGATTAGGGCCTCACCTTTATGCCCTTGTTTAACTTTAATTACCTCATAAAGACCCGAGTTCAAAATATTTTTATATTGGGGTTAGGGCTTCTATTAATACATATACACTTGGGGGACACAATTGAGTCCATAGCAGTCTTTAACATTTGCCTTGGCTTTGAGCAACCCTTACCCTGGAATGGCAGCCCAGGGACTGTGCCTGGTCCCCTTGGGCACATACAGGCTTCACATGTCACCTCCTTGCCCTCCTCAATGTGTACCGTCTAATACTACCTTGCTGTGTTTTTATTTTGTTAGGTTCACAAACTGTCTCTCTTCCCCCAGTTTTAAAAATTCATTGGAAGTCTCATAATGAATTGCATCATTCTTTCTGGTGCATTTTAGTGGAAATCATTGTTACATATGTTATTCTTATGAAATTGCACTTCATTTATTTATACATTTCAGAATGCCAATAAATATGTCATATTTTTGGAGCACTTTATGGTTTTCAGATAGCTCTCATTTACCTAAATTCTTCATTTGCTCTCTGGGTGATCAGCAAGACAAGTATTAGTATTCCCATTTTACAGATGAGGAAATAAAGACTCAGAGACATACATTGACTCATACAGCTGAGCCGGGAAATTCTTCTTTCTGCAAGTAGGGTTCTTCCTACAGTGTCTGACTTATTGCCTCCACCACCCTCTGTAAACTTATATCCCATTTTCTCAATGGCACCTATTGGCTCTCTTATCTCCTCTGGGTTAGGTACCTCCTTGACACAAGAAAGCATTATTCCTGGAATTAGTTTCTGAGTGTGGTAACCTGAATCAGTCAGTTTAAGGGCAAAGTTCTGGAAGATGCAGTGGAGGGCTTGTTTGGTGTGTGATGATTTTGTGTGATAGTGCCTCTGGTGTCTTGAGCTTCAGGGTCACTCTAAGCTGGGATACAGCACTGCCCAGCCCACAGAGCATGCTGGGCTTGTTTTGACTCTCCTCTCTGAGCTGTAGCTATGGGGTTTGGGGATACAAAGCTTTGCAGATGACAGGTCAGACTGCTGATACTCTACTCGCCTATCATCACAAAAACCAGAGCTAGGAAAACACAAGAAGCTAATTAAAACTGAGACAGCAGCGTAAATATTTATTTTATTCAAACAATAGTAGCAAATACAAAAAGTACATTTCAGATTGGTATTCATTAAATTAAGGGAATTTTTTTTCTTTTAACCATCAGGCCTGATACCTTGGAATGATTATTACAAGTAGGAGGAGGAGGATAAAGTCATATAAATCATTTACTCAGTATAATAAATAATTTCAGCCCTTTACCTTCATACTTTTGGTTTAGTATTACACATTGTCGTAGAAGGGCTTAGGAATGGGAGTCAGGACAAATGCCATTGGAGTTGTGTAACTTTGAGCATGTCACCTAACCCTGTCCAAAGTAACCTCTGGTTTCTTTGGCTGAGAGGAAAAGAATAGAAAGAAGAGAAGGGATGAGGGGAGAGAGACAGCTGTGCAGGCATGGTATCATTCAGATGGGCTGAACTATGTGATCTCTAATATATTGACTGAGATGGTGCACTTGAACTAAGGTGACCAGGTTCAAATCCCAGCTCCATCATTTACTAGTTGTGTGACCTTGACCAATTTCTTAGCTCTCTGTGCCTTCTTTTCCTTATTTGTAAAATGTAATTGTATTGCGTTGTGAAAATTAAATTAGTAACTATGTAAGTACTTTAAATAGTGTGCCTAGCACACAGTAAGTACTTGAAGTGTTAGGTGTTACTGTTATTAGATGACCTTTACTTGGAGGACTGGAGGAGAGAAAGAATGAAAGGTATTTCTCTAAGGATTCTGTGCTTTTTCTGTTGTTTATTCTGACTAGGGAATAAACAACAGAAAGGAAAGAAACTAATATTTAAGTACTTCTGTTTGAAACTACTATATTCCCATTAATTAGGTCAGGGATGATAACATGTGAGGACTCAAATTAACTTCTCTAGAATTAAGTAATCCTATGAAATAATTTTTTTTTTTAAATTTCTGTTTTTAAAGGGGAGAATGTGAGAGAGGTTAAGTAATTTGCTTGAGATCACACAGTTGACAACAGCTAAGCTGGGATTAGAACCCAGATCTCCATGGCTCTGAAGCCCATGCCTCTTCCATTATACCATAATGTTTCCCAAGTGTTGGACAAGAAGGGGACACTACTGCCAGAGTGACACAGGGTTTCTGCTGGATGGTAACTGCACAGCCGAGCAGGGCCGGGAGGGCAGTAATCCCACAGGTGCTGCCTGGTACAGAGAAAGAACAATGTGAACAAGGAATCGGCTACTGCTCCCTGCCTGTGTGATAAACAAATCACATCAAGTGGGCTCCCTGGTGGTGCAGTGGCTTAAGGCTTCGGCGTTGGCGCTGTCGGTGCTGCAGCCTGGGTTCGATTCCCAGCCAGGGAACTATCCACATACCAAAAAGCAAATAAATAAATAAATAAATAAATAAATAAAAAGGAAAACAAGTGTTGTCATGAATGTAGAGAAATTACAATGCTTGTACATTGCTGGTAGGAATTTAAAATGGTACAGCTGCTGTGGAAAATGGTTTGGCACATCTTCGCAAAGTTAAACATAGCATTACCATGTGACCCAGCAGTTCTACTCCTAGGTCTATACCCAAGACAATGAAAACAGGGACTCCAACAAATACACGTACACACGTATTCATGGCAGCACTATTCACAATTGTTACAAGGTAGCTGTAGCTCAAATGTCCATCAATAGATAAACAAATTATTGTATACACGTACAATAGAATATTATTCAGCCACTAAAAAGGAATGAAGTATTGCCACATGTCACCAAGTGGATGAACTTCCAAACGCTATGCTTAGTAAAAGAAACTTATACAGAAGGCTACAAACTGTATGATTTAATTTATATGAAAGATCCAGAAAAGAGAAATACATAGACACAGAACACAAATTAGTGGTTGCCAGGAGCTAGGAAGAGGAGAGAATGGGGAGAAATTGCTTAATCAGTACAGGGTTTAATTTTGGAATGATGAGAATGTTTTGAAACTAGATAGAGGTGGTGGTTGTGCAACATTGTGAATGTAATAAATGCCTCTGAACCATTCACTTTAAAACAATTACAAATTCTGAAAATTAAGTTTTAGAACTCATCCTAGAAAAAGGTCTACATGCTTCATTGTTGAATATCACTGTGGTCAACTTCAAAGTACTCCCTTTGGGAAACTATACATTGATGCCAGTGCCTAGTCCCCACTTCAAAGCAAATTGGAACTCTTTCTGGAATGTCCATCAGCGCTGTTGTCATGTTACCCTTGATGTCCTGAATGTCATCAAAATGTTTTCCTTTCAATATTTATCTTCAGGTAAAGAAAAAAGTCATTGAGGGCCAGATCAGGTGAGTAGGGAGGATGTTCCAATAGAGATATTTGTTTACTGGCTAAAAACTCCCTCACAGACAGTGCCGTGTGAGCTGGTGCCTTGTTGTGATGCAAGAGTCATGAGTTGTTGGAGAAAAATTCAGGTCGTTTTTGTCTAATTTTTCCATGCAGCCTTTTCAACACTTCCAAGTTGTAAACTAGGCTGACTGTTTGCCCAGTTGGCACACATTCAAAATGTACAATCCCTCTGATATCAAAAAAGGTTAGCAACATCGTTTTGACTCTTAATTTGGACTGATGGAACGTTTTTGGTCATGGAGAATTGACTGACTTTCATTGTGCACTTTAACACTTTGTTTCAGGATCGTATTGGCACACCCATGTTTCATCACCAGTGATAACAAGGCCCAAAACATCGTCTCACCTCTCCAAAAGGTCTTGGCAAACTTGAACTCTCCTTTGCTTTTGTTCATCTGTGTTGCGACCATGTTTACACACACTTTTCTCTTGCCAAGATTTTCAGTTAGGATTTTCTTAACTGTTTATGCTTACTTGGTCTACTATGCTTCTTATAGTCAGCAGACTATCTGATGCAAAATTGGACACATTTTTGCAATGTTTTCATCAGTTCTGCTTGTTACTGGTGGCCCTGACCTCTCTTCATTAGTGACGCTTTCTCTCCCCTCAGAAAAATGTTTAATCCATTTGTACATTGCCATTTTCCTCATGGCATTATCCCCATAAACTTGGACTAACATGTCCCTGATTTCACTTCCAACATTCTCATGACAGCACACAAAAACACACAACAACAATAATGAATGCCACTGAGCAATGTACGGCCCCATGTCAACAAAAACACAGCTGTGAGACACAGATATACCAAGCGTTATGAAACCTTGCTGAGGTGTTTGTACAGTGCAGCCAATGTAAGTGCATGGTGGCAAGTTTTCAAACTTAATTTTCAAACCTCATATGTGAATTGCACCTCAATAAATTAGTGTTTTTTAAAGGCAACACGGTGAATGGATATAGCCAATAGACTGTAGTATGTATGCCAATTCCTGTTATAAAAAGAGAGAATATAATGGTTCAATGAACAGTGAGTTTTGATTTTCAGGGATATTTGTTGTTGCTATAATAATTTATCCTGTCAATGAACAGACATTAAGCAATTTTCCAGTTTTAATATTTTCAGAGCCAAGAATATTAACGAATGTAAAGATTTCTCCAAACCTAACCAGGAGAGTTTTGGACACATTTCAGACTAAATTTAAATCAACTGCATCATTTGGTAAAGACCAAATTCAATGTTAAAGTGCTTTTTACTATTTGTAAAACCCTTTGGACATACCCTATCCCAATTTGGGGAACTAAAGCAAATGTTTGGGGCACTTTGTCAAATTCCTGTTTCTAAGGAAGAAAAACCTAGAAAAGTTTCATGTAAAATGTACCAGAAGCTTTTGGGACATCAAAGAATTCCAAAGAAACAAGGGAATTAGATTATTGCAATAAAAGAAACTCAAACACACTGGATAATTTTATTTAATAAACACACAGAATGGCTGTTTAATAAAAACAGTTTAAGGGATTTAATCAATTTGGGGTTCAGTGACCCAAAGCTATGTCTAATCAGACATGAAAACAAACTGTGAGAAGATTTGCTTGCTATGGAAAGATGAGAAATTCTCACGTGAAACTGGACAACTTAATCTGATTGCACTCACTGCTCTTTTAAATTAATTTTAACAGGAAGCATGAGAGAAAGAGGTTATTTTCAAAGAAGAAGGTAGAAAAGAAATGATGTCTGTGGTTTGACTTGTGTGTGCCAAGCCAGCTTTCCCAGGCGATAGAGGTGCCACAAGGCCATTTCCCTGGAGGACAAACAATTCTCATGTAGCTTTTGTTGAAAGAATAGCCATGTTTCCAGTTACTCCAGGGCCCATGCGGGCTTTGAAAAAGTCACTAACATTAGAATGACTGTCCTTCCTGGCGCCCTGCTTCCCAGCCCAGATGCCCGAGTCCTGCAGAGTCCCCCTCTCTTTGCAAAAACACAAAAGGTCCTCATTTACATTTTAGTGTTAATGAGTTGAAGGCAATTCGTATGTACATTTAGCCAATTTTAACCAAAATAAGTAGTGCTGTTTCCCAAGGTCTGATTCTGGGGAGCAGATTGGAAAAGAATATCTTTTCTGATTCTGGGGACCTTGATAGAGGCTTTCAGTTCTGCCCAAGACTAACTCTGGCTCGGGAAGTGTCAACACCGGCTTTGGGACTGTGAATGAGAAATTCTGAGAATGGAGGGCAGACAACAGAGCACTTTGGGAGGTTTATTGACTGGGAAGATTCATTGAACTCTACCTAGTAGCTTGAAAAAGTTCTTCACAGCTGGTGGACAGAGAGTTACTGGTGATTTTTTTTTTTGTCATTCTGCTTTGCTATATTTTCTGCAATGAGCTATATTATTTTAATAATCAGTAAAAAAAAAAAGAAAGAAAGAAAGAAAGAAAAAGAAAAAAGAAAAATCTAAAACAATGTAAAATTTAAAAAAAAGTTTTTGGCCTGTAATTATTTTCATTGGCTCACAGATTCATCCAACCATTTATTCCATCCATCCTTGCCACCCTTTTGAAACTACATCTTAAAATAGTGGCACTAGGACAATTTTGAGTATTCCCCTGGCTGCAGCTCTTGGTCAGATTGATCCATGTGTTTTGTGTACACAGCCGTGGAGAGCTGGGAGGATTAGATGTTTCGATCACACTGGGTTGTGGACAGATCACCATGCTTGACTTGATTGAAAGAGACAGTTGAAACTGTTGTTGGAACTATTCTGTCCCTGTGTGTGGAGACACGTCTTAGAAATCATTGCTGTTTTATACCATCCCCCACATCCTGAAACTATAATATGTGCTGCAAATACTCTGCTCATTGTTTACAATCTTACCTCCCTTATTTGATTGTAGAAGGCAATAAATGAATGGGGACCCCAGGATACTGTGTCAACATGAATTTTGAGGAGACATGGATGGAATTTTGAGGAGACATGGATGGGACATCAAGGAGACATGGCTATCCTTCTTGTCCAAATTTCCTTGAAGCCCATGTTAATGCAGGATCTTGGGAGTCCCTATTCAATCTATATACATATATTTGGAGAATCACCAGTCACCCTACACTTATCCAGATATGAAGAACACTGTTTTTTAGATGATCAGTATGTACCATTTTACACTTCTTCTCTGATATTCAATACCCATTTTTTATACTTTTATTACAATAAACATATACCTCTTAGATCAGTATCCATGTCTGGAAGAAGGTAAAAATATTTCACTATCAGAGAAAGTTACTGGCCTAGCTTAAATTTTGAGAGCTCTAATAAAGGGTCTAATTACCAAAGCAGATCCACTTAGGGAGCCACTTTCATCTTAGTGCCATCACACACGCCAGCCCCTCCCTCCTCTGCTGGTTTAGATTATGTCAGGGCAGTGGAGGGGTGTTCCGCATGCCACAGGGCAATCAGCTATCTTGGACTCATCAGCTGTATCCTGTCAGACTCATCATAATTATACACACACACACATATATATATTCATTCTGTAGTATGATTATAATGTTAATTATTCAAGTTTCAAATCTTCCATCAAGATGCCCTTTTGGGGAATGGGATTCCCTCTTCTCCCCTAGACAGCTAGAATCCTTGCCCGTGCATTCCCCACACCATGCCATCTTTTGTCCTTTACAAGCTCTTTGACACATGTCACCTGTCTTTAGTGGCATGCATTCTTGTTTCTATTTACAAGCCCTTGAAAGAAAAACATGTATGATGGAAACAGTTCAAGTTTCCACAGAGACTGGCCCATTTGAACTCCATGTCATGTCACTGTTGCAATCTGGGTTTAGCATGTTTGGAGTCTTGAATCTTGCAACAAACGACTTTGATAAGCTGCCCGGGTCAACCAAGGGCTGGAACAGATGATCTCTTGTAATCAAGACGATTTAAGAGAGTCCAGCCATCTGTTTCAGTCTGGCACCCCTGTGGTATCTGTATGTTGGCACAATCATCAAGTTCCCAACTCGTAGCTTTGCAAGTTCAGACACTCAGTATCATCGGGTGCCCAGAGCAAATCAGGCTGTGCAGAATGATTCCCAGTAATCAAACACACAAAAAGCTGATGGGTAAGCCCAAGTCACATGCTCGTAAGGATTAAACGAGAGAGTGGATGTAGGGCTTATTTACCTCTGGACTGGCACATACAAAAGGGGTGGTTAAATTCATAGAATGAAGGGGAAGAAGGGTAAAAAGGCTTATTTATTATTTTTCCTTTTCAATACATTTACACTTAACCCTAACACACTTTTCAGATCTTTCAATAAGTTTATTTATTCCCTCCCACAAAAAAATGTTTTGTTTTTGCCCTCAAATTGTAGCTTTACCCTCTTTGTCATCTGTAAATTTCTTCCCTTGAAGCTGTTTCTCCATATTTGGGAACAATAATAACCAGATGGAGCCAGGCCTGGACTGTAGGAAGGGTGGCTTAACGTTTGGAAGTTGTGAAGAGTAACCAACGCAACATTGCTCTTGTGCACAGGCACGTTATGTAAAAGCCGCACCTCTTTGGTCCATTTTCCTCTTCTCCTTCACAGATTCTTTTAAGTGGATCAGCAGATGGAAATAGTACTCACCAGGTACTGTGACACCCTTATTCTTATAATTGATCAGCAGGATATCCTCTGTATCCCAAAAAACAGTAGCCATGATTTGTTTCAGCCACCTGAGACACCTTGAACTTCTCAAGGGGTGGGGCGCACTTTTCATGCCACTGCACGGACTCCTGCTTTGACTCAGGCTCATCATGATGAACCCAAGTTTCATCTCCAGTGACAACCTGGTTTAAAACTTCATCTTTGTTGTGTCTGCAGAGGTCCAGAAATTGTCATGCATACTTGACATGCTGTCGTTTTTGAAGCAGTGTGAGCGTTCACAGTACCCATCTTGCACTGACTTTTAACACCCTTAGATGCTGATGGAGAATATTCAAAGTGGTTGTAGGTGATACGCCAACCATTTCTGCAAGCTGCTTTTTATTCAATCTGGCATCTTCCACTACAAGTTTTTAACTTTTTTGACAATGAATGAGGAAGTGGCGTCACCAGGGTGTCCCAGATAGAAGACTCCTTCAGTCAACTCCCTGCCTTGTGTGAAAAGGCTGTGCCACTTGTAAACCATGGATTTCCCAGGGCAAGAGTCCCTGTAAACTGCTAACATCTCTTCCAAAATGGTTTGAGGTGTTTTCCTTTGTTTTGTGAGTAACTTAATGATGGCATGAGATTCCATTTTATCCATACTTGGGGTTTTCTTCATGTTTGACATGCTTTTTCAACAGTATCAGAAAGAATACAGATGCAAGTAGGCTGGAATTTGGCATATTACTAATAACAAGTCACACAATCACACTGTGTGCACTAGTACTCCCACCTCTCCGCTAACCCCCCAGTCTGTGAATTTCTTGACCGCCCCTCATAGTAAGTGTCCTGTAAATGCTGGCTTTTATTTTATCCTATGACCTGTCAAACATACTATTGGCAGCATAGGATGAACACTAGGAAATGTTTACTCTTTGGCTCCCTTTCCTAGGTTCTAGAATCCATGCAGAGCACCATCCATTGGGTAGTCAGTCATGACATGATAAAATAGGTCACTTAAAAAATATTCCAGTTCCAGATGCAAAGGGCCCACACTCTAGAGGTTCTCTGGTCTCTTGATTGGCTCAAGAAGTGCTCCTGTTTCCTGATTATATTCGGCAGAGCTGCTGACCCGTGTTTACAACTGTTTGAAGTGCTTTTCCTCTGCAGATGACTGATTGTACCCATTCTTTTTTGATTCTTGATAGCGCCTGTAGATATGAGTTTCCTGCATGCTGCATCTACCAGCTGCAGAGGCAGAAACACAACGCCCGCCAACGAACCACTCACCGTCTGCACTCAGGGAGGCGTCATGGTGCTGGTTGTCATGGGTGTCCACAGAATTCTCTGGAAACCACTAACACAACACAAGTGATACCCATGATCCGGTGAAACGCTCCACCTCCAATTTCTATGCACTGAATTGCAGCGCACCCTCCCACCCGCTGCCTTTCGAGATAAACAACCAAGCCCCTTGGCAGGAGAGGACAGAGACCTAATAGACGGAGACACGGAACTGGTTACCATCCAGGAGGAGTGAGGAAGTGAGGGAGCGCAAAGCTCCGCCTGGGAAGAGAGGACCTGACTGCAAGGTGGGGCTAGGCTGAGGGTCAGGGTGCCAGGCAGCCGGGGGCCGGCAGGGAAGCACATCATAGCTCCCGGAGACTGGGGCGGGGTGGGGGGCGAGCTTGCTGAGATGAGGTAGAAGGTGGCATGGAGGTCAGCACTGTCCTTCGCTGTAGTCCCCCAGGGTGGATTCTGCTAGGACACGCTGAATGGTGCTACCTACCTTGGAATGAGAGAGAGGTGCAGCGTGTTTGAAGAGCATGCAGCTGGGATGAGAAGTTAGTGTGACGTAACTGCCGCTGCATCTGCTGTTGCCGTCCTCAGGGGGCCCCTGGAGCTGGGTGTCTGCCAATGATTGCCCTTCATGGAGCAGCAGACAGGTCTCCTCCTCTCCTGAGGCACGAGGGTCCTCTGTCCTCTGTACCAGTGTGATCCATGGGCCGTAACTGTTCAGCAGCAGCTAGGGCGACGTGCAAGAAATAACAGGTTCATGTCCACGTTCACCCAAAGGAGGAGAACGCACGTGTTTTCAGGATCGCGCCTGGGGCCCCTCACAGCCTCAGCCTCAGCAGTGTGGGTATGTGTGGTGACAGGGGTTGGGAGGGGTGTAAGAAATCGCCGGAAGTGCTCCATTTCTCCTTGAGTTACATCCACCAAGGCCAGTCAGATGTTTGCCCCAGGGAGCCAGGTCACAGCAGCATCCAGAATGTTCCCCAAGCTGCCGCCTCGCAGTGGGCCGCTCAGCCTGGCCTCCTGGGGATGTGGGCGGACCCACGGCCACTGCGCTCTCCTGACTCCTGCCCCGGCCTCTGCGCTGACAGCAGCCTTTTGGGTGTGGGTGTGCGTGTGAACGGCAAAAGGCCCCGCACTTACTAGGGAGAGATGTTGGGTATTCAACTGCGGCTCACCGCAACCCCCTATACCGGGCCCGGGAGCCTGGGCCTCGGCCGCTAAGGTTCTGCTCTGCCAGCTGGGTCCTTGCTGGGTCTGCCAATAGGGGGCGGGAGAAGACACCTGCCCTTTCCTGTCCCGTTTGCGCTTCCCCTTACTGTCACCACAGTAGAGACGCTTCACCATGGCAGTGACAGTTGATTCCAGAAGGCAGAAGTTCCGGTTTCCGGGTTTTCCCCCCTGGCACCACCTCAGAGGCACTGCCCGGCTTCTGCAGCAGGCCTGGGGTGGTGGGTGGCTGCTTCCTCAAGTGACTATCACCTACGTGTCACCCCAGGTTCTGCCCTCGCTTTTCCATGTTCCCGTTAAACCAATTCACGTCTCACTTTTAAGTACTCCTCTATGTTTAAAGTGAAAGACACTTTGACGTGCCTCCAACAGTCTGCTGTCTGTCAGAGTGAGAGGGAGGGGAAAGGAGACAATTTGCAAGTGATCAAAAGATACTCCTGATATTTAAGATTCTCTTACCTTTCATTTGTCAGTTTAGGGTCTTAGGTGTTTTAGGTCCAGGCCAGGCATCAAAGGACCAGAGCACCTGCACCCCAGGTCTCCCACTGCCGGAGTCTCCCACCAGATTGAAAGCTGGGGTGTGGGGGATACTCTCGTCTCCTATTCTTAGGGACTGAGGACAAGGACTGAGCTTTGGCTAGACTCTGGCCCTTCCTCCTCCCAGCCTCCAGTGCCCGTAGCTACACAGGCCCTGGTAGCAGGACCCAGGCGCCCCTTCTCCAAGCACTCTGATTTAGTCTTAGGACAGCTTCCGATGAGGTTAGGCATACACTTGTATTTGGCAAATGCGTGTGCTGAAGCCATTGATTTGTAAACTATAACAGAATTATATCATGTTTTTGGTATCTCCACTTTGGGAATTTTTCTTCTCTGCTGCCTCTCTATTCACATTCATTCATTCTCATACTCTCTCCTTCTCTCTCTCACCCTGAAAGCCCTAGAAACTGACCTTTCCTTTAGTGTCAAACCAAGTCTGTACCAGTTCATAGAGCGTTCTTAGTGTAGCCTCTGTTGGCACTACAGTTGCTATTTCAAACCACGCCAAAAAAAAAAAAAAAAAAAAGGTTAGTGGTAGAGAATATTTTGAGATATTGAGGTTTCTTCTTCATCAGGCTTTCCTTATACCTAGTAACTTTCTCCTGTCACTGGAAACACAGGAGGATCCTCAATGCCTACCCTCAGGGGAGAGCTGACAGAGGCAGTCTTGGCGCTGAATAGTTTTTAGATGCACAGTAAGAACTGTCTTGAAAGCCAAGGCTTTCTGTTGGAAGAGGTGGGTTTTTGAGAGAGAAAAGAAGGAGTTTAAATTCTGAGCAGTTGGGCTTTGATCATTATTAACATCCAGGGCGTGCCGGGGCTAGCTTGTACCATTTCATGAGAGCTGATTGTGGACACCCAACTCCACGTTCGAGAGCCTGAAATCAACCACGGTCAAAGTGTTTATACAAAACTGGCAAATACTACAAACTAGGGCTTTTTTCCCCTGGAGAATCAGTCGTTAAACATTTATCAACATATCACTGCTTTATTTCATTTACGATTGGCAACAAGATGGGGCAGAGGTCAGCTCAGAGACTCAAGAGGGCATGGACCAAAAGGGTCACTGATCTTCCCTCGGGCACACAGGGGTAACGGCAAGCCTACCGACGATGGCATATCTCAGAAACCAGCATGCGGGATGCCAGTGAGCATGCCAGGACCCCCTTCCTCTAAGACACAGGCCTCCTGCAACTTAGGTCCCTTTTTAGGGGAAGCAGGAGGAAGAACAAGAATGGACTGCTTTCGTTTAGTAGTGGCCAGAGGGAAAGGGGGTGGGGGAGGGGGAAGGAGGGAGGGGGAGTCAAATACATGGTGACCGAAGGAGAAACAACTCCGGGTGGTGAGAACACAGTGCAAGACATAGACGATGGAGAACGGTACACCTGGAACCTATGTCATTTTGCTAATCAATGTCACCCAATAAATTTAATAAAAAACACTTGACTATTTTTCACAGGAGGAACTGGGTTGCTAACATTTCCCATTGCTGGGAAGAAAAGAGATAAAATTAGTTACAGGAAAAGAAACAAGAAAGAAGGGTCATTTTTTCCCCCCAGCCCACTTTTAAGACAGTAAATTAAATACCAAACATATTATGAGCTATGTGGTTAATACGCCTTCCTTGTTTCTAAAACTTTTTTTGTTTATGAATAGTTACAAATGTGGGAGATGGGAAAAAAGAAACCCTTATGCAATAGCCAGTGCTCTTCACCCCCTAACGTGCATGTGGCCATGAAGAGCTAGCTGGCAGGGTTGGGAAGAATACCGAAGCCTGCTGCCGTCAATGAAAGCGTCAAGGTTTAGTCACTTATTAATTAATTTTTTTCAACAAGCTAAATATTAAAACCCAACAGTGGCAAGTTACTTTCAAGAACATCATTCATCACATTAAATTAATATTGTTCATTACAATCATACTGATTTTTGTTGTTTTATTTGTATTTTTTGTGCATGTGTTTTTATAATTATATGAGGATTATAACCATATGGCTTTATGCCTAGTTTATATGTATACCCTTTAAATAACATAATAAAATTATTTAAGGCAATATGGAGGGTCCATGAGAATTATTTCTTCTTTAAAACAGGTCTTATAACAATGTTTTTCTCCTTAAAATAATCCATGAATTATATAACATTTGACCAAATGTCATTGAGTTTTTTAAAAAAGATATTTTCTTATCAAGTCCTCTAGGAATTTGCACTATCTTTTTTTTTTTTTTTTTAAATTCATTTTTATTGTTAGTCTTATTGGGGTGACATCTGTTAGCAAGGATTACATAGGTTTCAGGCATACAATTCTACAGTGCATTGTCAACTTGTTGTATAATAAGTTCACGGAATTTGCACTATCTTAATTGCCTTGTTTTATAGAGCTTGTTAACTTTTTCTACCTGTTCCTCATGTGCTATGCTATTTTCACTAATGAAACTGCAGTTAATGGCCAGCCACCCCAAGGATGCTACTTAAGATACACTGTAGCGTTTCCTTCTCTCTTATTGTTGAGTTCATGAAAATGCTGCACTGAGCATTAGAAAACTGGGAAAGCTATGCCTGCTGTAGATTTCCTCATAATTCTCTGAAAACATGGATTCCCGTGGCCCCCTTTTAAATGTAAGCTCCTGCTATCGTGGAAAAGAAGACACGGACTATTGATGATGAAAACCATGGAAAATGGCAACTGAAAAATTGTGTGCTGATCAATATAAAGGGGGAAGGGAAACAAGGGAGGCATAGAATAAAAACAGTAAATAGAAACAAATGACAACAATTCCTAAGAGAGTCACAAAGGAAACATTGAGAAGAAAATGGAATGTGAGAAATCCTGCACAGAGAAATATGCACCAGAAAAGGACAAGATCCTGTGTGCATGGAAGCACACAGAAAATAGAGAAAGAAGAGAAATCTAAAATAATAATATAAGGCCAATATGGCAGGACCGCCCAGTGTGTACGCTTCCTGGGATTGTCTTTAGCGGTAAGGAGAAACAAGAAGTTTCATGGATAGCCAAATTCGGTGTGCAGTGGCCTGGAAGAACCAATTGTTACATTTTTAGGAATTTTGTGAGCTAGTTATTAAACACAGTTATTAAAACATTAAATAATATAAACTTACAATTAAATATATGATATTAAAACACAATAAATGCTATCAGCTCATCACATTCTAATTGTGTTAGGATGTTTTCCTATCTCTGTATTTATCAATGTGTCTACGTCTATTGTGTGAAAATACTATACAATGGTGTGTTACTGCATATCCCTGCCCAGCTCTGCCTTTAAGTGAGTTCATATTAGTATTAATAGATTGAAATCAGCCACAGTGGGAATATTTACACCATACAAGTCAGCAAATGCTACAAGTCAATGCTTAAAACATGGTCTTACTGGTTATCTAGATATGACAATATGGTGGAGAAAATGATAATGTAGATAATGTAGTGTATTGTGTCTGTACCTATTACATTGTGAATAACACAAGAAATTGAGAAAATACTCTTCCACTATTCAAAAACTATTATCCAATTCATCAAAAAATTCCTTACATCATTGACCATTGAGTGACATTCCAATATATGTATTTGTTGTTTCATGTGTCTTTACTCACTAAAGTAAATGAAAATATCAACCAACACTCATGTCAGCACTAAACTTGTTCATCAGTTGCAGCCATTGTTGGCTGTGGATCCGAGTTTGCACAAGTCCATGAAATCATTCCATGAAAATCAATTGCTTATGTGGAATTTAAAATCAAAAGTGCTGTATATTTTATTATTATTGAAAATTGTGTAACTCGTATCCTTTATATCAGTAAAAATTATAATGACCTTATGTTAAATATTTGCACACAGGTTTTTTTTGTACTTGTTGGAAGGCCATTCACTGGCACACCACTAGGAAGTTAGGTCACTAACCACTGCCTCATGCAGTCAATGATAACACCCAGAAGACTTCCTTTAGAAAAGAACCTGGAGGCAGTGAAAAGCACAAACATGCTTTCCTTCCTTTTTTAAAAATTGTGTTTAAATATACATAAAATTTACCTTCTTATCATTTTTATGTGTATAGTTTAGTGGCATCAAGTACATGCACATCGATGTGCAACTGTCACCACATCCATCTCTAGAACTTTTCATCATTCCACACTGCAACTCTGCACCCATTAAATAACTCCCTAATACCCCTTTCCCCCAGCCCATGGTAACCTCTATTCTACTTTCTGTCTCTGTGAGTCCAAGGATTCTTGGTACATCATAGAGGTGGAATTATATACTATTTGTCTTTTGGTATCTGGCTTATTTCACTTAGCAAAATGTTTCCCAGATTTATCTATGTTATAGCATGTATCAGAATTTCATTCCTTTTTAAGGCTGAATGATACTGCATTGTGCATACCACATCCTTTTATTCATGCATCTGATGATGGACATTTGGGTTGTTTCAACATTTTGGCTATTGTGAGTAATGCTGCTATGAACATGGCTACACAAATAACTTTTTTTTTTCCTTCCTTTTTATAAATGTCTTTAATTCTGGCATTCCTGAGGGCAGCTGAGAGCTGGATGGATCATAATGGGGCCCAGAACTATTCCTTGTTCTCCGTAAATGCTTGAGGGCTATTTCTGTTCCCTCTTCTCAAATGGGGCTGTGTGCTATGGGAACAACATTCAGAGAAGCCGAGTTCAACTGCTGGTGCGTGAGGCCATCTGATGCCTTTGCCAATGGCAGGGGTTAAATTCAGTGTGAACTGCTACCACCCTGTGAATCCCCTCCCCAAAAGTGGTTGACAGAAATCACAGAAGGGTGGGGTGTTGTGAGCAAAAGATCTGCGATATTGTGAGAGGCAAGTGGGCTCAAGGGATGCGAGAAGCAGCCAAGGGCTTAGCCCCTCTTCAGGGTCAGGAAATGTCACTGTCACTGAGCCACCAGTGCAGTGTGGACCAAAATAGACGTTTTTTTCAAATACTAGAAATAATCCATCCTGATTTGTTCCTCCTTGCTGAAAATGCTATCAGCTTTTTCCCAGATGGAACAAGTTGTTTGCTATTAAAAATTCATTTAAAAATAACATGACTGATCAGTATGTTTCAGTGTTAGCTTATCTTCTAAAAAAAAAAAAACTGAAAATAAAATAGAATGGGAAAAGTTTTCTTTTTTCTGAAGGAGAAAACAGACATCTTTAGTTCCTCTGAGCAAATGGTAGAGCCGTGTTCAGTTGGACAAGGTCAGTGTGACAAACGTTTTTATGTGACATCAAAGGATGTGCAGACAGTTGAATCAAATCTTGAAATGATGAGCCCTTTCAGATATATTTTTAAAATCTTTTGTCAGGCTTAAAATAAGACTTCCCAAACTGTGGAGTGCTGGCCTGTGAAGAGCCTTGATAAGGTAGGTTGAGACAGAGGATTGAAATGTTGGGATTGCTGACTAAGGTCAAACAGTGCTTACACAACAGCCACCTTCATACCGTCTGCCCTCCAATTTCTTCCCTTCAAGACTTTTGCAGTCTGCTCCTTAACTCTTGCTCACAGCCCTTGGTCATGTGACTTCCTGGGAGCTTAGTATGTTCTATAGGGTGAGTGAGTCATCAACTCAGAGTAACCCTCTCAGTTGTGTCCGGGTGATGGTCAAGACCATCATTTTTGCAACAGGGACAGATGGTCTGGATTGAAACAGACCACTTCAGTCCATGACTTCATCTGAGGCAGTTCCTGTTGGATATAAGGCTTCGTACCCTTTTGCTCGTGAGATGGGTATGACTCAGCAGAGGTGGGGGTGTGGGGTGCATGAAGCACTAGCTCTAGGAGTGGGGGAAATCCTAAGGATTTATTGAGTCAACTTGCTTTTTTCCCGACTCTATCTTAAAAACTGGTACAGTGGATTTTCAGTCTACTGTGCGGATTAGTAGATGTGGATAAATTAAGTAGACTCTCCATCAACTGAAACTCAAGCAACTGGCGCTCTTGCTGGTTGCTTTGAATTCCAGTTAATGGAGGGTCTACTGTACTTACCAGATGGCTATAAACAATCCTTAGCACCTCTGAAATTACTCTGGGGTGAAGCTGACTTCCATTTAAAATAAATTTTGCAAGAATACAGATGGGCTTCCTATTGATTGACGGAAGTGCACAAATTTGCATTTCAATATACACCATTTTCCACAGTTGAAAAAACCCCAACAATCAAATTAGAAAATGGGCAAAGATATGAAGAGACATTTCACTGAAGAGGCTACACAGACATCAAATAAACGCCTGAAAAGATGGTCAGCATCATCAGCCATCAGGGAAATACAAATTAAAACCACAATGAGCTATCACTATATCCCTATCAAGAGTGGCTAAAATAAAAAATAATGGCACCACCAAATGCTGACAAGGATGTGAAGAAACTGTTCATTCATATATTGCTGTTGAGACTGCAAAATGATGCAGCCATTTTGGAAAACATTTTGGCAGTTTCTTGTAATACTTAATGCATTGTTAACTTATGATGCAGGAATGAAACTCTTGGGCATTTTCAAAGAGAGATGAAAATTTATGTTTACATAAATACTAGTATGTGAATGTTCATAGCAGCTTTAATAGCCCCAAATTGGAAACAGCCCAGATGTTCTTCAACAGGTTAAACAAACTGGTATAAAAAGGAATGACATGGGGAGTTCCCTGGTGGTGTAGTGGCTTAGGGCTTCGGCGCTGGCGCTGTCAACGCTGCGGCCTGGGTTCGATTCCCAGTCAGGGAACTACCCACATACCAAAAAGCAAAAAAAAAAAAAAAAAAAAGGAATGACGTACTGATAACATGCCACAACTTGGGTGAATTATGCTGGGATAAAAAAAAAATCTAATCCCCAAAGGTTACATACTATATGATTCCATTTATCCAACACTTTTGAAGTAAAATTTAGAAATTGAAAAGAGGTTATTGGTTATGGGGTGACTGTGGTAGATACCTGAACATAAGATAAAATTGTATAGAACTAAACACACACACAAATGTGTACAAATAAAACTGTGGAAATCTGAATAAGCTGGGTGGATGGTATCACAGGTAATATCCTGGTTGTGATATTGTGCCATAGTTTTGCAAGACGTTACCATTTACGGAAATTTGGGTGAAGAAGGGCCCAGCAGATCTCTGTATTATTTCTCACAACTGCACGTGAATCTACAATGATCTCATTAAAATTTCAATAAAAACAATGATAGCAAGCTCATCTTCTTTAAAAGCCTTTAGTCCTGGAAAACTCCAGGTCAAACTTTCAGTTCCCTTATGGGCTGCCACACGCCTTTCTCAGAACACACGTGACTTCAGATCACCCCCTACACTACATATCTGCTCAGATGTACTCACTTGCATATTTTTTTAACCTAAAACAGATTTTTTTCTTTATAGTTCTCCCTCTCTCCTCCCCATTCTAACCTCCAAAGTAGAGTGCATTAGGTACTTTCCATGTTGAATTAATCTGTAGCTAATGTGACTCTGAGCCTTATAGCCTTCAGCTGCTCCTCCAATCTCATATGAAGAGACTTCCTCCTTAAGAAGACTTGAGATTTTCTAACAGATGATCCCAATAGCATTAAATGGATTATGACTTTAGATCTAATGGAGAAATCCTGTATCCTGGAAACAAAATCTTTTTACAGGAAAAAGACTACATTTTCTTAGTTTTTTTTGTTTCAGTTCCTACTATGTGCCAGACACTAGGCATATTACTTTGCTTTATTTCATGTTTTAACAAGCCTCTGAGGGAGAATTAGTTTTGCTATTTGCTGTGTAAAAGAATTGAAGACCAGCCACTTGTCTATAGTCACATGCACTTCGTGCCATGGTCACATAGCTAATAAGCAGAGTCAGAACTGAGGTGTTTCAAATCTTTTTAACGTCTGGTTTAACAGAAGACATGGATTCTCAGGTCTACTTTTCTGTTCAATTTTTTTGTGCTATCTTTTGTTGATTGAGGTATAGGAAGAAAATCAGGCCTCACACAATCTCTTAACAAATTATTTAGGTAATTTTGGATATTAGTCGTTGATGCTATATAAGTACTCAACCAGTTGTAGATTCTTAAAGATCAGTTGCAATGTAGAATCTGAAACCATATCAGTGAATTTTTTTGTACCCTGTTGCATTAAAATCCACAGGTCTATCTTGCAATGTGGATCTTTTACCTACGCATGATTTGTAACAAATCATTGCCCATTTGAAAAATATTGATTCAACTGAGGAATACAGATCTAGATGTTAACACATTTCAGTATGATACAAAAATCACACTCATTAATACCATCACCAACCTCATGAGAAAATTCATTAAATGAAAAATAAAAGTTTCCCTAAATGCTTTTCCTTAAGATAACCATCCCTATGCAGAATATTAAAAAGACATCGAATTTTAATAAAAATTTTTTTTAATGCTTCAGCAGGGGCATTCCTAAGTGGAAATACTTTTTCCTTGAAGGTGTGAGGTAGTGAAGAATATGTACAGTGACTATTGCCTTAGGCACTACTAGTTTTACCTAAACTAGTTCCTTTAAGCTATCAGTGCAAATGTCAACACAGAGGAAAAGGTAAATGCTGTCTTGGTATTATTATGAAAATGATGTCAATGGACCCCTTGGGGCTATGGAACATACCATATCAATTCCAGTAGACAGGTAGAGCTACTCAGGTTTTGGGTTGCAGCACCGAAACCTGCCAGGGTTGGTGCAGCAGCCCTGACAGCTGGGGCTTATGAGGACTGTCCAGAAAGTATCCAGCTGCCTACCGTTCTCGTTACAGTGACAATGGCTGGATTTTTTCCACACAGTCCTTGTGTCTCTTCAGAGGAGCACAATTTCCACCCAGATACAATTCCCAATCCAGGAGCTGAGAGGAACCACCATGACACCCTCCTGCCTCTTCCTAGGAACCCTCTCTTCACTGTCTTCATCGCAGCATGCCAGGTGCCCTGGGCTTCCTGCTGCCCGAGGCCACCATGCGGGGCCCCTGTCCTGCAGAGAGCAGGTACAGAAGTGCGGGCCTGCCGCCATCACCGCTGTGCTTGCTGCAGGTGCACAGCTACGTCTGGGCGCCCTACGGCCTCCCTCTGCTGCCTTTTCTGGGCAGTGCCTGGGCTCTCCACTCCGTGGCGAGCTCTTTGTGCCTTGGACTCTTCCTTCCTTTCTTCAACATTTCATTTTCCACAACACTCGTCCCCAGGACCCCGTTCTTTTCCCACATGGCAGCTGGTTACATGGGAAATGAATCGCCGCCCGGGTGAAAAGGACTCTCGAAGTGTTCGGTGTGGCAGGTAGGCGTGATCACATCGTACAAGGAGACGCCCTGAGTTTGACAGAATGCTTTACCACAGAGATATCCGTCTGTGATGGGGAGACCTGCAGGGTGGGGTCACAGGCAAATGGGGCTGGTTCTCGGCTGAGCAAAGTCAGGGGAATTGGATGCTTAAATGATCGGAGGAGGGATACAGATGTACACAGCCATGCTTTATTCTCCTTCCGGAGTTTATTTCCTCGTCAGGTGAAGCCTATAGTTTTTCTTTCAGTTTCTAATGAATGAACACAGGCAACGTTTACACGGTCAAAGGACAAACATCACCATGATATGCATCTCAGTTTACACAGCCGATTTCACAGATGATCGTATTTCTAACATCTCTACACTGACCCCCCCTGATGTTCGGACATTACTCAAGCAGGTCATGCTTTCATATTTTGGGGGTCAAGTCTCCTCCCCACACCTCCCACTGTACTACTTTTTAGACTGAGGCGGCTTTCACCTGTTTTTACACACACACAGAGGGAGGGGTGTGCCAGGGACATCTTTGGATAATTCAGCAGCTGTGTCAGGTTAACCTGGCTACTCCTCTTGTCCGGAACAAATGGGGTGTCCAGGAAGGTAAGTCTGGGGGACAGGGAGTTCTGCCAAGCAGACACCTGTCCCTGAAATGCACACCCACCAGCCGAGCGACCAGCGCTGTGTGTGCTGCCTGCGGACGGCCACCTGGCTTCTCTTTCACGCCCTGAATTATGGAAGGAGGCTGAGCGCCTCGCGGAAAATCGCTTTGCGGGTGTCCTTCTCAAGGTACTTCCTTGGTCTTCTGGTTTTCATCCGGGGCTGGGAAGCCTTTTCCACTTCTACCTCTTGTCTCTGCTGACTTTATTATGAGCAAATACCATGTTTTGCCAATGTATAATGGACACTTTTTTTTTTTGCCCAAATTTGTGAGGGGAAAATAAGGATGCACATTATTCATGGGTTGTACTAATTCAGTATCTATATAAATGTTTTAAATTAATTTATGCTTCAGTTAAAAGTGTTACATAAAATTTCTTGTCCCACAATGTTAAAACATAAATGCTAAAATTCCTATATAATACAAAAAACAAGTACTAAATATAAACAAATAAAAATTTGAATTAAAAAATAAAAAAAAAAGTTTTTCGCCCCCCTGAAAGTTTGGGCCCAAAACATGGCAAAATTCAGTAGGTAGTAGTCACTTAATACAATTTATGGAATTAAGTTTACTCTTCAAAAGTGACAGCATTTGAAATGGCTCTATGGCTTAGAGGTGACACCTGCTCTGTATCCCTCCTCCAGAGTTTGAACATTTAGAGGGCAGGGAGGATGCAGGGGCTTACAGTATTGGCTTCATGGGGATCCGGGCTGAAGCACCCCCGCGTGTCCTATGGGTTCTGGCTTCCCTACTGGACTCTCCTACCCAGCTGTCTTATTGTTGCTGCCCCCGTTAACCTGCAGCACCCCTCTTGTTCTACTGCCTCCAGACTTTTGTTCACATGACCCCCTCCTTTTATGAAGCCCCCGCCCCCTCGCTCCCCTATTTCTCTAAATGTCACCTAGTCTTCATGGCCAAGCTCCAATTCCGACTTCTCTAAGAGGCTTTCTTTCTGACTCGTCACCACCATCTCTGCAAGACTGACAATGATAATGGCAGCTACGAGTGATTGAACACTTACTATGTACCAGGCACTGTAATAAGCTCCCGTGGCATCTCATTCAATCCTCATACTAACCTTGTTCCTGGGAAGTGCATTTGAGTGCACTGGCCATATCATACTGTAAGTGACAATGCTGGAATTCCTGCCTCACTGTGCCTGGCTCGGAAGGGCATGCTTGTAACTGCTCTCCAGTCTGCCCTCCTGGAATGTTCTAATCCTCTAATTGTGGGAAGCTGGTGAAGTTAGGTGGGACCTCAAAGGTCTTATTGTCCAAGCCTCTCGGTTTACAGATGAAGAACCTAAAATCCAAAAAGGTAGACTTGATCACGGTAACTGCAAAGTTGGCAAAGCCTAGGTGAGTACCAGTTTCCCTGGTTTCCATACCCATTCGTATGTGAAAGCCTGCTATGTTTAAGGCACTGTGCTGCCTGCACCTTCTCTGGGTGCTCTGGTGAGTTTAATGAATCTACACACACAGCTGCCCTAACATGGGGAGTGAAGCCCTGCCTTCTCCAAGTGTGGCTCTGTGCAAAGTGCCAAGCCCCCAGCACACAGGTCGTCTGGTCATTGGCCTGACCCCCACTCAGGGCAGCTGCAGTGGTGTGATGGGCACCGGAAGGGAGGTGTCTGACTACAGCGTAACGTGGGGCGTGCAGAAATGAGTCAGTGCTGCTCAAGTCACTATTAGAAGAACAAGCATTAGAGAACAGAAAGGACGACTCTAGTTTTGCCAAGTAAGTCTAATGTAATTCCAAAAGACTTTGTCCCTCTTTTGCAGTCGTGTGTGAAGAAGTCACCAAGCTTGTCCTCCAATTTAGTCACTCCAGCCTTGTGAGACTATGAGTGCTTCTGGTGGGCTCTCCGCTTCCTAGCAGCCCCCTTCTCACTGGCAAAGCCTAGTCCTCAGCTCCTGCCCCAGGAAAACACCAGCAGCAGAATTCAGCTCACCTCTGGCCAGTTTCTCCACTCTCTGACCTTAGCCTCTCTAGCCATGGTTGTTTCCGCAGCTCTGCAGTGCATTTATGAGATGATTGTTTACATAACTGACCTTACCCAGAAACTTGAATGCCCTTCTCTAATTTGAGGCTTTCCCTAGTTTGCCTGTATCTCTTTTCCTAAGAATTATTAACTGAGGTTGTTAGGCCAATAGGTCCCTGGAAATCCGTATCATCCTTCCAATTTTGAGTCTACTTTTTCTCCCAAATAACTTACCAGAATAGATCGATGGTCTAAGATTGGTCTGAGTTTCATCTTTTTAGTCCTGCCAGCCTTTGGTGGAAATGGTGATAAACACTGAAAGGGCAGTCAGTAAGCATGAATGAATGACAATCTGAGTGAATAAATGAATAAATAGGAGAATAGAAGGAAAAATGCAAATCTCTAGTGTAAATCTCCAACTGAATAAAGGCCACTCTTGAATTTGAGTGGAGATAACATACTCATATATTGGAGAAATGCATTTGAAAGGATACTCTAGGCCAACTATTGTGGCCCTATAAAATAATCTTGCCTATGATTTAATAAATTGCCCTGGGCAAATATCCACCATGCAATTGTTGCTAGAATTATTATATTAAAAAAAGTTCACTTGAGAATTATGGATGGATTCATTACTATTTTTAAAAATTTTACAATTATAAATAGAGCGTAGAACAAGGGTCTCTGCCCATTACCCGTGGGAGACCTTGCCCAACTGACTCTGCTAATGCTCCTTGTTACTACTGACTTGGTTATAGACTTACTGAAGAGAAACTGCGTAATACGCACCTCTGTATCCTCGACTGCCACAGTTCTGGTATGTGACAATCATTAAGGGGTTACTTAAATTTCTTTCCCATTCCTACTGCCACCATCTAGGCCCAGGTGTTCTTTGTGCTGAGGATATTGTAATACTCACAGATTACTGAACTTTTTTTCTTGCACACCTGACTCTATGCCTGACTGCTCTCTGCCCACCACCAAAATAATCATATACAGTTGACCCTTGAATAATGTGGGAGTTAGACCCACTGACCCCCTGTGCAGTTAAAAATCTGCATATAACTTTTAACAACCCCAAAACTTCAGCTGTCCCTTGGTATCCATGGGGGATTGGCTCCATGATCCCAAAGTCTGTGGATAGCTCAAGCCCTTACATAAAATGACATCATAGAACAATGCATACAGGAGGGCCTCTGCATCCACAGATGCTCAACTGAGGATGTTTTCAATCTGAGGTTGGTTAAACCTGTGGATGGAAAACTTGGAAATATGGAAGGCCAGCTGCATACTCATTGAAAAAATCCACATGTAAGTGGACTCATGCATTCAAACACAGGCTGTTCGATGAACTGTATACTGCCACCTGATCATTATATCTCTATCTAAGTTAATGCATTATTATACATCTCAAAATACTTTCAGTCAGGGGGTGCTTGAAAACTTAACAGTTTGCTATTTAGTTTTTACCCCACTACCTTAAGCATTATTTCTTAGATTTGCTTCATACTAACAATCTGGTAACTTTCTGAAAATATAAATACTCAGGGTATACCTGAATCAAATTCCCTACGGGTGGAGACTAAGAACCTCTATTTATCAAGTATCTGGGTGACTTTTATCATTAGGCATTTGTGGTCCTTGTACCAGCAGCATTAGCATCCCTTGAAAAATGTAAATTTTGGGCCCCTACCTATTAGGGGGTAAACCCGGCAATCTGTGGGTTAAGAGGCCTTCCAGGCAATTCTGATGTACACTAAAGTTTGAATACCATTGAACTAGCTTGTAACAATGATTTAGGGCAGTGGTTCCCAAACTCGGCTGCATGCTAGAATCATTTAGAGAGCTTTAAAAAACAAATGCCGATGCCTGGAACTGAACCCTAATATTTCAATTTAATTGGTCTGGGGTGCAGCATTTCCCTGGGACAGCATGGAATCTGAGGTCAATGTGACCTGGCATCTGTAACTCATGCCATAATTTTGTATATGTCTAGTCTGATTGGTTTAATAAGGTGATAAATTTGAGAGCTTGAAATAAACTTAAGCCTTAAAAATACCAGTTTATTGATACTTCATGTAAGGTTTAATTCAAGGGATCCACTACAAATGGTTTGAAAGCCCAGGCATAACACTCAGGTCTAAATTCTTCAGCCTTAGGTTACTGTGCTAACACCCCCAGCTGTACTCTCCAGCTCTGCCACATACCTGTAGTGCTTCCCAGCACCTGCGAAGGGGAACAAGCACAGGCTGAGGTTCCAGACTGCATTTTAGTTCCAGCTCATGCGGGGGCTTACAAGGCACTAATTTTCTCTGTGCTTCTGTTTCTTCATCAAAGCGAAGGCCTAGTACCAAATAATCCCTAAGGCTCCTCTGACCTGGCATTTTAACATTTCCATATTCAGGTTAGTTCCCAACTTAGACTGCGCTGTTGCTTCCTTTCTGCTTCTCTAGGTTAATTCATCCTATGGTGGGCTGACCAGACATACCCATTGAAATGGGACAGAAAACAACAGTACTGTCCTGTTTCAAACAGTATGTCTGGTCAGCCTACTGATTCCTTGACTTTAGCCCAGTGAGACTAGGACCTACGGCCATAGTTCAAGTTCTAATTATTCTTAACACTTCTTTGGTACTCAGTCTAAGCTTCTCTGACCTCAGGTATCTTCTTTTTTACGTACATGTCCTCTCCCATTGGGTAATAACAGCATCTCAGGCATCTTTGTATCCCTAAATGCCTAGTATAAGGTAAGTACACAATGTTTGCTGATACATTTTTCTCAGTACTATGAATTAATGCCTCTGCCATTTATTCCAACTGCAGCTATGTTGAAAGCTTTTCTGCCCAATGAGTCTTCATTACTGTACCAAAAGTTCCCAACTCATCCCATTTATTCTAGAAATTTTCTTTTATGATTGTCTGATCCATTCAGCTCCTAGTTTCCACTGGTAATTCTCCAAAAATAGCTCTCTTCTGTCCTCTGCTGGTGTGACAGCAGACAACTGTGCCATTAATTCTTTGCTTACGTGCATGCTACAGCACTCAAGTGGTAGGACACTCAGTTTTGTAAGGAACCATTTTAACAGCATCAACTTAGCAGAGAGAAAGATTTTGAGATGTTCCTTAAGCTGCTAGAATTGTTTAGAACAGATACTGGGATGGTACTTACATTTTAAATATTTATTTCTGAAGAGAGATTTCTCAAAATTAAATTCATGCTGTTATGTTAAGATGTCAAGGGTAACAGAATAAGATTCTTAGGTGTGTGTTTCTTTAGAACCTTGCTCATCTGGAGAATATTTGTCAACTTTTGCCTGAATCTGACATGGTACTTTATAGTATAGTATAGAGACTGGTAAAGTGCTTGGTGTTTGTTGAATAAATCTATTAATATTTGTTTTATGTAATATTATTTATTTATTATTTTATTTCTTTTGTAGATGAATCATGAATTAAAGACTACCTGGGGAAAAATCTATGCAGTCTTTCAGAGTTCTTTCTTTTAGTGGGCTGAAGAATGGTCTCTGCATTTTTTTTTTTTTTTTTGCTTTTTGGTATGTGGGTAGCTCCCTGACCGGGAATTGAACCCAGGCCGCAGCACTGACAGTGCCAGTGCCGAAGCCTTAAGCCACTGCACCACCAGGGAACTCCCTGCATTTTTGAATACATATGCTAGATGTAGTTTAGATTGAGTTACTAATACATTGAGCCTACTAAAAGCAGCGTTTCCAGTTGGACTTTGGGAGTATTTCTCACTACTTGAAGGGTGTTAGGGAACATTATTCTGCTTTATTTTGCTCTCTTGAGGTAGTATGTCTTCTATATACATTTGGATACTCATGATTAATCCATGTAAGTTGCCACCTTTGACCATCTTAGGTTTTAAGTGGTTTAATCAAAATACCTGATTCTTTAAAGGCAGGAAGATGTTACTCCAATGTTAAGTGTGACATAAGGTTCTGAATGCTTTTAAAGTTTAAATCAGAAGTCTTCAACTTTAAAAAGTTCACAGGCAACCTGAAACTATAATTATATATGAACAGTGATTGACATATATTTGTATGAAAATACTGTCTAACATGTATAACACTTTATACATGTTATAATGAAGCCCTTTTATGTACATTATCTTTTTTAAAAAGGTTGAGAGTGCATTATGTGTACACTGCAGTTTTGCATTTAAATACATCCTTCTTATTCCTCTGCATTGTAATACATCCTTCTAATGCAAGAGTTATTAAGAAGTGTCCATTTCAGGACGTAATTTAAAGGTAGAGCTAGTCAACAGCAGAAAAAAGGGAAAGACCTTAGTTTATCCAACTTCACACAAGGTGACTAAGGATGAAGTGAAAAATGCCAAGTGCTAGTTATAAAGGGCTGCATTGCTGTCAAGCTACCATCAGGTAGACAATTTCTTGCTGTCTCTGCTTACTCCGTCTTTTAAAAAGCAAAATCTGTTGGAGGTACAGCTCTAACTGCACATCCTATGGGGCCCTGTTCAAATCCAGACATCTCTCGATCTCCTAGCCTTTAAAACTAAAAGCACTATGCTATACTAGGTACAAGCAGGATTCTGGAATTAGGCAATCCTGAGCTCTCACTTCATCTTTCAGTTATTACAGGGAGCCAAGTGACAATTCTGGCCATTGAGAAATAGAGGAAGTTATTAGGTGGGGCCTTCCTGGAAAACTTTTTAAAGAGAAACAAAAACAAATGACATTCCGTTTTTCATTTTCCCGTCTTTCTGTCTAGAATACAGAGATGATGTGATGTAAAAACAGCAGAAAGCCAGAAGAAATCTGGGTCCATGAAAGCATCATGGAGCCTTGGACTGCTGACCTCCAGACTCTTAAATGTGAGAAAATAAAACTAGTCATTTGTTGTTTAATCTGTTTTTTGGATTCACTTTTGGCAGCTTAATGTTAAGCTAATACATAAATTCACTAAGATTGTTTGAGGATTAAAAGAGAAGAATCTACACGAAGAGCAAAACAGTTCCTTGAGTAAGTGACCAATGAATGGTTGCTATTATTTTGGGGCAGTAAGATGACTGCCAGCAGAGAATAAAAGCAAACATAGGACAAACAATATGGGAAGGAAAGAAAAGTGTCAAATGGAAGCTGGGATAGGGTTGTAAAATTTAGAATCACATTCAGAGCCAAACTGTATACAGGGATCTGACATACAGCAGAGATACTCAATGGATGTGATTTCTTTTCCGACCCTCTCTGTGAGGCCACAAACTGATGTCAGTTATTAAGAACCTTGATCAATGAGGAAGACAAACTTAAGCAAAGACATTTTTAGGAACTCTGAGAAGGAAAGGTTCTATCTGTAAGTGTCTCATGTACTTACTCCTGCTTATGTCATACTACCAAGATACGGATTATGGGAATATACAAAAAAGCTAACTGGTAAACAAGAGGTCACTGAAGACGGTGACACAGATGTGGTCAGCCATCTTAATGACCCAGACACTAGATCCTAGAGTAGAAACTTGCTCAATAGAGAAATCTATTTTGTTGCCAAATTGGAAGTTCATAACATTAGTCAATGCAGAAAAACAATATAACTAAACTTGAGCACGTGAGCAGAGAACTTCAACAAATTCTGCTTGAAAACTGCACCAGGAAAAAAAGGTATAATGAAAAGAAAACATGTGAAAACTGGGATGAGGGCTGTCTGAGAAAAATCCGGCCATCAGTTCCTCATTTTTAATATTACATGGCTAGATAATTTTTGGACAGTCCTCGCATTAGGATCAGATCCAAGGATGATGTTAATTTATAGTATATGTGACAGGAAACAAAGTTGGTATTTGTGGTCACCTCGAAAGAAATATACTACAGAGTAGTACCTCATTTCAAGCCAATAAAGTAAAAAGCTGCAAAGTTAAAACGTCTATTAAAATTTAGCCTTTTTTAAAAAGACTTAAATGCCAGACACTGAAATGATCTACAGAAAGCAAGTGATTAAGAGAATGAAAGTTTGTAATGATTAACATGAAGTCAGTCACTGCTGAAATGTAAATACAAGGGAAGGAGGAGTTAAAAGAAAAGATTTTAAAGGCAACCAATCAAACTATAACTATCATATTTTCAAAACTGCAATTAGGTTATACCAAATAAAGTAAATAAACAACTCTTAAGTTAGAGTGCAAAATGAGAGCACCTTACTGTTTTAAAGGTGCAAAAAAAAGAAAAAACAACATACACTTATCCACATTTTAAATAGTCACTTGTGTAATGGGTAAATGCCATTTAAAAACATTTTCAATAGAAAAATGATTTATAAATCAGTTTACAGAAGATTAAAAAAATCAGTTTTTAATACCAACTTTAGCTATAAATAACTAAAAAGAAAAAAAACTGTTCTCTATCTTGATTTTGCTTCAACATCTATGTCTTCTGCTCCTTGACTTTCGGGGAAAAGATCGCATTGTAAGGCTGCCGTCTTTTTGGACGAGGACAAGGGTCAGTATCTTCCTTAATGTAACCTTGAAAACAAATTACAAATTATAACTTTAGAAAATTATGTTTGTAATACACATTTTCTTCAGTACATAGCCAGTAAACAGCTACCTTATTTACTGCCTGCTAAGTTTACATGATACTTCTGATTATTAGCTGACAGATGACGGTGTGTGATTTCACTCCTGAACATCAGTTTCCTCATTTACAACAATATCAATAACAGCAGCAAACATTTATCCAATGTTGTACACATTATCTCAGATAACACTCACCTTTCTTTGAAGTAGCTTCCACTATACCTATTTCACAGATGAGGTAATGAGACAAAGAAGTTAAATCACCCAAGTTCCCAAAGCTAGGCAGTGGCAGAGCTGGGACCCTGCCCAAGGCCTGTCTAACTCCGGGACCAGGACTCTCAAGCACTTCCCTAATCTGCTTCCCATGGGTCCCAATGCGGACAATGGCTAAACATGGACTCTTTACTATTACGATAAATTCCAGGTGCTTATCAAAAAGACGTTTTAAAAAACTTTTTTTTTTTTTAAGTAACGTATTTTGCAGTGTATAACGCACACCCATATTTCGAGCCCAAACTTTCAGGGATAAAATCTTTCATTTTAATTTTTTTAATTCAAATTTTTATTTGTTTATATTTAGGTACTTATTTTTTGTATTATAAAGGAATTTCAGCATTTACTTTTTAACATAACATATATAGAATATAAAACTGAAAGCAACAAAGAAACAAAAACTCATGGACATAGTCAATAGTTTGGTGGTTCCCTGAGGGTAAGGGGGAAGGTGGGTTGGGGAGGTGGGAGGAGGGAGTGGGAGTCAGATACATGCTGATGAAAAGAGAACTGACTCTGGGTGGTGAACACAAGATGCAACACACAGATGATGTACTGTAGAATGGTACACCTGAAACCTATGTAATTTTTACTAGCCAGTGTCACCTCAATAAATTTACAGTAAAAAAGATTATCATATTCCAGGGTATTAATTTGTATATGGATATCATTATTGATTTGTAGAGTTACACTTCTAACTCATAAGCATACATAAAGGAATTAAAAACATTTATATAGATACGGAATTAGTACTACCCAGGTATAATGTACATCCTTATTTTTCCCTCACAAATTTAGCAAAAAATTGTGCATTATACACGGCAAATTACAGTAATTTTAGATTACACAAAAGTGCAAAAACAAACAAACCCTTTCTGTAGTAGTTATTTCATGATATGACATGCCCCTATACTCTTCAAACTATTCAGTCCTCCTAAGGTGTGTCCAATCATGTAATTTGAAGGGAAGGATTTATGCCTGCCACACCCCAGGGCCACATTAGGGGGCAAACACAGGCTGTATACAGATCATCTAGTTCTATCTGATGACCAGGCAGAGACATCAGGTCAAAGAGGACTTAATCTTGTTAATGCGGGAAGTGAAAATACCAGGTCTGACAATTCAGTTCACAAACTCATGCTAGGAAAAGTGCTACATACCTCAGTGCTGAGTATCACTATGGTCACCTTCAAAGTGCACTCACACCAGCACCTAGTCGACCCTTCAAAGCAATTTTGAAACTCTTTTTCTGAAATGGCTGTCACAGCTGTCATTGTATGACATCAAAATGTCTTCCTTTCAGTATTTCCTTTATCTTTGGATAAAGAAAAAAGTCACTGGGGGCCAGGTCAGGTGAGAAGGGAGGGTGTTCCAGTAGAGTTTTCTGTATACTGGCTAAAACTCCCTCACAGATAGTGCCCTGTGAGCTGGTGCATTGTCATGATGCAAGAGCCATGAGTTATTGGCGAAAAATTCAGGTGGTTTTCGTCTAATTTTTTCATGCAACATTTTCAGCACTTTCAAATAGTAAACTCGGTTGAATATTTGTTCAGTTAGTAGAAACTCATAATGAACAATCCTGCTATCAAAAAAAGTGTGCAACATCATTTTAACTCTTGATTTGAACTGACACTCTTCGGTGGTGGAGAACTGGCTGACTTCCATTGTGCACTTTGATGCTTTGTTTCAGAGTCATATCAGTACACCCATGTTTCATCACCAGTGATAACAAGGCCCAAAACATCGTCTTGCCTTTCCAAAAGGTCTTGGCAAACTTTGACTCGCCTTTGCTTTTGTTCATCAGTGAGCTCCTTTGGGACAATTTTTGCACACACCTTTCTCATTCGAGATTTTCAGTTAAGACTTTCCTTAACTATTTCTCCATTGATGTATATACTTCGTCTGCTATGCTTCTCATAGTCAGCTGATAATTTTTATGCACAATTGGGTGAATTTTTGCAATGTTTTCTTCAGTTCTGCTCATTACTGGTCACCCTGACCTCTCTTCATCAGTGATGCTTTCTCTCCCCTCAGAAAAAATGTTTAATCTATTTGTACACTGCCGTTTTCTTCAGGGCATTATCCCCATAAACTTGGACTAACATGTCCCTGATTTCACTTCCACTCTTGCCAAGTTTAACATGAAATTTAATGTTTGTTTGTTGCTCTAATTCAAGCTTCAACATTCTTGTGACAGCAGACAAAAACACGCATCAACAATAATGAACACAACTCAGTAAGATACCACCACACATCAACATGAAAACAGCTGTGAGACACAGATATACCAAGGTTATGAAACCTTGTTGAGTTGTTCGTACAGTGCTGCCAATGTAAGCACATGGTGGCAAGTTTATGAACTTAACTGTCAGACCTCGTATAGTAGTGGCTGTCGAAGACGGCGTCTTTTGGAGAAATAATCTTACCAATAAATATCTGGAGCTTTAACAATGCATTCATTCTTAAATTATATTAAATATAAGAGCTATATTTGAAGAAGATAGCTGCATGCCCACAATCTCAGAAACAAACAAACAGGCTTTTTAGTCACCTATGGTTTAAAGAAACCCCAGCATTCTGAATAAGTGAGGTTTTAAAATCTGAATTTCAGAGTAGTCTCTTTAAAAAGATGGGTCCTTTTTTTTTTTTTTTTTTTTTAAACAGTATAACTTAACTGGCAACTTTTGTAAGGTTATTTTATTAAAAATAATTTTGATTATAGCATGAAAAAAATTACTTTCTGATATGTGAATGATAAACTAGAACACACAATCACACTGAAGTGATTATAAACAACCTCTGATCCCAATAAAATTAGTTGAAGAGTTGAAGGTAAGCCTTTTCTCTTTAGGAATTGGTTTTTATGTCACAAAACTAGCACCCGACTTTGTAGCAGAAGGTAGAGAATGATGGAGAGAAAGTCAGACGTGGGTAATACAGTATTAAAAAAAATTAATTTCAAGATGTTATAATCTATACTCTTACCTCTTTCTATACAAGTCTGAGTGGAAGGAAAACCAACTTCCCAGAAATTCTCTGGTGTGTTGGGTGGAATGTAGCGGAATCGGTGTCTTGAATTGGAAGCCAACTTCTTCTCTCTTTCTTCTGCTGGTATATCTGCATAATACTGATAATCGAAAGTGGTAAGTTTTCCATTTAGGAATAATAAATGGAGTGTTAATAATAAATGGAGTGCCTGCTGATTATAAGCCTGAAGCTAAGAAAGCTATTTATTAAAGTATCAGGCCTGCTAAGAAAACTTAATACTCTCTGATAATAGTAATAGCCACTTACTAATAGTAATTAGTGCTGGTCTGTGAAATGTTTGCTTCACAAATAAGAAAGAATCTTGTATTACAATGTAAGTCAATATACTGCTCCCTTCATCAACAAGTTACAAGGGAGAAAAATGTCAGCTGAACTTTATAGCATGTTTTGCGACACAGCTGATATATACTGCAAACTCTTCATCTCTGTCAGACCAGTAACCCAAATGCACTTTGAATAGCCCCTTTCTCAATTGTTATTTGGATACAATGTATATTTTAAAGTAATTTCCCTATCTTTACAGTTTTTAAAAACAGAAATTTAGCTTTGAATGTTACAGGCTTCATGACTTCCCCTTTAAACTGTCCTTATCAATCAGGATTGAAAGAATGTTATTTTTTGCAACTGTAATCATAAAGAACCTAAATTTAATGTAAACAAGGATAAAACTTCTATGTAAAGACTGCACAGGTCCCCAAGCTCTAGATCTAAAAACAAAAACAAAAACAAAAACCCACAAACAAAAAATAAAACAAAGCAATAAAGTTTAATAAACAGATATAGGATCACGTAATCCAGTTAATTTCTATTTTATAGTTGAGAAACTGACAAAGTAATAATTTACTGAAGTTATCTCCTATTGAAAGTGGTAGTTAGGACTAAAATTTAAGTTTGGAGTAAAGGTTTTGGAACTGTAACCATACAGATAACATTTAAACACAGGGGACTGGCACCTTCACTCTTGGTCATAAGGGAGGCAAACTTTAAAAAAGAAATAAAATGTAAGAAACCATGATATTCTGGAGATTGGATAACAGCACAAGAAATGATTCTTAAGAGAAAGAAAGCAAATTAACAGTGTTTCCAGCAAATGGGGCTTTTTTCTAACTGGTAATATTAGAGTATGGTTATAACTATAATCATAGTTTTTAACCATTAAAAATTTGAGGTTTACTTAGTTAAAAGCCATCTTCCTTAGTTAAGAAATCATGATATATTCAATTTGTGTTATAAAAACTCATGATATATGAGCTTGTATTGCAAAACGGCTTTCTAAAACAGTAACTTACACTCCTATATGTGTATGAGAGCACATTTCTCACTAAATGCTTACCTGCACAGTAATTTATTGAAACCTAAGTTTAATGTGTTTGGTTATCAAATGTTCTAGCTCAGAGTTGTTAAAAAGGAAATTTAAAAAGGAAAGTAAATCGATATAAGCAGGCATCTGACAGCTAAAAACAACATGTTTTAAGAACACAGAACTTGCCTGGAACTATTTAGTAAGAAAACGATTAGTGCTATCCAGGTATCAGAACTCTACTTATTATCCAAGATAGCCAATGTATAAAATAAAATACAATTGTGTTCTCACCATGAAACAGAGTCTATTCATAACATTTTGTTTAGAAAGAAAAATGTTTGGGGAAAAAAATAAGAGCTTATGGTTTTACCCGTTACTTAGAAAAACAATTACGAGTATATGCATACCTCATGTCCTGAGAGTGCTAGTTTGAGTAATAAATGTTAAAGTTTCCTACTGAAATACCAAAATTTCCCCTACATAGTATATAAGTAAGAGCACTGCTATAACAGAACTCAAGGGAAAATAATTAAAAGAAATACAAATAAATATAGCAAAGAAAAATGGCACACACATCTTAAGGTGGTAATAAGAACTCATGCTCAGGTTCCCGATTCACTTAATAAAAATCTAAGAGAAACTGAGCTCTTTCATTTTCATCTATTTGCATTTCTCAGGCCCCAGCCCATATACACTTCATTCATTCTGTTATTCCTGCTCTAACTAGGTTCCCAGATACAAATACAGCTTGTATCTATCATTTTTTAAATCATGCATTTATGATCTATAAATCCATATTTTAAAAACCCCAACTGAACAGTATTTATAGTGGTACTTACAATTTCACATTCCTTACAGGTGTGTCCAAGCAATTTTCTCCTCTCTTCTTTTTTTCGAATCACCTCAATATGAGGAAAGTTTGGTATGTCGGTCTCTCTGGGGGAAAAATAAATTAAATTTAAAATTCATCTATTTGTTACTACAAATATCTTTGCTTTAGGTTTTAAATTAAACAACAGTGGGAGTTCGGGAGAGAAATAATCCCAAAACATTAATTCATTTTGTTTGAAATGTTTATTCAGTACCTTAGAAACATAAACATTTCTTCATTTATTTTCCAATAAATATCAAGTGCCTACTATATGAGGCATTTTTATAGATTTTTTGTATTTTCACCTCTGACCATCTGAAAATAATAATTAGGTTAAGAGATAAAATATAAAATAGTCTAAATAAAAAGAAATACTGTATTACTGAACTCAGGAATTAGTATTCTATAACATAGCCAAGAAAGAGAATACTGCCTGTGTTAACAGTTTTCTAGAGCTAAGAACCCCTATGTCAGGGCTAACCTATTTCTGCCGTAGAACAGATTCATCTGTTTGCATGTCATTTGCTATTTTCTCTAAAAAACTGTTATGCTGCTTCCATCCGACTAATTATTCAAAACTGCCATTTATGCTTATCTGCAAATGGGTTAGATTCTATTGTGAACTACAGGAAAACTAGGAAGACTCAAAGCCACCGAGGTATGGATTACAGGGTGATGGAGTACTTTGGGAAGAAAAAGCCATTAGGAAGTACAGAAAGTTTTTTTTTTTTTTAAATTAATACACTTGTAGCCTTTAAAAACTCTGATATATTATCCAAACCTAAAAGATAGGTAAATAGTTATGTGATGGCTGTTCAGAAAAAAATTCAGCCATAAATGCCTCTATTTTTATCACATGGCTGGATATTTTCCAGACAGCTCTCGTATATTTCTAATAATAGAAATGTCCCCAGTTGAGCTTAAATAGTCTGACTCACAAAAACTGATTTTTAAAATGACTTATGATGACCTGTATACTCCCGTGAGGTACTGTGATCACACAGCCCTCTAGCTGCCATGCATGTTCCTTCAAAATAAAACTTTAACTGCTTTACTTCATAGTATAAGGTCATAGGCCCCTCTAGTGCTTAAACCCAGGAACCTCAACTCAGGAGTAATCTATTGATTAAAAAAGGGAGACCAAGAAAGAACAGATACAAATTTTTGCCATAACTGTATTCTCTTTCAAGTAGTTATGAAATCTTAAGTTCATGTAGAATGTAATTTGGCCATATCCCTTCCTGTGAATATCTATTCTGTTTTGTGTACACTATCATACAGCAGAGAATCAACTAATAGACTGGCATTTGTAGTAGACCTCAAAGCATCACCTAAAAGGTTACTAAGCTTCTTGTCCCTGACACAACACAACTAGTCTGCCCAGAGTTTGCTACTATTCTCAGTGGGGAAAGGAAGCACGTTAACTCCTACCCTTTAACCCCTTCTGCATCTCCATTATCTAATGGTTTCAGGGTAAATTAAACTACTCACATATTTTTTTAAAAGTTAGTGAACCTGTGATGTGAAACATGTGAAATGACAGTCTTTACTTTGCAATCTTACTTCTAGGGATCTACCTCAAAAATACACAGGAAAAAATTTGAAAAGAGAAAGCATAAGGCTACTTGCTGTAGCACTATGCATGATAGCATAACTGTAAACAACCCAAATAAATGCCCATTGCTAGGAAATAAACTATGGTACAAACAATGAAGTACAATGAAAATAAAAAAAGAAATGAGGAAGGCACTATTATGAGTGATTTCTAGGACATGACAGTTACAAAGCAAAGTAGAGAAAAGCAAACTCGTATATAGCACTCTACCATCTAAGGGGAAGAGAGAATGACTCCTACAAATTGATATACTGATATATGAAGGCTGTCCTGAAGAACTCCAGCCATAAATTCCTCTATTTTTCATATTACAGGGATGGATACTTTCCAGACAGCCCTCGTAGATATATGTAGACAAAAAATGGGTTTTTAATTTCTTAAAATGAATGAAAAACCATAAACTTTTAACAAATGGTTTTTCTTAAAGGTAAGAAACAGTTACCTTTAGGAATAGGAAGTTAACAAGATATATTCAGATAAGAATGTATCTGAATATATCTTGTTTTGTAGCCTCTGGTATCATGTACATAATTTACCTAAATTTAAAAAAGAAATAAAGATAAAAAGAAAAAAATTCCTGAAAAATAAAAACCAAAATAAAAAAAACCTGGGTACTGGATTGGTGGCATAACTACACAGAACATAATATCCTAAGTGACTTTAAAACACAGTGATCTGACAGTATTTCTGATTGGATATATCTTAAGGACAAAAAGACACACAAAAAAATCTTAAACCATTTTCTTAAATCATGTTGTTAATAGTTTGTATTATTCTGAGATTGTTTTATATGTATTGTGGAATAAAGTTAAAAAAGAAATGATGTTGGTGGCATGGAGAAGTGGAATTTTCAGTAGGTGGGGAAGAAGATAAAGATGGACACAGGCGATTACATAAAAATAGTGCAGTCCTAAACTTGAATTGAAGCTATCAGTATAAACAGTGTAGCTTGTCTGAAAAACCAAAATGTAACAAAAACTTTATTTTTAACTCTGTCCACCTAAAAGGTCTAACTGCTGCAATGAGCAACCCTAGCTGCTAGACTGTGGCCCAAATACCATTTCTCACTAAAAGAAACCAGGGCTCCTGGAGAAATGGCAGATTCTAGACCTATGGCAGGAAGTGTACAAGAGAGCCTAGAACACCTTATACCAGAAGCCAGAAAGCTATGAAAGACGAGGGTAGTATCCATTCGAGGAGGCTTCCATTGGGCAAAGATGGGATAATCTGAGTATCAATAAGGTTTATAATGGTAAAGGACTGAAACACGTCAAATATATTTAAATTCATGAGTTTGTAATGATACTTAAACAAAAAACTCCCTAATCACATCTGAGATGCTAGGGTACTATTTATTTGAAATCTGGTGAATAAAGAAAAAGAATCATTTAGCAACAAAACAATAGTTCTTATCTATTAGTCTTATAGGCATCAAAAAATTTATTTTGGCCTGCCGGATTTCTAAAATTCTCAACAGAAATAGAAGTATAAGGTATAACTTTGCTTACTAAGTGACTCAATTTGCCACTGAGTCATAACTTAGGCAGAATGTCGTATTATGGTTAAATAAAGATTTTTTTTTAAGGTTTAAAAACTTGCATAAAATAATTCTGAAGCATAACCCAAGGCTTGCTATCTAAAGTCTTACACTATAAAAGTTACAGTATACAATTTAAAAAAGTAAGGGAGTTTCCTGGTGGTGTAGTGGCTAGGCTTTGGTGCTCTCAATACTGCGGCCTGGGATCAATTCCCAGCCAGGGAACTACCAAAAAAAAAAAAAAAAAAAAAAAAAAAAAAAAAAAAAAAAAAAAAAAAAAAAAAAAAAAAAAAAAAAAAAAAAAAAAAAAAAAAAAAAAAAAAAAAAAAAAAAAAAAAAAAAAAAAAAAAAAAAAAAAAAAAAAAAAAAAAAAAAAAAAAAAAAAAAAAAAAAAA